>OU974074.1:6765904-7175904 GCA_918843875.1 Diadumene lineata | reverse complement strand
GAACTTGCGATCTCAATTAGAGCTCATTGAACAAGAATCTAGTCATCTTACTCTCCTTCGGTGTATTGATAACAAAGTGGCTTGATTTAAATAAAATTTTTTTTCAAATCATCAATGAACCAACACGCATAACATGCAACCAAAGTTATGTTTAAGATCTTATCGTAACAAGTGTACAAATTCATTGCACAATAAAACGGATTTGCCATTGAAGAAAAGGTTTAGTAAATATTGTGCAAATTTGAGGTTTGTACTACATTCACTCGAGGGCAAATGGGCATAGCAAAGTTGTTATTTGCTTTGTATTGTATAATAATAATATAATATTTATAGAGCGCAAATCCAAAATATGTTCTAAGCGCTATTAAATACAATGGACAAACACAAAATAACTAATTACAACAGTTTAGAACATAAATTACAAGGAATAAGCTAATTTAAAAAGGTGAGTTTTAAGTTCAGTTTTAAAAGACGCAAGATTAGAGATATTTCGGAGACATGATGGTAGTGAGTTCCAAAGTTCTGGAGCTGCAACAGAGAAGGAGCGATGACCATAGGATTTGAGATTATATGACTTTGATGACAGTAACAGTTGTGATGATGAACGAAGACTTCTTTTAGGTTTGTAAACAGAAATGAGTTCTTGGATATAGATAGGGGAAATGCCATAAAGAGCTTTGTAGGTTAATATTAAGATTTTGTATTTGATTCTAGATTCAATTGGTAGCCAGTGTAGTTTTACGAGTATAGGAGTGATGTGATCATGTTTGCGAGAAAGAGTGATTATTCTAGCAGCAGCATTTTGTACACACTGTAATTTGTTGAGGAGCTTGTGTGGTAAACCAAAAAGTAGAGAGTTGCAATTGTCCAGTTTAGAGGATACAAAAGCATGAACAATAATTTCAGTTGTTTCAGTTGTTATACACGAAGATGGTATTTTACAACCTTTGCGAAGCTAGTGAATTGTTCCCAATTTCCAGTTTTGCATCACTTTACGCAATGCGGCAACGAGCGTGAAGACATTTTTCATCAAAAGATTTGCTACCTGTTCAAACATGGTGTACATTCTGAGATTTACAACGGATTTACTTGGTAAAAATAGGGGGGTCAAATTTATCCAAATATGTTATGCTTATCATTTTTGCTATTGTATATCTAATCTAAAGTATTTATGCAAATTTGCGCTTATCGCAAAAAAAGGAAAATTGGCGCAAATATGAAGTTTGCTATCTTTTATTTGGATTTTGTTGATAAGTAAAATTCAATTATTGGCCCCCTTATTGCTACGCGCCATTGCACAATCAAACTTTGCTTGATTAAGAACGTCTTCGCAGAAATTTGCCATTTAAATAGCCTTTTAAATGACAAATAAGGTTCTTGTTTAAAGGGGTAGTTGTTGGTAATTTTGGCAAAACAGGTTCTTAATTATGTTGTGCATATATATCATAGGTATGATAAATAAGCTTGATACAGGCTAAAATTATATATTATAATGTATTACTGTCACTTTCAACTACTGTAACAAGTAAATAATCAACTCAACAACTGTAAATTAATAAAAATAAACACTATTTTGCACAATTAAGTAATTAGAGTTTCATGGTTTTACTGAATTCACTCTAGTGTTTGCGCTATTGTATTATAGGGCCGATTCGCACTAGGCAAAAGTTTGTTTGCTTAACTACAAATTCTGTCATCAACTACAGGAAACAAGTGCGAATGCGTTTGTTCGTCCAGGAAAAAATTGTCAGGCCGGGCCAAAACATCAAAAACACCGCTGGGAAGGTTTGGAGGCTTCCAAACCAGGACAAATGTCAAAAACTGACAGGTTTACCCGCATTAGCACCCAGCACGATATGACAGTGGTAAGCACGTAAACAGTGCGAGCTCAGTGTGTTGAGGTCACTGTTCAAGCAACATGTCTTTTTACCCGGCTCATTTATATAATAACTATTTTAACTATTATGGTTCGCAAATGACGTATGATGTATGATAGTATGACAGTCAAAATGACCAGCCTTTAATAAGACCGGTACGATAATAACAGGCTTGTGATTGACGTTTGCGGTTAAGTGACTCATTGTTCGGCCTCATAGTGCGGATGTACAACATTCGAGTATTTTTGACCCAAACAAAACTTGGTATCATTCTTGTTTGGGCCGAACAAACTTTGTCTGTCAAGTGCGAATCGGCCCATATTGGCCATTTGTGAAAATTCTCATCTATTTGTTTGACACATACCGATACATTGTGTCAGTAATTTGTGAGTTATTTTTCCTTTAATTTAGCTGTTACCCATATTAAAAGAACCTGCTTGATCATTTTTCAAATGTCAAATTTCTGCCAAGAGATTCTTAATCCATGAGGGTCTTAGACGCGGGTGTTTACTGTATTTGCTCCTACTAGCATTGCAAGATCGTTACACAGTGAGTAAATACCAATTTGTACTTTATATTATATCGTAAATATGGTAATGAGATTTACGTACTCTATATTTACTAGGGGGTGTAAATATTTTCAAATCCGTTTTTTTGTGTAGGGTGTCCCGGGTCTTTTTGTTTAGTTTGGCAGGGAGGGGTGGCCTCCGATGGAGTTAAGGAGGGAAAACTCGTCGGAATTTTTGAAAATGACCCCTAAAAGGTACCAAAGTTCTATCCAGAATTAAGGACGTGGCAGTACATGGTTTTTACGCCTAAGTGGTACCAACTCAAATACGAACAATTGGATATAGTGGTCGTAAAATCGAGAACTTGTTTTTGAATTTCCATGAATACCCTAAAATGTACCAACTTTAACTTGAAAATATACCAGATCTCCGATTTTGACCCCTGGGGCTGGTAGCTCGCTTACAAACTGTAATCACTGTTACATCTATTGAGAAACGCTAGCTCCATTTCATAAGAAAGTAGTTTAGTCGCCTGGTTTGGAGCTTCAAATAATGTGATATAATTAGATTACATAGTATGCCCATCACTTTCGAAAATAATAAGGGTCTGGCTGCTTTTGACTTTTAGACTTTTATTGATTTACACATTTTTTTCTACTATAGATTTTAAATCCATGAGTAGAAAAAGAGTATAATAATTATATATTGGATGAATTCAAAGTAATATTTTCTATGGGAAACAGTGTCAAGTAAGTGTCAACTATCGAGTCGACAAACACCCACATTGAAGTATTATAGAACTGCGACGATAATTAAGAATTGAATTGACTTTTTTGTACAAGTGCAGGTTAAGCTTCTAGATATAACTGATTTAAATCAAATGGTATTATAAATTGAAGATACTTCTCTATCTTTGGTCTTTCAAACCTGACTGGGTATGAGAGGCAAGTAGTTGTACTAAGTTTTTTTGAAAAAAAGTTATACTTTTAATGATACTTGGGATTGTTCCCGCATCTCAGATATTGCAAATTTAAAGTCTATGTTATCCACTGATTATAGCAGCAGGACTGTCGAAACATATCTGATCACGTTAAAAGATTCTTAATTTAATACCTTATTTTTTTTTAATTTTGGAAAGCCTTGAAATCACTTTATTTGCTACTTACTTTGGTCATCGATGATAGTGAAATTCATTTGCTTGCATGAGTCTTGTACGATGTTACGATGGAAGTCTTTTTTGATGAAGCATTTTACATAAAAATTTTTTGGTTGAACAGGAAAGTCGTCCTTTCTTAACCTTATCGTCTGCATTGCTGGGGAAGCTGAACTACCTGCGAAGAATATCTTTTGAAGCCCTGGCACATAGTCATTAGTAGCGTTGGCAGTCCCATCGTACGGGTAACACCTACAAGAGACATACAGTACTCACGAACACAATCTATTTATTATTCTGCCGCGAGATTTAGAACTCGTTCACCAAAGAAAAATGTCATAGAAATGTGTTGGTGGACAGTTATGTACTAATTTATATATTTTATTAGTAGCTTACGAGAAGATTACATTGACATCTAAATAAATGTTTTCGGCCACAGTCAGCCTGCTAAGTTCATTACCATTCTAGTCTAAAAGACAAGGTTACTTGGTTTCTATAAAATAAAACGGGTTTCATACAAAAGCGCACTGCAGATTGCTTATATAAGAAGTTCTAAACCATTCCTAAACAAGCAAAGCCACCTTTTCACCCACTGATCTTTATGAAAATAAAAATAGCTGAACTCTTCCACCATGAGCCCGCGAGACTTTGATTTGTAATGCAGTCTTACAACATTTCACTAACTCACATTGAAAACCCGCACCTCGCCAGAAAGAATCTGACTGCATAGAAGGTAATAATATGACAAGGTTACATGATGTAACTTTGAGTTTATTCACTCATTTCTATTAATGAGAAACTTTTTTGCCAGTAAGGTGCATCAAAGGTACTCAAGGCAAACAAAACAAATTATTGCCTGCTTGCCCTGTTTATCCTAGGCTCAGTCTCCAGCCGTCAGGGGTTCGTGCGCCCTCGATACTCTCCCCACTGACGGCTGGGCGCATGGGATTCACATTGTTCTTCTCAGACAATCAACAAGTTGCCCCTCGAAAATCAAGGGGCATAAATTAATAAATTAAAATTCGTTCTGAACGAAATGGCGAACGAAAGTACTTGTCCAAATGCTTTTAAGTCGTTTAATTTTAGTGCATTCAAGGATTTTCAACCCAAGGCGTTAAAAGGAGATCGCTCTTGGTAATGTTGTTTGTAATCTACCCACTAACTGGCTCTGGAAAATCGTTGATGTTTCAAACAATTACGCCGGCTTGTTTTCGGTAACTTTTTACTGAATCGGTCGTAAATATTTAAAAGAATGCATTTCTAAAATGCTTAATAGAAGATTGTACGGACATCAGGTAATGCTAAGACGGATGGATAGTGAATTTTCGACGAATAGTACGCGCATGAAATACAGTTCATATTCAGCGAACGGCTCGCTGCTGCAAGCGTACGCTACCAAGCAGAAAAAGTATCGTTTATTGCATGAATATGTACTGTAACAGAAACTTCAGTTGAAAATGAAAGACTCGGAGAAGATCACAAGAACATTGCTTAGAGAATTGGCAATAATTTTAAAGTACGTTTTGCTTGATGAAGGCAATAATTTTGCATTTTTTTTTTTTTTTGCAATGTTTATACACGTGTGAACTTCAACTCGCAAAGTGTTTGACCTCTCATTTGTCAACATAAACAAACATATCATGTGCTCCAATTTTAGAATTGTGTCATCGTTTCAGTTTAACATAGAATAATGACTCATTTGTAGTTGTTAGCTATGTTGTTATATAATTTGAGTTGATTTAGTCTATGAACCGTTACAAAGTTACAGTAATGTGACAACTTAAAGCCGCTGGAGATCTGTCGGCCTTTGATACGCAAAATCACTTGCTCGTATTGATGAATAAAAAGAAATAATATAATGATATAATCAAGTCTGTATATCGTGCTTTCGTAATAGTATTTTGTTAAATTATTTTATCCAAATTTCACTTCTACTTCCGTTTCTCATGCTAATTACAAAGTACGTCACAGACATGCGCGACATGATTTTAATCCCATGCGCCCAGCCGTCAGTGGGGAGAGTATCGCGGGCGCACGAACCCCCGACGGCTGGAGACTGAGCCTATGTTTATCCATGATGCATGCCAAAAGAGTCTCTCATATTTATTAAGACTTTCAATGCCGGCTGTGGTAAGTGAATATGTGTGGGAATTTAAAAATTAGTTATATAATTGTTTTGGGTTAATTCAAGTTATTAAAAAAACCATCTTAATTAGTTATATTTTAAAAACAATTATGTTAACAGAATAGTTTTGAAAAAAAAAGCATTAATTCCTTTGCTTTTTATTTACTGTTACTATTGAAAGCCTACCATAGTAACATACCCAGTGTTTACGATAGTGTTAACTTTTTTTCTTATTATAGTATTAACTGATAGTCTTTTCTAATTTGCTGCAAGTGAAAGAAAGTGACAAAAATATCAAATGGTTTGATTGCGCGTTTCAATTAGAAGATAGAAATATAAGAGGGGCGTGTTTCATAATAATAATAATAGTCTTTATTGAATTACACCCTCAGCAAAACGTGAGAGTTTACAAAATCTATAATTACAATATATTTACAATATAAAAAAAATATATAAAATATATATATATATAATTGCAATATAAACAATGGATTAAAATGAATTTATACAAATTCAAATAGGCAGCGATTCAGAAAAATATTTTTAAAACGTTCTGTATAGACTTTAGGTAAGATGAATTCATGTCCTCGCTTGCGCATTAGCCGTTTTCTGCGTTCCGGTAAAAGATCTTGCAAAGGGTTGTACAAGTTACTTGTTAAGTTATCAAACATAGATTTGTCTCTTTGAGCTATAATGTCCTCGATGTTGTAAAGAATTTTAGTGTAACCAAACTTATAAGATCTCTTGAAAATTTTATTGATTTTATTTAAATACTTGCTTCACGCAGATCCCCACACCTCAATTCCAAAATAGAATGTGAGCAATATAAGGCTGTTAAACAGTAGATGTAATTCATCTTTTGTATATCCATAAGCATAGAGTTTGATGTGATTGGCATACATCAAAAGGAAGTTATCTGGTATGCCGTAACTGTTCAAAAAAGATAACATTTGAGGAAACCAAGGCAACCACTAAGTGTCAAAATCCACCCTGTAGGATTATTTTACACAAATCCAAAGCAACAGCCCACCATTACCTAAAGCGCTTGGTAAAGAAAAATGACAAGAAACTAACCTTTACACTATTCAACAAGAATATCATAAAGATGGTACAAACTTACGATCAACGAGAAAATGTGTCAACCAATTCATTCATCACTGATGCAATAGAGGGAATTGTATCATCATTTCCAACTGTAAAATTCATTTATGATTTCATTACCAATACTATTAATGAGGTGCTGCCATAAACACTGTCTACAACAATTGTCAAAAACAAAGAGCAAAACTTATATCGGACATAGAGGGAAAGCACAGTGATTGTACAGTTAAACACCTTAATGTTCCTATTTGTAATATAAAAGGAACTATAGAATGTGTTGAATCGGATTATAAAGTGACGATACAACATGCTCTCAAGTTCTTCATACAACTTCTAAAATTCCAAAGCTAATTCTAATACATCCAAGCCTGGAAAAAAATCGTTGTTTTAAAAATCATTCAAAATTACACATTTGAGTCAATACAATAGTATTTAGACAAAAGTATCATGGTATGATGGTTGAAACGAGAGTTTTCACTTGCAAGTTCAGTTCTAATATCAGTCAGTCTTTATCAGGTCATAAAGATGACTTTATGGTAGTTATTTTGTATTTTTTTTTCGTGCACAATTAATGAATTTTAAAAAAGTAATAGATAATTTTTGTTGTCTATTGATCTGTAAATAACCACATTCTGTACATATTATATTTTTATATTGTTCATTTTGGAAAGTGTTAGAAAATTTTATAATTTCTACTTGAAGTATAAGATGAAATGAGCGATATTAGCACTACAAAGTTGAATAAATAGCTATTATCATAATAAGTACATACCAAATTTCATCATCGAGCGTAGACCCAACACGTTGCCTAACAACTGCAAAAACAGCTTGAGATTGAGATTTCTGTACTTGTAGATTTGGATAACAGTTAAAAAACACTGAAATAATAATCAATCAAGTGTCAGTTTTATTAAAATAATGAAAAAATATTCTACTTTTGTAATTGTTCACCGTTGGTAATATTTTTCAATTTCACACCTATCAAAGTACTATCGGAATTTTCAAGGCTATGATCGTAGGTCTGGAATTTTTGAGTTTGAGGTATTTTAAGGTAGTTCGGGACCCTTGCTACGCGCATCCTGCTCGCGCATGTGAAATCAAATAAAATTTCTCGTGCGGTTAAAAAAAAACATTTTGTGGTAGAGCCAAAATATGGTCATTCTTGAACTTTTTGTTAAAAAATAACATCATATCATAGCATACGGGCCTCAAAAGCAGCTAGTGCCCACTCGCGCGCATCCAAAACATTGAAATCATCTTATTTTCCGCGCGTTTTTTGCTTAAATCTCTAAAATTAGCACGGTGACACCCAATTATTTTTCCATTTTTGTATTTGGCATAAACCAAGCTTTGAAATTTTGAAATAAAAAATACATGGTCTTCGAGACCAAAACATTGTAATTTTGACTTATTTGGGGTAAAGTGTACAAAAAATTAATGAAGCTCTTCTTTTAAATCTCCGTAAAATATCTCAGTCGATGTCTTCTCCATGGAATAAATTCATGACAGCTATAGCGAAGGGAGCATTTTGACTCTTAAAGCAGATTTGTAAAAATCTTTCCAATTTGCTCGCAAGAATATAACTTTCAACAAATTTGATGTTACTTCTTTTAGTTGAAATGGGGCAAAAATGGGACTTTTACCACCCCCACAGTTCCAAAACAAGCGCGGTGACCCCTATTTTTTATTTCATTTTTGTTTTTCATATGTGTCAGTCCTTATGTAGAAAAAGTTAAAAAAACTTTTATCGGCGGGAAGTAAGGATCCCGAACTACCTTAAAGGGTTTTTTTTTTTAATCATTGTATTTTTGAGTGTTCGATTCCTTGATTTTGCACCATTTATTATCATTTATTATCGTTTTGAACTCGGAGCAAGTTTTCAATCGCTCTGATAATCATAGGTCAAACGTGCTTACCATCATTGTCATAGATACGATACTCTTCTATTGGAGTAGTGACATTCACAAAAGCATTGCGTGACGCAAGTTTTACTGAAAATCTCCTGTCAACTTCTGGAGTTTTATTGTCTTTAGACGTGCCAACAAACACGGTTTTTGATGTTACATTGGACTCAAATGTAACATTCTGAATTTTAATTAATGCACTGAAGTCTTCTACTTTAGCATAACCAAGCTCATCAGTGAAGTCAATTTGTAAACTGCAAGGAAAAGATTTCAAATAAATGATTAGTTCAGTTGATCATGCTTTCTCTAAGTTGACGATCAGCTCTCTATTTGTGACGTGCATGTGTGAATGATTCTGAGAAAGCTGTTCATTCTTAGCATCAGGGGTGCACGACATAATATCGACCAGTAAGGATATCCCAACATTTCTTTCTATATTCTGACATATGCACTTATATGCATATTCCAGTAATAGCGTACCCTGGGTACCAAACGCTGAGAAGGGCTGAGAACGAGAGGAGGAAGAGAGGCGGCCTCTGGTCTAACGAGTAACGAATCTCACTTCCATGTTTAGCTGATTTTATCTGAGATACCACTTTCCTGTCAAACTGGTTTTATTTGTTTCCACTGCTGAAACTGTCTCATGTATTGCAAAATCTATTCAGAAAAACAACCTAAATGTTTCTTCGGGAATTTCAATACAGTATACACATCTACTATTTAGAATGACAAAGTGCTATTTCATTAGTAATTAAAAATCTACTTACGGTCACCAATTAATTATTGTTTACATTCATGTAAACTGTTATTTCAACCAAACAAAATTGGTTACCTCAGATGCATTTATTTGACAGGATTTTTTTGGTTGTTTTAACCAGGCAGTTGTTACAGTGTTGTTAGTGCTGTAGCGTTTGACATATAAAATATTTCACAAGACGGTTTGAATTTCTCTGATCAAAATAAAGATTAAATATCTGAACTCATGGAAGTGAGATTCGCTAATCGTTAGACCAGATGTCGCTTTTCTTCTTCCTCTCTTTTCCAGCCCCTCGCGTCCTCTGGCACCACAGTAGTAATAGCGGGGTTGGCGCCAACGAAATGCTCGAAAGCGAGGGGAGATCCATAACTAGGGGAAAATTGTGTATGCATAGAGCTGTAAACAGATGAAACTTAGGGTCTGAACTGTGAAATATAATAAATACTGAGGCTTGGTCGCGAAACGACCAAGAAAAAGAAAGAAAAAGGGATCGACACGTGGCGAATGTAAGCTTGACTAAAAAGTTTGTGTTGTTGTTGGTTAAAGTTCACAATTATGGGGGAAAAACGAGATGTCAACATGCCCAAAAATAATTCCCAGCTTTATGGATTGTGAGGTTGAATGTTAACCAATCAACTAACGCTGTTAGATTTTTTCATAAGGAGCTTCATTCAACTTTGTCAGTGGTCTCTAAACTAAGTTTCCATGGTGAGCAGTGACGAGGAAAATCCAAATTTGGCTAATCTTTCGATTTGAAATTCATCATTTTGATCTAGGATCATGTAGGATTGTTTTGAACCAAACTTACAGCAGCACTTAGCTTCTACTTATTAGTCATTTGGCATGGTTTAAGATTCATCATACCCATGACTTGTGTAAGTAGTCTAAGGAATGATTTTGAGTTTATTTACTACCACTAGTACCGTAATTGATTATTTAACTAACGCAGCTAAAGGTCTGTAGGCCGCAGAATGGCTTGGATAACTGCATATCTGATGTTCTGTACACGTTAGGGTTCGATGCCTGCTTGGATCATGAACAGCTAACGCTTTACAAATTATTACAAGGGTTATTAACCGAGAGCGAGGTCTGTTCGGGAAAATATCAGACCGAGGTCTTCACAGTACGGACCGAGCGTAACGAGGTCCGTGCATAAAAGACCGAGATCTGATATTTTCCCGTACAGACCGAGCAAACGAGGTTAATAAATCTTTTATTATATGTCTGTTTTTCTTTCTAGATGCGCCGAAAGGTCCGTGTATCGTGCTTTCGTAATAAACCATTATTTTTATTTCTTTTATTTCAAATTTCACTTCTGTTTTCGTTTTATGCTAATTACAAAATACTTCACAGACATGGGCGACATGATTTTAATCCAATGCGCCCAGCCGTCAGTGGGGAGAGTATCGCGGGAGCACGAACCTCTGACGACTGGACACTCAGCATAGAAAAGAAGCTAAGACGTGTGAAATGTGTGTATCCGATGGTCTCTTTATACGAGACACGAACTGTGTTATCGACTGTTCGGCACTACCTTGCTGTGCTTGTGATGGTCTGAAAATTGGTTATAGAATTGGGTGAACTGGTAGACAAAGGCATCGCTCCTTGGATACAAGAGTCATAGATATGGCTCTTTAATTTGTTGTTTATCGCCGGCTTTTAGCAGAACTGAAGGCTCTCGCTTGATTCACGCCACTCAACTAAGCCACAACGTAACTGACATTTTTATTTTGTATACCTTATTCAAACTCCTATGGAAGCAAAATTCACTTGGAGAACGGTCCTCCTCGCGCTCATAGTTGTTTTGTTTTTATTTGATATTGATATTTTCAGCGACATTTGCAGTTCAAAAATGTCAAATTTCGCGCCGTGAAAAAGGTATACAAAGACGTGAAGGTGAGATGAGATCCGGACCAATTGCCATGGTAATCGGTCTGAGATTGGCAAATCAGCCAATCAGAGCGCGCGTAGAGTTAAAGCCATATAATAAAGAATATTATTCTATCAAATATTACATACACGATCTGTAGACAACAGTACTGATTGGGTGCATCAGTATCTGCAGTTCTGTACACGTTTGTGTTTGATGCCATCTTATAATCATTAATGACTAACATTATTTGCGTCAAGTGTAAATAAAAAAATGAATTATACAATTTGAGATAATTGCATGCTAAGGATACTTTCATAAAACACAATGTATAGGTCAGATAAACAATTTTTTTTCGATTCAAAAAGAAAACAAGCAGGCAAAAATTTCCCGGAATTAATATTCATTTTTTTTGTGATTATTATCTGTTAGTATTTTCAAATGCTGCAGCTTAAAGAGAGAAAGCCTTCAAAGGTATGTATTCTATGGTGTATGGTGGCACATCGTTCTCATAGTAAATTTACATATAAAATATTTGAAAACTTAATAAAAAACAACAAAAACAACAACAATCAAGATATTTGATTGTTATTTTAAAAAAATTAAAAGAAAAACATTTAATTTAAACACGGAGATCTGAGTAGTAGTTACGTTGATATACGAAATGCCAAAAAAGAAAGTTTCCGTGATAAAGTACCTAGACTCGAAGCGCATTCAGAAAAACCTGACGAATTTTGTAATACGTAACGCTGTAGGTCTGTTTTAAGCTGTTTGTCACCTATCCAATCGCTGTTTCTGATGCTTGACGAACCCGCCATTTTTGATTTGAAGCTTCGACCGCTGTACGCAAACATTGCTGCCTATGAGAACGCTGGACGGCCGACAACATTTGATTTTGAAAATGAAATTGAAAATGAAATGTCTTGATTTTTTTAGCTATTTTTTAAATTAAATTTTCTTTTTGAAAATTATTATTTTTTAATTAAATTTTTTTTAAATGAAAATCAAATATCTTGATTGTTGTTGTTGTTTTTTTAAATTAATTTTTCAAATGTATTATATGTAAATTTACTATGAGAACGATGGTGCACCATAGTATTCCAAATATTCTCTCTTGTTACAAAAATTGGCTGTAAGGTCATATTAGAAGTTTAAAACCAACACCAAACCCTATATCAACAGACTCACTGAATGTTTGCCTTCTGCTGAACCGACCAACATCAGCAGAGGAGCCAGCTTTCAAAGTCTCATGGAGCTCCTCAGGTTGACTCAAAATTTGATCGATCATTTCTGTATTGTTTGTATTTGTATATTCCCTTAAATTGATATGAAATTGTAGGCATACCTCAATATTACTTGTTGATTAATAGTGCCATTTGGATTTCGCAGGATGGTTACATACAAGTCATCTCCTTCTATTACACCCTTGTTTGTTTCTTTAAGATAAAACGTGTCTGCAAAGATACAGCAAAGTGCCATTAGGAAAAACAGTATGTATACACATATATCAAAAAATGTTATCGTAGGAAAGGATTATTGGCAGTCAAAACACCAGACAGCGTAATTTAGACACCAGAAAGCGGAAAGTAAACCTGATGTAAAATACCACTTGTACAAATAGAATTACATTTGATTAGGAGATGGTATAATGGAGCTTTTTTGCGTATCTTGTTAAGTGCTTGAAAAGAGCTTGAGATTTATCGAGTGAAAGTTTCATGTACATTAACAAACTAAGTAAATAAATTGCAAGCAGCTTTATTGTGTAAGCTTACTTTTCGGTCATTTTGCTCGAAAAACATTCCCTTGCTGAGATTGTGTGTTGGCTATATCAAAGCAACAGTTATCTTCAATTCGCCAATGCTCTATTTTTCACAAAATTATGCTGTCTTCGAAAAGTTATAATTAGCTACATATAGAGGTCAAACTCGACTTTGTTCACAAAGTATTACGTAATGTGTTATTTATTCTGTCCAGATATACCTCGGTAAACCATTTATTCTAAGTTATCATTTCCGGCGAAAGGAGTTCTGGTCCTGTTTTGGTATGCATGGTATACAAAAATTTCGATTTCTCCTGCCTATTTACTCAAACAGGATCGCTGCCTTGCTCCATCGAAGTCCTCGTAGACCAATAGAAAACTGACTAAACCAGAAACATAAGTTACCATAAATATACTCAGAATCATCAGAAAAACGTGATTCTCACGATGTTCTTGACTTAAATAACAAATTGACAACAATAACACTGGACGTTCGACTTCCAGCTTGACCGTATATGGCATCTATCAAATACAATCGAAGTTTTGACAGTTCCGTGTGGTACAGTATGACATCACTCGACCCAGATCCCCATTCCCGGCAAGGGCGAAGTCACTTCAAACTTTAAGACTGGGAATCACTTAATGTCACCCATGACTGGAAGAATAGTTTTTTTGCAAAATTCTCATTATTTGCCTGAATAAAGGTCTTAGTATAACATTTATATTGGGAAAGTTTTAGATCGATTTGAATTTTAGTTTTCGAGTTATGGGCAAAAATGTGAAATTTGACCTCATCAACAGTTTTTCACGCGTGTTCGAGTGTTCTTCGATTGAAGCAAAAAATCACTTAAATTTCGCAAAGTTAAGCAAAATAAATATATCACACCTAAAGAAAACATAATGGAGAGTATCTGAGGCCATTTTATTTTCAAAAAAAGCATATGTAAAATATTTTGCAGATTTTTCAATATTTTGTAATTTTTCACTAGTGTTTTTGTATACCATGTTTAAGCGGCTATATCTCCACTGGTACATCGATTAGCACAGAAATATCAATGCAGCATTGAAAGCACACTCCATAGATGACTTTTATCCCAAAACATTTTGGGGCAATTTAAAAGTGAGCTCGAACGAGCGTTGTCAACATACCTGATTTTCGTGCATGTTTGACCTTGTGAGCAGTAACGGTCGCCGTGATGTCAACACAAACTACTAGTCATGTCGAGGTCTATTTCGACGAAAACCAAAAATCAACATCCCAAACTACAGTAGAATTAGTTCTTTGGCATCAGATAATCCAGAAGAACGACCATAAGGGGAAACATCGATCAAAGTGTAACTACAAACCTCCATTGCTGTTGTGTTTCGTAATCGAGTAAAATTTAGCATCAACAATTCGACGCTGAAAATTGGCAAAATAATAGCTTCTATAGAGTTGATGCAATAAAACGCTAGTTGTAGAGTTGAAGCTTTGTACGGATGGAATTCCTTGCCTTATTTTGATTGGTTTCAAAACAAAATTGTACTCTCGTGAGAACAGACTCAACTGATCAAGTTATCGATTAGCCGTTTTGTGACAATATACACAGGAAACCCAATAATCAAGGTATTTCTAGAAGATAAAAAGTTTGTTTTATTTTATCTCAAAAATAACATTTATCAAATATAAGGAAAAACTTGACATGACTTTTTTTTCGAGATAACTATGTCAAAAGTATGTTGTGCATTAAAATGTGGCAGAGCTACCTGCTGTTCAAAAAGTGGCATAATAAATAGCTTCCCCCTGCGCCGGTCGCAAACTGCTTTCGCCTGTTCATGGAAAGTGAAACTAGAGAGTAAATTCACAGAATAACAAATAAATGAGGTACAAATATGAATGGACTAGGGTTGAAAAATAATAAGGAGTTGTTTCCAATACGCGGTCCCGGACCAACGGACTAAAACAAAAGCAAAAACAAAAGCAAAAATAAATAAATAAATAAAGAAAGAAATAAATAAATAAAGAAAGAAATAAAGAAATAAATAAATAAATAAATAAATAAATAAATAAATAAATAAATAAATAAATAAATAAATAAATAAACAAAATAAATAAATAAATAAATAAATAAATAAATAAATAGATAAATAAATAGATAAAAAAATAGATAAAAAAATAAATAAATAAAAAATAAAAAAAATGAATGAATGAATGAATGAATGAATGAATGAATAAATCAATAAATCAATAAATCAATAAATGAACGAATGAACGAAGGAACGAAGGAACGAAGGAATGAATGAATGAATGAACGAATGAACGAACGAACGAACGAACGAACGAATGAATGAACGAATGAACGAATGAATGAATGAATGAATGAATGAATGAATGAACGAATGACCGAATGAATGAATGAATGAACGAACGAACGAACGAATGAATGAAGGAATGAATGAATGAGTGAATGAATGAATGAATAAAATAACATGAAATTCTCTTAAAATGAAAGGAAATCATTATGCAGTGAAGAGAACAAGAATAATGGAATAAAACGAACTATATAAAACTAAAAGGAAAATCGAAAATCGAACAAAAAAGAACTCTACTAAAACGAAATGAAATAAATTGAAACATAAGAAAACAGAATATAATAAAACGAAATTATGGAATCAACGAAACAAAGCGAAAAAGGAATGAAATGAACATTGACTATAATAATCGCATTCATAAAATTGCGTAGAATGTCCCACTACGCACTTTGCAAACGTGTAAAGAAAAATCGATATCGGCAGTCCATACTCCAATCCATGTTTTGCACACTATAGCACAATATAATAGTGTATCTTATCAACTAGTGAGTAAACATGGACAGCACACCGTGTTACATAGGTTCTTGAGCAACATACGGATATTTTTTGTATTAAACTACCTCAAATTATGGAGTTTCGGTACTGACTAATTCTCCTTATATTCTGTCTATTTGTGAAACTTCAGCTGCGGTGTTTCTTTAGAACCAATTCTCCTCTTATGTTTATTGTCCGGGAGGGGGGGGGGGGGGGGGGGGGGGGACTCCGGGGATAAGCGATCGGGGATGCTCGTCGGAATTTTTCAAAAATAGCCCTAAAAGATAACTGACGTTTTTCAAAAGGGCGTAGCTTTGCAAATTTTTCATCTCTTAAAGATACTAAAATCCGGAATTTTAGTGCTTTTCAATCCCTAAAAGATACCAAAAAGTGAGAATTTGGCAAATTTTTGTATTTTAAACCCTAAAAGATACCAAATCGCTGATTTTTACCCTTAAAAGATACGACGAGCATCCCCGATCGTTTACCATCGGAGTCTCCCCCCCCCCCCCCCGGGGTTTATTGTTGCTCTTTAATCTATGTAACATGGTGTGCGGTCCATGTTTACTTAATATTATAAAGATATGAGGTACCCTACTGTGCAATAGTTCAGAACATGGTGTATAACTTACTATGGAGTGCCCATCATTTGTATTCTGCGAAACTTTAATATATGGTGAAATAAAAATTTTCATTTTAGTTTTATATAGGACGTTTTATTCCAATATTCTTGTTCTGTTCACTGCATAATGATTTCCTTTCATTTTAAGAGAATTTCATGTTATTTCATTGATTGATTGATTGATTGATTGATTGATTGATTGATTGATTGATTGATTGATTGATTGATTGATTTGTTTTTGCTTTTGTTTTAGTCCGTTGGTCCGGGACCGCGTATTGGAAACAACTCCTTATTATTTTTCAACCCTAGTCCATTCATATTTGTACCTCATTTATTTGTTATTCTGTGAATTTACTCTCTAGTTTCACTTTCCATGAACAGGCGAAAGCAGTTTGCGACCGGCGCAGGGGGAAGCTATTTATTATGCCACTTTTTGTACAGCAGGTAGCTCTGCCACATTTTAATGCACAACATACTTTTGACATAGTTATCTCGAAAAAAAAGTCATGTCAAGTTTTTCCTTATATTTGATAAATGTTATTTTTGAGATAAAATAAAACAAACTTTTTATCTTCTAGAAATACCTTGATTATTGGGTTTCCTGTGTATATTGTCACAAAACGGCTAATCGATAACTTGATCAGTTGAGTCTGTTCTCACGAGAGTACAATTTTGTTTTGAAACCAATCAAAATAAGGCAAGGAATTCCATCCGTACAAAGCTTCAACTCTACAACTAGCGTTTTATTGCATCAACTCTATAGAAGCTATTATTTTGCCAATTTTCAGCGTCGAATTGTTGATGCTAAATTTTACTCGATTACGAAACACAACAGCAATGGAGGTTTGTAGTTACACTTTGATCGATGTTTCCCCTTATGGTCGTTCTTCTGGATTATCTGATGCCAAAGAACTAATTCTACTGTAGTTTGGGATGTTGATTTTTGGTTTTCGTCGAAATAGACCTCGACATGACTAGTAGTTTGTGTTGACATCACGGCGACCGTTACTGCTCACAAGGTCAAACATGCACGAAAATCAGGTATGTTGACAACGCTCGTTCGAGCTCACTTTTAAATTGCCCCAAAATGTTTTGGGATAAAAGTCATCTATGGAGTGTGCTTTCAATGCTGCATTGATATTTCTGTGCTAATCGATGTACCAGTGGAGATATAGCCGCTTAAACATGGTATACAAAAACACTAGTGAAAAATTACAAAATATTGAAAAATCTGCAAAATATTTTACATATGCTTTTTTTGAAAATAAAATGGCCTCAGTTACTCTCCATTATGTTTTCTTTAGGTGTGATATATTTATTTTGCTTAACTTTGCGAAATTTAAGTGATTTTTTGCTTCAATCGAAGAACACTCGAACACGCGTGAAAAACTGTTGATGAGGTCAAATTTCACATTTTTGCCCATAACTCGAAAACTAAAATTCAAATCGATCTAAAACTTTCCCAATATAAATGTTATACTAAGACCTTTATTCAGGCAAATAATGAGAATTTTGCAAAAAAACTATTCTTCCAGTCATGGGTGACATTAAGTGATTCTCAGTCTTAAAAATCGATAAAATATTCGCGTTTGCTCCAAATTCAATTCTAACAACGAAAATCGTTTTCCTGCAAACTCCAGATTACTCCAATTTTTTATTGTTCTATGGGTGAGAGGCACTTTAAGGTGCTATTACATGCTAGGATTTTTAGCAACAATTTCTCGCGCAAGTTCGTTGCGTGAAAAATGGATACTGCGTAACACGATGTAAATCTAGATTTCACACACAATATTTCACGCGGCAACGCATTGCGATTTTTTATCTGGCTTCAACATCTGGGTTCTTTGCATCGCAAGATGGCGAATTTTCAGCAAATCGACATTTACGCGCAACAAAATGGCGTCGGATGTACAAAACAGAATGTAGCAACTGCAATAAATGTCTAAAGTTGATGAAACAGACAAGATGAAGCATTTTGAAGGTAATAAAAATAAAAATAAAAATAAAAACTTATGGGTGCAGAAAACTTGACAGCTAAGAGTGAGTTGGCATCGCGTGAACCGAGTACTAGTGTCCAGTGTCGAAAAAAAATCGATAAAAAAATCGCGTTGCGCGAAAACTTGGCGTGGAAGTTGCCTGGTGTAATATTTATTAATCATTCAAGTTTATCATAAGTTACCATCAAGGAGTATTACAAATTAAATGCAAAAGTTAAAAAGAATGTTGCTTAAAATTATGCCAAAATAGATTTGCAGAGCGATAGAAAATAGGCTTAACGCTTCGTATAGGAAATCGAATGGTTTCGAGTGCAATTTGGAAAAAATCATCACGAGTGAAGCTTCAAAATTAAGATGTTAAATTGCACGAGCCTTCCTAGGCGAGTGCAATTTTTCTTAATTTTTAAGCTTCACGAGTTTGTTTCATCAGCTTCACAAATTTGTTTCATCAAAAACTCGGTGAGCGTAGTGAAAACTGACCAAAACATCAGAGTCTTTTTAGCAAAAGAGATTAATTGTAAAACCCTTTTTAGTTTTCATTTTTCACTCAAACTACCTTTTTTATTCTATTTGACAGATTCTTCTAGTCTCCAGATGATAAATGCTGTGTCCTTGTATAGTGGAAATGTGCATTGAAACGAAATCTACAGCCTACACTTTTAATCTGGTAGTAAACAAGAACAAAGTCGAATCGGCGAAACGAGATCAAAAGTCGGTTTGCAGTTGTAATAGTTCCCGAAAGAACTTGAATTGCTGAATTATAATTGCCAGTCTGGGATTATCACAACTAGGTGGAAGTCTCTGGTGTTATTTTGATGTCTAATCTTACCTAGGATATTTTGTACTTTACTTTGCATACGGATTTATCAACCAAAATGTCAGTCAATGTGAGCCCGTCTCAACGAACAGGACAACATTGATTTTTGAGTAAAAACAAATTATTCCTCAACCCAAATGTATTAATGCACATCAGATTGTTAGCTTTCTATTCATTTTTGTAATATTTGATTTCAAATTGTGTTATTTTATAATTTTATTGATGCCTAAAAATAAAAATGGTAAAATATTTAGCCGCCATTATTTTACTTTCTCCAAAACCGTCCGAGCTGTAGCAAAAGTTCTTGCGTCAGCGCAAAGCTTTTTAGCCAATCAGAGCAGGTGATTTCACGTTTTTGCACAGTGATTTCAACTTTTTGCACTGTGATTTCAACTTTTTTGCACTGTGATTTCAACTTTTTTGCACAGTGCTTTCAGATAAAGCACAAAGTAGCCAACCAATCAGAATCGAGGATTTTTGATGGTCATATTATTAAGTGATTAAGAGAGCGGATCAGTAAATGTCGACCAGGGATGCGCAAAATTATTTTCTCGAAAAATCCCAAAATATTCCTCAAGATAGCTTTCTATGAGTTATTGATGAAAAAAATATTAATAGGAGTTTTTTTGCGAATCCGAGCATCTTTAGTACAAGGGCTTCCTAACGTCTCAACTACAGTCTAGGTATTGAATGAAAAATTAATAAAATAATAAATACGACATGTAACAACAATGTGAACATTTTTTTTCAAAATAACACTCAGTTTCTGTACATTCGTGTAACTTTTCGTTTAAAACTCATTTTTTAATAGATTTTTGATTTTTTTCATAATTTTACTCAATTTTGACGGTCGCTAAAATTCGCTATATTCGGAAGGTCGAAAAACAAATTGCTTCATGCGAAACTGAAATAATAGAACATTCTCTATAATAGCGATCATTTCTAGTTTACAAAAATGTAATTAAATTTTCGGGTCACTAAAACTACGATTTTTCAGCGCTCTCCAAAATTTCCCTCTCGGGCGCATTAACAGTCACTTTGTTGCCGTCACCAAATAAGAAAAGTCTACTCCGGAACGATGGAAAATTTCTCTAAAATCGGCTTAAGTCTTTGCTTGATTGTACAATGACTTTTTATAAGTTTTAGTCATCCATTTAATAACTCACTTTATATTGAACAATAGACTTAAGTCATGCATGTAACTGTGTATATATTACCATCGACCTTACTATCAAAATTCATTTGATAATGATGACAGAATGTCATCGAAACGTCAACCTTCAGCGTTAGTTTTTATTCTAAATACTTTTAAATTGAATGTGATAAAGGTTCTATCTTTCGCGGTCCATTAACTCACGAAAACATTCCGTGCAAAAGTTCTTTAAGCCAGAAAAGTCGTGAAACCGATGCATGCTCACACAACATATTACAGCCGAAGTTTTAATAAGCACCTTATTTGGAAGTACACAGGGTTCCCGCGCGAACAGCATTCAATTGTTTGATATGAGAACAAGTGACTTTCAGAATATATCTATTTGTTTTCTTTCTGTGTTTTGGCGCACAAAACGAAGGGACTGGTTAAAGTATGCGAAATCCAGAACGAGAACTGGCTCCCTTTTTTTAATTCCTCTTATTTTTTCTATTTTTTATTTATTTTTTTTTACATTAATTCTTTTTTTAAGTTTAATTAATTAACTTATTAATTGAATGATTTGTTTTTACTCACGACGTTACTTATGACTTTATACCCACAATACACGACATTAAAGTCTGGTTTCCATATAATCGAGAACGATCGAGAACGGACGAAAGCCATCGAAAAAAAATTGGGAAAGAACCGTTTTTCGATTCTACGACCGTTTTCGATCCATATACTATCGCGATCGACATCGTTCAAACACGGTCGTAGGATCGAAAAACCTTTTTTTATTACATGGAAACCAGGCTAAGAGCGACTCATATGCACTACCTAGGCTCAGTGGACGTGTGTAAAAGCATCCGCATAGTGATAGTAATTACGTCTTTTGAAACGTCTCAATGCGTCGCCATTAGCCTGAATAGGTATTCAACAAACAAGAACAAATACTCAATCAAAACAATGAAGCTTGCCTATGAAAAGTTTTTACTACAGTTTTTAGGGCTTTTTGCCTTTTTGCAGACTATTAGCATGAAATTTAGCACATTTTTTATTTCCTTTGAAATAATTTTTTTTGCAATTTTAATTCCTCAAACTTTAAGTCATAAACGATAATAAAACAATTATAAAAGTCTTACCACTGTGCACGAATCCCACTAACAGTAATAAAAGTAGGCGGTTCATCCTTATTTTACAAGCTAGACAAGACAACTTCGGTGGCACGTACGTACGACTGTCTATTGTTCTGCAACGAAACTCCTGTATTCGATTCCATTGCAATATCGATGCTTCATTAATATTTCTAAACCTCATGAATAATTAATGTTATTTTCACATTAAATCAATAACCGTAAATAATAATTAACAACTGGGCATTACTTCAAACTAAGGTTACAGGGTTGTTTCTCTTTCCTATGGCAATCGCAAAATAGTGAATGCACGAGTAATGCACATGTGAGAAAGTCTCCACAATTAGATGAAATAACGTAGACACTCTAAGAAAGTCCATTATAATTATTATTATTGTTATTATTATTATTATTATTACTTATTTGTAATAAGTTTTGCTAGTTATACATAGTCAAGGTTGAGTTGTGGAGGGGTGGAAGAAATATGTTGTGCATTTATTATAGTGAGGACATCTGAACTGTGAATACTTTGTGCTTTTTTGACATTTTTTTAACATGCATCCTTCAAGTGAATCAATTTAAAAACATTTGCATTTTGATAACTCAGTGCCGCGGCATTAGAGTTCAGTCCTACTTTTAAATTGAATGTGATAAAGGTTCTATCTTTCGCTGTCCATTACCGCACTTAAACATTCCGTGCAAAAGTTCTTTAGCCAGAATAATCGTGAAACCGATGCTTGCTCACACAACATCTTACAGCAGAAGTTTTAATTAGGACGCAAACATTTTACACATATGATAAATCATCATTTTACTTGTTTGTAATAATAACTTTTGCTTATACATAGTCAAGGTTGAGTTGCGGAGGGCTGGAAGAAATATGTTTATTTTTTATTATAGTGAGGACACTTGAACCGTGAACACTTTGTGCTTTTTTGACACTTCTTTAACATGTATCCTTTAAGTGAATCAATTTGAAAACATTTTCATTTTGATAACTGAGTGCCGCAGCATTAGAGTTCAGTCTTGTTTTTAAAGAGAATGTGTAAAAGGTTTGATGTTTTGCGATCGATTAACCTCCCGAAAACATTCATTCATGCAAAAATTATTTAGCCAGAAGAATCATGAAACCGATGTATGCTCACACAACATCTTACAGCAGAAGTTTTAATTAGGACACAAACATTTTACACATATGATAAATCGTTTACTTATTTGCAATACCTTTCGCTAATACATAGTCAAGGTTGAGTTGTGGAGAGGTGGAAGAAATATGTTGGGCATTTATTATAGTGAGGACACCTGAACCGTGAATTGTGTGTGCTTTCAGTTTTTGACACTTTTTTTAACATGCATCCTTTAAAAGTGAATCAATTTGAAAACATCTTCATTTTGATAACAGAGTGCTGTGACATAACAG
Source organism: Diadumene lineata (assembly GCA_918843875.1). Lineage (NCBI taxonomy): Eukaryota > Metazoa > Cnidaria > Anthozoa > Actiniaria > Diadumenidae > Diadumene > Diadumene lineata. Next base: position 7,152,902 of record OU974074.1, on the reverse strand, counting down.
TTCAGTCCTACTTTTTAAGAGAATGTAAAGAAGGTTCCATCTTTTGCGGTTGATTCACCTCACCAAAACATTCACTCATGCAAAAGCTCTTAAGCCAGAAGAATTATGAAACCGATGTATGCTCACACAACATCTTACAGCGGAAAGTTTAATAAGGACGCAAACATTTTACACATATATATGATAAATCAGTTTACTTATTTGTAATAACTTTCGCTAATACATAGGTTGAGTTGTGGAGGGGTGCAGGAAATGTGGTTTTTTTTTATTATCGTGAGGGCACTTGAACCGTGAACACTTGTGTTTTTGTTTTGTTTTTGATTTGACACTTTGACACTTTGACACAAGTGTTCATGGTTCGAGTATCTCACTGTAATTAGATGGCGTTTTTGTGACTCAGCCTTAAGATCTGATTTCAAATGTTATTAAAAACGTATTAATTATCATTAGTACTTACTTTTTTATAATTTTATGGTTAGCTAATTTTCCTCACGTATATCGTGTGTGCTGCGGGCATTATTCAACAGTATATTCCGTGATAGTGATTTTATTAACTCGAATGATTCTGCGGATTTATTCAACTTGGTGGTAAGGCAAGTGAAATAAAAGTAAAAAATTAAATCCGGTTTGCAATTCAATAGAATTTGGATTGGTTGCAAAAATCCTCAAAGGACCACCGAAACGGTTTTGTTACAAAATCTAGAAGTGAAAGTTATCTAATTCACATAAACAAGGGCAATTATGCATTTTCATTACAATCACAAAAGCGTACGTTTCCCTTAATTTTGTAACGTTCCGCAACAGTAGACAACACTCGCACATAGCACCGAAATTGAGGTGTCTAGCTTGTAAAACAACGATGAATTGGCTACTGATGCTACTGTTAGTGGGATCCGTACAAAATGGTAAGTTATTTCTGTTTGTTAAATGGTCGCTTTTAACTAAATTGATCACTAGGGTTAAAAGTTACATTTGGTAAAATTGTTTGTCAACTCAGTTTTTATTTTTAATACTGTCCAAAGTTCATCACCTAAAGCTGCAGCAATCCCAATAATGACTTCTCCAATTTTAAAAGTGAGAGAATACTATTTGAAAAAAAATTATATTTATTTGAAGTAAGAAAGGTTTTATACACTGAGTATTAGTTTGAATATTTTACAAGCCTTCCGACTGAACTAGTGTCTTGTTCACAATAATGAAGTCATGCTCTACACTGCAATCGGGGGAATTAAAGCCTGGTTTCCATATAATCGCTCAAATTCGCCGGATCGCTGAAAATGAAGTCAGTGATCGTCAGCGATTAAATGGAAACACTTTTGAGCGATCTAGCGATCCTCAGCGATCGTGAGAAACCGTGAGCGATTGTCAGCGATTTTACGCGGAAAAACGTTTTAGAAATCGAGTGATCGAAAAGTACCCCATAATGCATCTGTCAGCAGCTGTGGTAACTTACATTGCTTATGCTCTACTCGATGTTAAGTTAACAACATTCATGTAAAACTCTAAAACTATGCATGGAATGCCTGTATCACAGGAATAGCAAAGAATATCAATAAGAAAGACCATGTCGCTAAAATTGGTTGGTACGTGGGCATCATTATATAGTCAATTAGTTGTTTTTTTCCACGTTTTATTTATAAGCCAAGCTTTCGCGCTAATTGCACATCTTCAGGGCAAAAATGGATGTGTTAACAATTTGTTTCAACTACATTGTGTAAGAACGCGTTATTTTACAAACAAACCAATAGATTTAAAAGGAGGATGCGAAAGCAATGCAAAGTAAAACTTTTACATCCTGTATATTTTCAATTCATAGTTGTAAATTTTTCAATTTTACTGATTGTAACCACTTTGGTAATTCATTTTATTTGCGATTTAAGTGGATATTAAACTTATTATTTATTTATTTATTTATTTAAACGGAATTACATGCGCGCGCACAGTTATGATAGAAAAATAGAAATAAACAACAATTAAGTTGAATTAATAAATAAGTAAAATAATGAATAAAACTATGAATAATAAAATATTGAAATAACTACATGAAGAAAATATAAATAATTGGAAATATTTAAATAAATAAATAAATGAATTAAGTAATATATATAAAATAAATAAATAATTAAATAAATATATAACTAAACAATTAAACAAATAAATAGTTAAATAAATAAAATGGCTAAAAAATTGAAATAACTAATAATAATAATAATATAATAATAATTGAATTAATTAATTAATTAATAAACAAATAAATGATTTAATAAATAAATAATTAAAATATAAATAAATAAATAAACAAATTAAAAAGATATAAAATAAAATTAATGAATTAAAATAAATAAATAATGATGATATTGATAATATTAATTAAATAAACAAACAAATAGAAAGGATATTAACTAAAATTAAGTAAATAATGATAAATAATAATTATGGTAATAACTATGTAATTAAATAATTATGGCTTAATGATTGGCGCGTAACACTCAGGTAATAATCTGCCATTGTCTCTATTAAATATTGCATTTCTGTTCTTCTTAATAAGGCACGCCTCTGTCCACTTTCGTTGGTGCCAACGATGTTCAGTAGCTAATATTTCGGTTTCTTTCCATGCCACACTGTGGTCTTTTAAATAAAAATGTTCTGCTAATGCCGATGACTCCAACTTGGCTAGTCTGACGCATGCCTGGTGTTCTTTTACCCTAGTGGATAAGGCTCTTTTTGTCTCCCCGATATATATAAGGTCACAATCGGCACATGGAATACCATATACAACGCCTGTCATCGGGTGTTGTTTTATCTATAGCATTAAACCTGGTTTCATATTAATCGCTCACGATCGCCGGATCGCTGAAAATGATGGCAGCGATCGTCAGCGATTATATGGATACACTTTTTAGCGATCGAAACACATGGAAACATTTGACAGCGATCGTGAGCGATCCTTGCATCAGTAATTTCTGTGATCCGGCGACTGCGAGCAATTGTGTAGAAACCAGGGTTTACTTTCTGCCCCTGTGGCGTTCTTGAGATAAAGCAGCGCAGAATAAGACAGAAAATCTGACCTACAATATTCCAATTTAAGCGCTTTCTTTGTTCTGTTGTGAAATAAATTTTTTTAGGTGTTGACATAAAAAAAGCAAATATATGTTTTAATTTATTTTATTATTAATAATAAAAGCACACACCTACGACTGTCTATTGTTCTGCAACGAAACTCCTGTATTCGATTCCATTGCAATATCGATGCTTCATTAATATTTCTAAACCTCATGAATAATTAATGTTATTTTCAAATTAAATCAATACACGTAAATAATAATTAACAACTGGGCCATTACATCAAACTATGGTTTGCGCAAAATAGTGAATACACGAGTAATGCATGTGTGAGAAAGTCTCCACAATTAGTTGAAATAACGTAGAGACTTTAAGAAAGTTCATTAATATAATTGTTACTATTATTATTATTACTTATTTGTAATAACTTTCGCTAATACATAGTCAAGGTTGAGTTGTGGAGGGGTGGAGGGGTGGAAGAAATATGTTTGTTTTCTATTATAGTGAGGACATCTGAACCGTGAACACTTTGTGCATTTTTGACACTTTTTTAACAAGCATCCTTTAAGTAAATCAATTTGAAAACATTTTCATTTTGATAACTGAGTGCCGCGACATTAGAGTTCAGTCTTACTTACTTAGAGAATGTGTAGAAGGTTTGATCTTTTGTACCTCACGAAACATTCCGTGCAAAAGTTCTTTAGCCAAAAGAATCATGAAACCGATGCATGCTCACACAACATATTACAGCCGAAGTTTTAATAAGGCCGCAAACATTTTACACATATGATAAATTATCATATCAAACAATTATTGTCGTTCCTGTGCATTTCGTAGGTTTTTTGGTTTCCTGTCCGTTTAAACAAACTTCAAATTGGCCGCCAGTTTATTATTGCTGTTCACTGCAATCTCTGTAAGTTTTCATCAAATTTTCGCAAGAATTGTGGCTGTAGATAGTAAAAAATCACCAAAATAGAATCTATAGTAACTTCCAAAGGAAGGTAAGATTACCAAATATGCTTATAGATGCGAACGACAGTTTTTTTTAAGATGGTTGTTTGATATGTTTACTTTTTTGTTATTATACCTTTCGCTAATACACAGTCAAGGTTGAGTTGTGGAGGGGTGGAAGTTATATGTTGGGCCATGGGGGGGGGGGGGGGGGGGGGTGTCTACCATGGCAACCAGTATTTATTCATCGCTACCACAGTATGCTTCACTGATTTTTCCATATGGCGGCAACGAAGGCTTGCACATTTTGTTGCAATTTTTGCAATTTACTACACTTTCGTTATAGTTTTGGATGAAAAATGTCTCGAAACTATGAAAGCACATATTGGTAATGGTATATTTAATGTTTTTTTTTGTTGTTTAGATAACACATAAAACGTTCCTAAAAGTAATTTCTTGTTCTGGAGTATTGATGCCGTCCATCTGACGACACAATTTTTCACAAGCAAATGGTCCTAACTAAGGAACACAGTTGTTTTATATGTTCAAAATAAGAGGTTTTATAGCTAATATGTTTATCTATCAGATTGTAAATTTGGATGGCGGTGGTCGCTTGGTTCGTCTCATCAATCTTTTTAAACAAAAGATACGATATAAACTCAACATTCAATACCGGCAAAGAGATATGCTTATAATTGCAGGCTAACGGAAATTTTTTTAAATAATTTTTTGAAATTTATATATGTACGATAAATTGCCAAGATGAAACACAAATATGAATAATTATGGACCTGTTTGTTCATACTTGTAGTCAAAATGTCTATAAAAATGTTGTCAAACCTAAAGCAACATGGCGATTTACAAAGAAAAATGGAAAGTGAACAACATCATAGCACATTCAAAATTAAAGTAAATATCTATATAAAATATAATTGCATACTTTTGAATTACATTCTTATCGAGGCTCAAACTACATTGCTGAATAAAAAATGTAGATTCACAAGTATGATATTAGACGAGAGGAGAAAACATTGAAAGCACCCTCATCCAGAGAGGAATGTTTTAACAGTTTGCATTTGTTTACTGATACAATGGTCCTCCATAATCATACATAAAAACATTTTCCCTTGATTTTTTTTCAATGCACGTTAACTTTTTGCAGTTCTTTGACTCTAAGTTAATACAAAACAAATAATGTAACAGCATCAAAAAGCATAAATTTATAATTAATTATCGTGGGGTGAAAATGTCGTTGTTTAGATTATCCATGTAGAATAAGTGACTTTGTCAGAATATAGCTATTTGTTTTCTTTCTGTGTTTTAGGGCACAAAACGAAGGGACTGGTTAAAGTATGCGAAATCTAGAGCGAAACCTGACTAACGTTTTTTTTTTTAATTCTTTTTATTTATTTTTATTTTTTTCAATATTTTTTATTTGATTTTTTTATATTAATTCTTTTTTAAATTTTAATTAATTAATTAATTAATTAATTTAATGATTTTTTTTTACTCACGACTTTACCTACGACTTTATACCCACGATACACGACATTAAAGCCTGGTTTCCTTATAGTCGAGAACGATCGAGAACGGTCGCAAGCGATCAAAAAAAATTATAATATTGGGAAAGGAACGTTTTTCGATCCTACGACCGTTTTCGATCCATATACTATCGCGATCGACATCGTTCAAAAACGGTCGTAGGATCGAAAAACCTTTTTTTATTACATGGAAACCAGGCTAAGAGCGACTCATATGCAATACCTAGGCTCAGTGGACGTTTGTAAAAGCTCAATCAAAAAAATGAAGCTTGCCTATGAAAAGTTTTTACTACAGTTTTTAGGGCCTTTTGCCTTTTTGCAGAATATTAGCATGAAATTTAGCACCTTTTTTATTTCCTTTGAAATAACTTTTTTGCGATTTTATCTTCTCAAAATTCAAGTCAAAAACGATAATAAAACAATTAGAAAAGTCTTACCACTTTGCACGAATCCCACTAACAGTAATAAAAGTAGGCGGTTCATCCTTATTTTACAAGCTAGACAAGACAACTTCGGTGGCACGCACGTACGACTGTCTATTGTTCTGCAACGAAACTCCTGTATTCGATTCCATTGCAATATCGATGCTTCATTAATATTTCTAAACCTCATGAATAATTAATGTTATTTTCAAATTAAATCAATACACGTAAATAATAATTAACAACTGGGCCATTACTTCAAAATAAGGTTTGCGCAAAATAGTGAATGCACGAGTAATGCATGAGTGAGAAAGTCTCCACAATTAGTTGAAATAACGTAGAGACTTTAAGAAAGTTCATTAATATAATTGTTATTATCATTATTATTACTTATTTGTAATAACTTTCGCTAATACATAGTCAAGGTTGAGTTGTGGAGGGGTGGAAGAAATATGTTTGTTTTCTATTATAGTGAGGACATCTGAACCGTGAACACTTTGTGCTTTTTTGACACTTCTTTAACATGCATCCTTTAAGTGACTCAATTTGAAAACATTTTCATTTTGAAAACTGAGTGCCGCGGCATTAGAGTTCAGTCTTACTTTTAAAGAGAATGTGTACAAGGTTTGATCTTTTCTACCTCACGAAACATTCCGTGCAAAAGTTCTTTAGTCAGAAGAATCATGAAACCGATGCATGCTCACACAAAATATTACAGCAGAAGTTTTAATAAAGACGCACACATTTTACACATATGATAAATTATCATATCAAACAATTATTGTCGTTCCTGTGTATTTTGTATGTTTTTTGGTTTCCTGTCCGTTTAAACAAACTTCAAATTGGCCGCCAGTTTATTATTGCTGTTCACTGCAATCTCTGTAAGTTTTCATCAAATTTTTGCAAAAATTGTGGCTGTAGATAGTAAAAAATCACCAAAATAGAATCCATAGTAACTTCCAAAAGAAGGTAAGATTACCAAATATGGTTATAGATGCGAACGACAGTTTTTTTTAAGATGAATGTTTGATTTGTTTACTTATTTGTAATAACTTTTGCCAGTTATTCATAGTCAAGGTTGAGTTGTGGAGGGGTGGAAGAAATATGTTGGGCATTTATTATATTGAGGACACGTGAACCGTGAATTCTTTGTACTTTCAATTTCTGACACTTTTTTTAACATGCATCCTTTAAAAGTTAATCAATTTGAAAATATCTTCATTTTGATAACTGAGTGCCGCGGCATAAAAGTTTAGTCCTACTTTTTAAGAGAATGTGACGCAATTTCTATCTTTTGCGGTCGATTAATCTCACGAAAACATTCACTCATGCAAAAGTTCTTAAGCCAGAAGAATCATGAAACCGATGCATGCTCACACAACAACTTACAGTGGGAGGTTTAATAAGGACGCAAACATTTTACACATATGATAAATCATTTAGTTATTTGTAATAACTTTCGCTAATATATAGGTTGAGTTGTGGAAGGGTGTAAGAAATATGTTTTTTATTTATTATAGTGAGGGCACTTGAGCCGTGAACACTTTGTGTTTTGTTTTTGTTTTTGATTTGACACTTTGACACAAGTGTTTATGGTTTGAGTATCTCACTGTAATTAGATGGCGTCTTTGTGACTCAGCCTTTAGATCTGATTTCAAATGTTATTAAAAAAAGTATTAATTATCATTAGTACTTAGTATTAATTTAGAGTTTAAGGCAGATAGGTATTCTTATTTTATTTTATTTTATTATATTTATTTTTTTTTTTAATAATTTTATGGTTAGCTAATTTTCCTCACGTGTATCATGTGTGCTGCGGGCATTATCCAACTGTATATATTCAATAGTGATTTTATTTACTCGAATGATTCTGCGGATTTATATAACTTGGTGGTAAGGCAAGTGAAATAAAAGGAAAAAAATCAATCCGGTTTGCAATTCAATAGAATTTGGATTGATTTCAAAAATCCTCAAAGGACCACCGAAACGGTTTTGATACAAAATCTAGAAATAAAAGTTATCTAATTCACATAAATAAGGGCAATTATGCATTTTCATTACAATCACAATAGCGTACGTTTCCTTTAATTTGGCCCCAAAAGCAGAGAAATAAGAGAATTTGTAAAAAAGAGAAAATCTCAATCAGTTTTTTTTCGTAGTGACAAAACGCATTTTCGTAAACTGGGACTAGTCGTCTAAATTGATTGAATGAAAGCTATACGTGGGTATTGATATAAGAATAACGTTCCGGAACAGTAGACAACACTCGCACATAACACCAAAGTTGCGGTGTCTAGCTTGTAAAACAACGATGAATTGGCTACTGATGCTACTGTTAGTGGGATCCGTGCAAAATGGTAAGCTATTTCTGTTTGTTAACTGCTCGCTTTTAACTAAATTGATCACTAGGGTTAAAAGTTACATTTGGTAAAATTGTTTGTCAATTCAGTTTTCATTTTTAATACTGTCCAAAGTTCATCACCTAAAGCTGCAGCAATCCCAATAATGACTTCTCCAAGTTTAAAAATGAGACAATACTATTTGAACAATTATATTTATTTGAAGTAAGAAAGGTTTTATACACTGAGTATTAGTTTGAATGTTTTACAAGCATTCCAACTGAACTAGTGTCTTGTTCACAATAATGAAGTCATTCTCTACACTGCAATCGGGGGAATTAAAGCCTTGTTTCCATATAATCGCTCAAAATCGCCGGATCGCTGAAAATGAAGTCAGTGATCGTCAGCGATTAAATGGAAACACTTTTGAGCGATGTAGCGATCCTCAGCGATCGTGAGAAACCGTGAGCGATTGTCAGCGATTTTACGCGGAAACACGTTTTAGCAATCGAGTGATCGAAAAGTACCCCATAACGCATCTGTCAGCAGCTGTGGTAACTTACATTGCTTATGCTCTCTTCATGTAAACCTCCAAAACTATGCATGGAATGGCTGTATCACAGGAATAGCAAAGAATATCAATAAGAAAGACCATGTCGTTGTTATATTTCGCTTTGAATGGTGTTCGTTTTGGTGTTGTTTTATCAATAGCATTAAACCTGGTTTCATATTAATCGCTCACGATCGCCGGATCGCTGAAAATGATGGCAGCGATCGTCAGCGATTATATGGATACACTTTTTAGCGATCGAAACACATGAAAACATTTGACAGCGATCGTGAGCGATCCTTGCATCAGTAATTTCTGTGATCCGGCGACTGCAAACAATTGTATAGAAACCAGGGGTTACTTTCTGCCCCCCTGGCGTTCTTGAGATAAAGCAGCACAGAATTAAGACAGAAAATCTGACCTACAATATCCCAATAAAAGCGCTTTCTTTGTTCTGTTGTGAAATAAATTTTTTGGGTGTTGACATAAAAAAAGCAAATATATGTTTTAATTTATTTTATTATTAATACTTTGCCCCTCTCTCTCCGCCTCCGCGGTCCCTGCACGCCGCTCTGGAAGTACGGTTTTCTTACTTATTTATCCCTTTGTAGTGTTTGCTGACTCGTTCTACTTTAATGTCAATCAAAGTTCTGTTGTAAACAGTGGCGAAGAATTTTATGTCAGTATCTTGCGTTCTCCTCAAGGAAAAAGTAGTCAAGAAGTAAAACTAAGGTATGGCGTTTTTAACATTGCATGGAATGAGTGGCCTTACGGCGAGAGCCTTGGATCGAATCGGAATTGTGGTGATATTTGAGCTTTGTTTGTTATGTGGTGTTTTTTTGTCTTTCACATGCGACCTTAGAAGCACTCAATGTGGAAGTATGCAGACGAAAAACGTCTACAACATTGACGTTGTGGTGTCATCTGAGGTCGCAATATTGCGGCCATCAAAAAAAATATATCAAAATCAATAAAAAAGAATCGTTTTTAGGACGTTAAAACTATATTTTTGAGATTTCCAATACATGGAGATTTTATTCAAAAAAGGTTAATTTTACATTGGAGCTTTTCGTTAATGTATCAGCGTTAATGCTTCGTTTTGAAATTTATCAGGCTAAGTTCAGACGAAGCCGTGATCAAATTCATTTATTCATTGTCGTCGATACTTGATGATGGAGGTGTCCTATTCACGAGCGTTTAGAGGGCCAATTTAATGCCCGCGATATTTTTGTAATAGTAAGCGGCATTTCTATTGCAGTAGCATTTAACCGCGAAAATTAAATTATTCTAGTATTGGCATCGTATGGAATGTAAACAAGGCACCGATAACCAAAACTTTATTTTCGTTCTAAAGACATGTTTTTGGGGAAAATGGCGCTATAAATTCGCCTTGATTAACCAGTAGATATTATATAGCCAAATGGAATAGTGCAGAAGAGCTGTCGGCATGTTTCACCACGAATTTTCATAATGCAGGTAAAATATGCAGCGTGTTGTGCAGTGGAAAGCAAACAAGCGAAAGCAAATGTTTAAACTTTTTACTTAAAAAACCTTTGGTTTTAAAAAAAATTATTGAACTAAAAATACATATAGAAAATTTACTGAACTCACAAGAACTTGTTTTGATAAAAAAGTCTCGAGAACAACTGATGGAGATGGAAATAATTATGAACCTTCGACAAAAACGATGTCGACATGCCGTGATGAAAACAACCGTCTCGTTCGCTTTGAATTGAATTTGTACTGACATCTGTTGCTCAATTTTAAACAAGGTCCAAATCAAAAATATACTTAACCAAACATGTAATTCATAAAGGTATGTCTTAGCCTATTTAACATGAGCTTATTTAATCGCAATTTATTTTAATTTTATTTGATTGTATATTTGCTCGCTTATTGGTGTCTATACGACATTACAAATTGAATTAAACAAAAAGATATTTAGTCCCTCGACAGGTGTAATAATCAGAATGACATATTTTTCATTGCCAAAAGTAGAAACAACAATATGCTTCTTTCACAAATGTGATGGCGCAATAACCAGAAACATATGCTCCTGTTTATATTTTATTTAGAAAATCATTTTAATATTATGGTGAAATAGAAGGACGCTCGTGACGGTCACGATGCAAAAGGTGCACGGAGAAATATTAAAATTAAACTATGTAGAACAACAACTACAATGATAAGAATAATTGAAAAACAAACTTACATCTTATAAAAATTAATAATAATAAATTAATTAATAAATCCTTATACCTGCGGCTAGGTAGTCTTGTTAGAATGTTGTACTTGATATTTATTTTGGTAAAATAGAGCACCAACAATTAACAAAGAAGTAATAGGGAAATTTGTGTCGTGCAGTCAAGCCATGACGAAGGCACAAGTTCGATGTGAAAATGCATGTCTTGAAACAACAGCTTTGTGTCTATGTTTTTGCTTTTTGTGCCAAGATAGCAACAGTCTCTAGAAAAGAAGCAATTTCAAGATGAGGCCAACTCTCAAATTGCTTGAATTTGCCTTGTAAATTGTGAATACATGCCGGGCGTTATGTTGTATCCTTCACGTGGAAAAGACTTGATGCCAAGGACAGCTATACATCCACGAAATGCCATAAGCACATGTATATACTTTCCATGATACCCTTAAAACACATTCGCATTCATTTTGTGCAAATCGTCTTCTTTTTTGAACAGCAATTTAGATGTAAACTTGAAGTCCCTCCTGGAAGCACACTCAGTCAACATTGTCAGCATTAGCTCTCACAGACGCGGAGCGGCTTCAAAGCTTCTGAAAGCAAACACCGCGCGCCGTTTTTATCGCGGGTTTCTAAACGCTCGTGTATTAAATAATTAAACTAGCCGTTATTTTCAAAAGTGAATTGCTGCGACACATTTTATAATTGTAATCTGGACGGTGGCTTTCAGACAAAGATCACAGGCAGCAAAAAAAGTATAAAGCCTTCTTTTCATGCACAATTCAGGTAAAAATCTTTAGAACGAATAGCCCACAATAAGCTATTTGTTGCTGTTTGTGCCTCGATGGGCTCTACCTTATCAGGTAGATTAGTATTTTGCACCCTATTTATAGTAGTCTCCCTCGCATCCGTTTCGGAAACGGATGCGAGGGAGACCATATTTATAGGTGATTGATTTGATTTGTTTGCCTCAACGGGCGATTCATTTCGTTTGTTTGCCTCGACGGGCGATTCATTTCGTTTGTTTGCCTCGCTGAGCGATTCATTTCGTTTGTTTGCGTCGTTGGGCGATTCATTTCGTCTGTTTGCCTCGTTCATTTGATTTATTTTTGCCTCAATAAGCGATTTGTTTGTCTCGACGGCCGACACTGTTTTGGTTCAGTTGTTGTCGAAGGCCAACGGGCTCGATCTGGCAAAGAAAATTAGCGACAGTGTCTCTGTATCTGGTATTGTTTGCTCTTCAAAGGCCTTTACATACATAGCATCTCCTTATACTAATATTCGAGTTTGAGTTTGCACATAACAGAGCTGAAAGAATCATAAAAGCACATTGCCTTCCCTACATACGTCGCTAAAGCGATCGTCACCTTGTTGAATACTTCCATTGGCAATTAAATAAGTGTTCGATATTTTTGTTCGGTTGTTCGACGAATGCTACTAAAAAACGTGGGCAGCCCTGTGTATAGTTTTAGGACATTCTGCCGCTATCCAGTGTACTGCATATTCACAAAAACAGACATGAAAACTGACAAAGTCAACGAGATCGAGAGCTGGCAAGAATATAAAGGGCCCAGACTTCCCCGGCCAGACGAACCACAGCAAGCCCGTCGAGAAAGCAGTCGAGATTAGTTTCGCTGCTCGCTACGCTCGCAGCAATAATGTTAAATAATTTTATTAAATAAAAGTCTTTAAGACCACAAAGTGTACGATTGAGACATTTTTTGCAGTATACTGGAAAGTTATAATTCTCAGTTTAATTTCATTTCCCCTAAGTTTTCTTTAACAAAAAAAAAAATTCTACTAATATTCGCCGGTTATATATATATTAAAAAGGAACTGGGTTCTAGTTTTCAAAAACTAAGCACAATTCATTAAAAAACATCTTCACATAACGAAAATACAAAGATAAACATCATTAATATGCTATTTTAGTTCACTTCTAGATGGCGTTTAGTTATATTGAATTATATGAAGGAAAAACGTTTTGGAAGGACACTGTCACTCCACGATATACATTTCTTGCAATATTTAGTCCTAATACATTTACCAAACTTTCATCATTTATTCATGTTAACTTGTTCTTTTCATATATAGTCTCAAATTATTAATGATAGAAAAAAGTGAAGAATGGTTTCAATAATTTGTATTTTCTCAACTAGAATCAAGTCCCTTTTTCAATGTGAAACCGGCCAATTCGATCGACTGTCTGTGTTGTTCATCGAGTCGAAACAGGGAACGAGTTAGCACATAACAGGGTTGAAAGTTCATAAAAGCACATTGTCTTTCTCGAGATACGTCGTGAAAGCGATCGTCACCTTGATCAATACTTCCATTAGCAATTAAACAAGTGTTCGACATTGTTGTTTGGTTGTTCGACAAATGCTAATAAAAAACGTGGGCAGCCCTACGCATAGTTTTAGCACATTCTGCCGCTATCAAGTGTACTGCATATTCACAAAATCATGCATGAAAACAAATTCCACGAGATTGAGAGGTAGCAATGATATAAACGGCCCAGACTTCCCCGGCCAAACGGAACACAGGAAGCCGGTCCAGAAAGCAGTCGATATTAGTGTCGCTGCCTGCTACGCTCGCAGAAATTAATTATTAATCAATATTAATTATTGATTATTAAATTGATTTTGAATGTATTATTTATTTATTAATTACAGGCTTGATGTGTTATTTTCATCTGCCAATGGGTCCGCCAGAAAAGACGATTTCAGTAAAATAAATCAATCACAGACGGTGACCTTCGAACAGTTTGCACCATCCAAGAGAGTGTATATTGGCAAAGCAAAATATGACCTTAATCTTGGACCAAACAATAAGACTTTTGTCGTCAGAATCTCTTCATTGGATTCCTGCCCTGCATGCTTTGAAACTCGAAACAAAACATTTCAAATGTTGGAAAATCACGGTATGAGCTAATTCATCCATTGCAACTGACTGATGGTTTTAGTAATCTTATTTATTAACTAACATTTATTGTCAAACGTACTTAATTGAAATAACGTATCATGAAGAAGGTGAATACAAGAATCCATTCCCTGATGATATACACTTAATGGCGGTTGAAAAATCATGAATTAAAAAACATGCACTTTGAATATCAATGTATTCTCGTATTCAGTACATTATTAATTCAAATATATACACAGCCAGACATATGTAATGTTATCACAAGAGGAAATACATTTAGCCTTTTTATCCGTCCTTTGTGACTTATCGCCTTTGTCACTTATCGCCCGCGATACTCTGTCCACTGACGGGCGCATGAGATTAATATCATGTCGCGCATGTCCCTTGCGTATTAAAGTAATTAGCATATGAACACGGAAGCAGAAATAAAATTTTCTATAAATAAAATATAAATACTGGTTTAATACGAAAGCTCTATATACAGATTTGATTATAGCACTCGATTTATTTTTATTCATCAATAGAACATGTGATATTGCGCATCAAAGGCCGACAGATCTCGAGAACGAGCGTAACTGTTTGAAAAATCGGAGATTTTGCAGAGCCAGAGGGTAGATTGACAAACACACCATTACCAAGAACGATCTCCTTTTGCCGCCTCGAGTTGACAGGGCCATAACCAAGGGGGGTGGGGGGTGGGTGGTTGTGGGGCACAGGGTGCACGTGCCTCACCCCCCCTCCCGGTCAAAACTATCATTTATTTCAAAAAACGTGTGAAAGACCACTGTGAAAAAAAAAACAAGACAAAGTGTTATGGGTTGCAATAAGGTGTAATAATCTTCTAAAAAACAAAGAATAAAGTCGTTCATAAGAACTGTAAAGCGCATTAACACAATAAATTGTGATTCGGGTTTTCACGGGTTTTTAATATGACAGCTACAAATGAAAAAAAAAACTACTAAAAACCCATCAATGGCCCAGGGATTTTATGTGCACTCCCCCTGTAAACGGTCTGGTTACGCCACTGGTTGAGCACCCTTGAATTCACTGAAATTCAATGACTTACAAGCATTCGAACAAGTAATTTCGTTCGCCATTTCGTTCAGAACGAATTTTAATTTAGTAATTTATGCCTCTTGATTTTTGTGGGGCAACTTGCTGATTGGCTGAGAAAAACAATGACAATCTCATGCCGCCAGCTGTCAGTGGGTATCGCGGGCGCAGGAAACCCCGACGGCTCGAGACTGATCCTATGTGAAAGCTGAATTGAGGACAAAAGTTTCAGTGTCTACATACAAGTGGATTGCTAAAGATTATGTTTATACCATTATCACATGGCATAATGGTCTTTCTAAATGTGGCCAACAACATTGATATGCTTATATAGCTACTTATCTCTCAAAGTTATTCATAGCTTCATAGGTTCATAGCTCCGTCCGGCGGAGAAATAACCTATCTATAAGAATTTAGCATTTATTCTGATAATGATTTCATAAAGGTGCAAAAAACTGCACCAACAATCCAAAGGTATTTTGGATTACATTTTAAGTTTTTAAATTTTGTTAAATCAACGTACCATTTTAGATTTAGCCATCCAATTTATTTATCCTTTATTAATTTCAGTGATAGTTTCGTGTTTTGCCAATCACACTTTTGAAGAAGGAACTGACAGTCATGCTAGAATACTTGTTCAGCGTCAAGTTGGACGATCTCTTCAGCCATTGTCCACTCAGATCTGGTTAGTTGTGATGACAAAGCATTTATATTGACTAATAGCTTAACGGGATATCCAAACGACTTAAATAAACTGGCCCTTTTCGATGTTTTAGCTTCTTCCTTCTTCCCTGACCCAAGAAAAGTCACTAAGTTTTACCATTTTGGAGTCGTTCAGTAATTTATAAATTGTTAGAAAATGCATGAATGTTAATTAGGTAATTTGACCAATAGCATCCTTGATTTTCATCACGTGACGAGGTTTCTTATAACTCGCTAGAAAATCATGCGCGGTTTCTACGAAGCCTGAATAGCGCTATCCATCGGATAAAGCGCTGTCCAGTGAATAAATTCTAATAAAAAATCTATAGAGTGAATAACTATGTCCATACTTCGTACAACCGGCCCCTGGATTCTAAAAATAGGGGGATGGTTTTGGCTTTCCCAGGGGGGTGCGGGACTGATTATGAATACTCTATGCATACAACATTAGTGGTCTATCAAATTTAAAACACTCATGTTTATATTCATTAGTGTTTTAAATTTGATAGACTGCTGTTTTATTTATTTTATCTTAACTAAAAATGATTAAAAGAAAGAAGAGCCAACAAATTTTATCCGCCCGGAAAAAGTTTCGGCCAAATTTTACTCTTCCATTGATTGCATTCTCTGACCGCTAGACAAGCAAAAGCTTACCAAATCCCAAAAGAACAGTTGACAATAAACAATCAAAGTAAACAAAGAAAACTCGAGACCGTGTTTCATTGGCTCTTTCGTTTTCTAAACATTACATAAACTTGTATATAGTTATTTTGACAATCTGCCGTGATAATTATATTAAAATTGAGCGCTGCGAATTTTGTAATAACTATCGGGAAGGCTGGTAGGTTAGTATACCCGTGATTAAAAACAAATCTGTAACGTCATTGTTCCCGATCGATTGTAGCACTATCTCATCGTCCAAATAATTAAAAAATGCCAAAACTTCAAAATTTAATTAAATTTTTATGTTAAAACGTTTCATTCAGTTCAGACCTAGCAAATGTGAAAACGAATCAATTCAATTCAATTTTCTTTAAAATTTAAAAGTAATATATTAATTCTAA
The DNA here is from genome assembly GCA_918843875.1 of Diadumene lineata. NCBI lineage: Eukaryota > Metazoa > Cnidaria > Anthozoa > Actiniaria > Diadumenidae > Diadumene > Diadumene lineata. Next base: position 7,136,098 of record OU974074.1, on the reverse strand, counting down.
AGATGATTTGTATGTGGGCATAATGTTCAAATTTTTGCCCTGAGGATGGACCAAAGGTCCGAAAGCTCGGCTATATAATTAAATATTTATGTGGAAGAAACGGTTTATTATTTGAATATATTAATTAAAAATAATCCCAATTCCAGCTATTCATTCTCTAGTTATGCGTAAGTCTCTGGATAACAATACCTGCCAGCCAGTTGTCTCAGGAGAACTGTGCAAAACCTCTCCGCTCTTAGATTTTCATATATTAACTTTTTTCTTATCCTTCTTAGGGCCTTTTCAAACCTTCCTATGCAAGATTATTTGCTATGTCACAAACGTTCTTAAAAAAAAAAACATTTTTTCTAGGTGCTACACGGCTGATGGCACTGCCGATGGTGATCGTGATTATTCTGCCGTGATGAAGAGCATAACATTTTCTCCAGAGTCAACGCAACAGTTTATCGATGTTGGAATCAAAAATGATAAAACCTTTGAGGACCCTGAAAATTTTACTGTGACATGCTTTAATGATAAAGACTTCGACCGTGTTACATCGACATGCAACGAAGAGAAAATCATAATCTTAGATGACGACAGTAAGCAAAAGATAGTCACCTTGTATTTCCTATATACATATATCTAAAAAAATGTCGGAGAATAAGCCTGAAGCGTGATGACGTTTTACCCCCGTGTCTAGACCAGAATCCTTTTCACATTGCTTTTGTCCACTAATTATGACTATTGTTCTTGTATTCTCCAGGGAATATAAAATTGGAATATGAAAGGATTTTAAAAACTATTATGTTATAGAGACGGGGGTAAAACGTCATCACACTTCAGGACTATTAAACAGCTTATGGATTGTTTATTAACAATGATAAATATAAAAGCAAATCATAACTGCTCATTTCATATATAAAAGGTCCATTAGCAAGAGATGTGTGATTCTCACATTCTATCATTTTCTGCTATATTCATATACTGCCAGTATCGAAGAAACCGCTATTGCTTTTGCACTAGTCACATGCAAGCGATGCCTGCCTTTTATTAGATGTGTTCACTCACAACACCACGTGTACCCAGCATTTTCGATTACAATATCATTAAAAACTATCCGTATACTTACATTGTGTACGTACACAAAAATGAAGATGTTTTCGATGAGATGCAAACTGATCTCAAAACTCAATTGCCAAACGATCTGATTGTTTACAAATGCAAATGACTAGCATTCATTATTGAAGCAAAAAATGTTACGTTTGCATATCCATTTTTCAGAGTCTATAATTTATCATAAACTAAAGAAATCATCAATGATCTTCCAGTTAAAACGAACAAGAAGGAGTTTCAAAATTATTCTGATAACTGTAAATGCGCCCCTAAAAGTTATTTTAAAACACATAAGCAGTAACTCACTGTTTAACATTAGGCTAATCACGTATGTAACAATACATATAGACCAGGTCTATCACTTCGCTCACTAGCCGATCATTTACGCTTGAAAGAACGAAGGTTTAGAACTGACAGCTATATGTGCTCCAGGATTATGGAATCGGATACCATTTGAAGCACGTGAATCGCCATCGTTAGATGTGTTCTACTCGCGGCTTAAGACCTATCTCTTTGAAAACATAATTTAATTATCTTTACCATTGTTATTATTATATGTTTTAGTGAATAGATCATTTATTATAATTTTGTAAATTAACATTTGATAAATTGTAAAGCGCATCGAGAAATATTGGGATGCGCTTAACCAGAAATAAATTATTATTATTATTATTATTATTATTATTATTATTATTATTATTATTATTATTATTATTATTATTTTATTTATTTCTCAGCAAGAATAAATATACATTTCATTGACTATTTGCTGGTTTACAATATTCAACTCAGGTATTCAACCTGCACCTGAGAGTTGAAGTACTTTACGTAAGATTGATGCAGTTCCTAAAATTACAGATTTTTGTATTTCGATTAAGTTGATGTTATTAAGTTCAAGTCTGTCTATGTAATTTTTAAATTGTTTTGATATTGCTCCTAGTGCTCCGATAACTATTGGCACAATCTTAGTCTTCATATTCCACAGTCTTTCAAGTTCGATACGTAATTCTTGATACTTGTCTATCTTCTCGGCTTCCTTCTCATCAATTCTGGAATCTTTCGGTACAGCAATGTCAATCAGTTGAACACTCTTCTCTTTCTTGTCAATCACTACTATGTCTGGTCGTCTCGCTTCAATCTTCTTGTCTGTATATATGTTAAAGTCCCATAATATCTTGACATTTTCATTTTCAATCACTTTCTCTGGTTGATGGTTCCACCAGTTATCAGCATCACACATTATTTGATGTTTCTTGCATAAACTCCAATGAATTGCTGCTGCTACCTTATTATGCCTTTCCATATATTCTTTCCCTGCTAGTACTTTACAACCAGCTACAATGTGTTCAATGGTTTCAACCCTCTCGTTACATAGTCGGCATAAAGGTGACTCGCTTGTGTGATATTTACTTTTGAGGTAATTAGTTGGTAATGCTTGATCCTGTGCAGCTATTATAAGTCCTTCTGTCTCAAATTTGATATCGCCTTTATTAAGCCATAACCATGTGCTCTCCTGGTTTATCTTGTCTTTACAATTTCTGCTGTAGCTTATTATTATTATTATTATTATTATTATTATTATTATTATTATTATCATCATCATCATCATCATCATTATTATTATTATTATTATTATTATTATTATTATTATTATTATTATTATTATTATTATTATTATTATTATTACTCTTTTGGATTTAAAAAACGCTTTTGGAGAAGTCCACCATAATCTGATACAATCCGTTCTTGAATACCATCACATTCCAGATCACATAAAACTCTTGATTAAAAGTTTGTATACTGAGCTCAAAACTTCAATCATTACTCAAGGTTTTAGTACTCCTTTTATATCTATTGGTCGTGGTGTCCTTCAAGGTGACTGTTTGAGTCCACTTCTTTTCAATCTATGCTTCAACACATTTATACAACATATTAAATCTGAAAAGTATCGTCAATTTGGTTTTTCATACAAGCTCCTAAATCCACTGCATTGGTTTCAGTTCGCAGACGATGTAGGGTATATGCGTAAATGGTTAAATATCCCCATATGTGGAACTCTAAGCAACATTTTTCTCCCCTGTAATAAATATGGTCAAAACATCATTCCTCATTCAGTTAAGTTCATCCAGTGCCAATCAGTGGCAAGAAAAGCCCTAAAGAATTCCCCCAACGAGTCAATAAAACAACACTATGGAAATCAACGAGTACCCACACTAATCTGCGGTATGACGTCTACAAGTCTACCAAAGATGTGGCGAAAGACTTCCAAGGTATACATGAAGAGAAGCTACAAAACCAACTACTATCTCAAGGTAGCTTCTTCTCAAGTGTAGTAAAATTCTCACTCCCTAAACTAAACAACATTTGGTCCACTGTACAATCTAAATTACCAAAGAACATTTTCAACTTCACAATTCGATACATCAACAACACTTTACCTACACGCAAAAATCTAGCCAAGTGGGGTCTTTCACCATCCTCAGACTGTACCTTATGCCTTCAACCTGAATCTCTTCTACATGTAATTGCTGGATGTAACTCATATCTTGAACAAGGTCGGTTCACTTGGAGACACGACTCTGTCCTTCTCCATCTCGCTAAAACCTTTCAATCTATTGTAGAAGCGTCCCTATATGCCGACCTATCTAACTTCAAGAGTCCGTCAACAATTACTGGTGATGAATACCGTCCAGGTCTATTGATATCTACTAAAAATGATGAGTGCCTGTACATACTTGAACTAACAGTGGGTTATGAATCAAATCTACAAAAAAATATTACTCGTAAAAAAGCCAAATATAAAGAGTCTGTACATAGCTTGAAAAGTCATTATAAAAATGTATTTTTTGTAAATCTGTCAATCAGTGCGCTTAGTGTATTCGCTAACGATTCTGCAAATTTTATCAACATGTTAGAAGATCTTCATTTTAATAACAACGAACGACTCCACATAATTAAGAAGTTAATGAATGATGTCATTAGATCGTCTTATTATATTTTCTGCTGCAGAAACAAAGAATGGAACAATCCAGAGTTGTTGCAGTATTAGTGAAAATCGTTTTTCTCATGTTTTGAAATAGATTCAAGTAGCCAATTGTAAATTACCTATTATTAGTGAGATTTACAATTGTACTTAAGGTAAAAAAAACCTCAATAAAGTTTCCATTATTATCATCATCATTATTATTATTATTATTATTATTATTATTATTATTATTATTATTATTATTATTAGTAGTAGTAGTAGTAGTAGTAGTATTATTATTAGTATTATTAGTATTATTAGTATTATTATCATCATCATCATCATCATCATCATCATCATCATTATTATTATTATTATTATTACTATTTTTCACATTTTGTCTGATAGTACATTATGATTGTTGCCGGAACCAAACCTTGGTCCTTGGGCTTAAAAAAAAATGAATTAAAATAAATAAATATATAAATAAATAATTTAAAAAATACATAAATAAAAGAATTGCACTTATAAAGATATTGACAGAACTCTCCTTAATATGTGAGCAGTTCCAAGCAAAACTATTTTTTGTATCTGTGTACAGTCTAAAGATGTTGGCAGTTTCTTGACATGTTTAGTTAGTGACTTCCTTACAATTCCCAATGCTCCCACAATAATTGGTATGGTAATTGTCTGCATCTGCCACATTTTTGTTATTTCTATCTCGAGGTCTTTATATTTGGACAGTTTCTCGATTTCCTTCGCTCCAATATTCTTGTCTGAAGGCACACTCAAGTCTATTAGCCAGCATTTGTTATCTTTCTTGTCCTTTATCACTATGTCTGGTCTGTTGGCATTGATAGTCTTGTCTGTATTGATTGGCATATCCCATAATATAGTTACATTCTTGTTTTCTGTTACTGTTGATGGTTTATGGTTATACCATTCTTTGCAAACTTCTATGTTGTACTGTTTGCACGTCTGCCAGTGAATATACGTTAATGCCCTGTCGTGTCTTTGGATGTACTCAGTTTTTGCCAATACGGGGCACCCAGATAAGATATGATCAATGCTTTCATCATGCTCATGACATACTCTACATTTAGGGTCTCCTCCAGTTTTTATGATTATATTCTTGTATAGATTTGTTGGTAAGCTTTGGTCTTGTGCAGCTATTAAAAACCCTTCCGTCTCTCCTTTTAGTCCAGAACTTCTCATCCACTTTAAGCTTGCTTCCTGATCTACATCATCTTTATTCAACCGTGATACATATTTTCCATGTAAAGCTTTCTCTTCCCAGTTTTTCTTTAATTGTTTCTTCAGTTCATTTCGAGCTCTCCGCTTTACTTCCTTTGCACGCTGTGATGCCAATAGGTCTGTTTCATCCTCATTTTCATCTAGTTCTAGTTCTCTTTTGAATCTGTTTGCATCCTTGTAGACAGAGCAAAGCTTCTTGCTTCTTTCATGTTGGTATACTTGTTTTAGTAGTCGGTCATTTGTTGTTTTCAAATACGTGTTCAGACCAATGGTAGTGGTTTTGTACGAGTTTTCAAGTTGTACCAGACCTCTACCTCCATCTTTTCTTTGCAAATACATTCGGTCTATATCAGCTTTAGGGTGGTGAATTCTGTGTATTGTCAATAGCTTTCTGGTCTTTCTATCCATTCGTTGTATTTCTTGCATTTTCCAATTTATGATGTTGTAACTATAGAGGACAACAGGGACTGCCAAGCTGTTAATGGCTTCGATCTTGTTTGCTGCGTTAAGTTCGCTTTTTAATACCAGCCTCACTCTTCGATAGTATTCCTTTCGTATTTTTTCCTTCATTGCTGCATGCTGAATACCATCGCCTTCATTTATTCCCAAATATTTGTACACTTCTTCATTTTCTAGTTGTTTTATAATATTGTCCTCATCTAGTGTTATTGGAGTAGACTCATTTAGTTTTCCTCTTTTGAATGTGGCTTTAGAACATTTATCTAGACCAAATTGCATTCTTATGTCATCACTAAATAATTTCACTGTATTCAGCAAACCTTCTAGTTGGTTGTCATTCTTGCAGTATAGTTTAAGGTCGTCCATGTAAAACAGATGATTTAATTTCTCTTGATATACTTCATACCCTATGTTGGTATCATTAAGTAGGTTACTAAGTGGTGCTAATGCCAGGCAGAACAGGAGGTGTGATAGAGAGTCCCCTTGGAATATTCCATTTCTGATATCAATAGGTCTTGTAGTAGTAGTACCAGCAGTAGAGTTGAGAATCAATGTTGTTTGCCATGTTGTCATATTGTGTGAAAGGAAGTTTATCAGTGTCTTAGATACTTTATTAACCTGTAGTACTTTGATGATCCATGAGTGTGGTATGCTATCATATGCTTTCTTATAATCTATCCACGCAGTACTTAGGTTTTTTCTCTTATTCTTGCAATCCTCTAGTATCATCTTGTTTATGAGAAGCTGGTCTTTGCAGCCATAAGACCCTTTTCTACATCCTTTCTGTTCAGTTGGTAGTAACTCATTCTGTTCTAAAAATGAATATGTCCTTTCCGTAATAATGGATGCCATTACTTTGTACATAGTTGGCAAACATGTAATGGGTCTGTAGTTTTTAGGGTTGCTTGTGTCGTCTGTTTTTGGAAGTAAATACGTAATCCCCTGTGTCAACCAGGATGGAGACTCTTCAGGTTTGCGTACGATGGTTGTGAGACTATTCGCAATATCTCCATGTAGTGATTCAAATTTCTTTAACCAGAAATTAGGTATTATTATTATTATTATTATTATTATTATTATTATTATTATTATCATTATTATTATTATTATTATTATTATTGTTGTGTTGTTATTATTATTAGTAATAGTAGTATCTGTCATGTATTAAACCGCTGACATTGCGGGCGCGTTGGACGTAAAGTGTACGTTTTACAAAATGGCTGAACTAAACACGACATAACTCGTTTATTTTCTTACAACTTGTTTACAACGTATTTGTTTATTTTTCCAGGTGAATTATTTTTCTGCGATGATATGAAGCTCAACATGACTGAAAATATTGGCAACTACACATTCGATGTATGCAGAGACGGTAACATCAACGCCAAACACTCGTTTGAGTAGGTGTCTTCTTTCTTTTCTTTTTTCTTTCTTCATTTCTTAGTTTTTTTTTCTGTGTTTCTTTCTTGTTTCCTGCGGTGGTGTCCTTTATATCATTTTTCCCTTTTTTGTTATGTTTAAACATCTTTGTTTAGATCTTTTTAACCGAGCGGAAGGTCTGTACAGGAGAAGTTTGAACGAAGTCGAATAGCACAGACAGAACGTAGTGTGGTCTGTACCCAACCGAGGTCAAGATTCTCCTGTACAGACCGACCAAGCTCGGTTAAAAAGTCATTCATTATATGACCTTTTTTAATTAAAAAAAAAATAGAATAAAATGTTGTTTTTAAAAATAACAACAACAACAACAAAAATCACAATATTTTTCGCGCGCTGATTGGCTGGAAACCTTGATAAACCCTTGCAAATGCTGTCAGTGGTTGGAGCCCGTCGGTGTGCGAAAGCTTTAGCAAGACGTTTTTCCCGAGAAATATGTTTAATGGCCAAATTATCAATGGAAATGAAGAAAATGTAAATATCTTCATGCAATAAATGCTGCCATGATTTGACAAATCGTTTCTGTTAGTAGTTTTTGTGCGATTTTTTTGGAAAAGCTCAAAGCTTGAAGTTAATTTGGCAAAGTTTTCGTCGAGCAAAGTTATGTTTGTTTGTTGTTTTCTCGCAATAACACGCCAAAAATCGACTTTATTAATGTCATTTCTTTTTATTCTCGATTAAAAATTACGAGTAATAATTTAAACTTGTTTTCGGTTTTGAAATAAGATCGTTTTTGTCTAGTTTTACGAGTTTGGATTTAGCGTCTACTTGCAGTCGTATTGTGGTGGCTTTGGGTGTATTTTTGAACTCTCTAACATAAAATTCTCAACAATGAAAGAAAGGAAGCTTATAGAACGATGAATCTTTCTTGTTATAAGCATTCATCACTTAAGCTGAATATTTCTGTGCTAATAATATACATACAAAATTTCTCAATTGTGAATGGCTAAGAGCAGTGCAGTAAAAATGCAATACCAGTGCAGAAAGCTGTAACACCAGTGCAAAAAATTATAATACCAGTGCATATTACAAATCCTGCAATTCTGATTGGCCCATAAAACAAAGAAAGTTGTGACATCCAATCAGATTTCAGTTTACAATTCAGCAATTTCGGTGGTAACTTTGAAAGCAAAAAAAAAAAAAAAAAAAAATGGCTACCCAAAACTCGAGATTTGCTTCAGCAACAGAAAATACTATAGAACAGCCAAAAAATGGGTCCAAAAATCAAAACACTAGTAAAAGTACTGCTTTCTGGCTAAATGTGTGGTCGCTTTGGTGCAAAGAAAAGGGTGTCAATCAAGAAATTGAAACGATTAACCTGACGACCTAAATTGTTTACTTGAGAGATTTTATGCCAAAGACAAGACAAAAAATGGCCTAGATTATGAGCCTGATAGCCTTCGTGTCATGATTACTGCTATTGATCGACACCTCAAGTATAAAGGATATAAACTTTCCATTATCCGTGACCGACAGTTTATTTCGTCAAAACAAGTACTAGAGGGAAAAGCCAAGCAGCCCAGGGAAGATGGCGCGAAAACGACCTAACAAAGCAAGACAAGTTAGCCAAAAAGAAGAAGAAGAGCTCTGGAAAGCTGGAAAACTTGGAAGTACAAGCCCTGCTTCATTAATTAGTACAATGTGGTGCCTACTTACCCAACAGTTTGGCCTCCGTGGACGGCAAGAGCATCACGACATGAAGTTGCAAGATTTCCGGTTGACTAAAGCTGACAACGGGAAGGAGTTTGTTGAGTTCACAGAAGGCCCAACCAAAACCAGACCTGGCGGTTTAAGCAAAAAATGAAGAGATTTTTCCCCAAGAATGTTTGCAGTTGGAGGTGAAAGATGTCCCGTTCAACTTTTCAAGGAATATGTCCAACGAAGACCACCTCAGTTACAAAGCGAAGGGCCATTTTATCTCTCCATAAAACACAAGAGAAAGCCAGATGATCAAGTTTGGTTCACTATTCAACCCATGGGGGTAAACAAGATCAATGACATCATGAAGTCAATCGTAGAGAAAACAACTCTTGAAGGAAGTGATAAAAGATTCACCAACTACAGTGCCAGAAAGACTGTCGTCGGTAAATTAAAGAAAGCCGGAGTAGAACGAGCAGGAATAGCTAAGGTTACTGGCCATAGAAATTTGCAGTCGATCGATGATTACGACGAAGGTGATGAGGAAGAGCAATGTCAACTTTCTTTGGCCATCTCCAGTCGAAATAACACATCAGAAAGGGCCATAATTCCAGTCAGCGAAATTCAGTTTCCAAACTGGCAAATCCAACACAACAATTTCCCTTTGCCTTACCACGAGCCTTCCACGTCTATGACTAGCTTCCTCACCTACAATACCAATCCCTTTCAGTCCTTATCTGAATTTTCTAACAGTCAGATGTCAGTGCAATTCATTTCATGGTTGCACAGTGGTTTCAACTACAGGAAATACCAGGAGCAAAAACCAGGAAGAAAACCTCGCTACATCATAGAAAGCTCCTCTGACAGCGACTAAATTCGAGACTAAATGACCTAAATGTTTAGCTTGACACTTTATACAGTCGTATTCCGTAAATTCATCGAATTTGGGACATTTTTCGCTCTATTTGGGACTCCAACAACGCTGTTGTTATTATGGGCTGTTAATTTCATCAAGCAATCTGATTCAATAAAATACTCACGTGGTCCGCAACACGTCATTTGTAAAAACAAACACGTCTCTAATCTTTTTATTTTACCGAAATTTTTTTATGTATATTATTAAAAGGTAATAAGATGGTTTCTCGTTCAATTTGGATTAATTTGCACACGTTTGTTTTTCAAAGAGCCAAATTGCATTTGCCCTACGAGCTCATGCAATTACGAACTCTTTGAAAAACAAACTCGGGCAAATTAATTCCAAATTGAACTCGAAACCATCTTATTACCTATACTAATAATATACTTGCAAAAAATCCTCGATTCTGATTGGTCGAGAGCAGTGCAGTTCAGGCGTAACACCAGTGAAGCACGCTGTAACACAAGTGCAGAAAGCTGTAATACCAGTGCAGAAATTCGTAATACTAGTGCAAATTACAACTCGATTCAAAAGACAAAATGCATCCTAAAACTAAATGTTTTTGGAATTTTTTACTGTCTAGAGAATAATTTTAATTTTTTAAACATTTCTATTTACAAAAAGGTTGAAATTTTACAAAAATACTAAAGAAATTTGCAAAAAAACTGAGCGAGATGGCGTTGAAAAGTTTTCAATTTTCGGCTTGAGCGCGCTAGATGACGACATCATCACGCAATCATCTGCGCGCACTCGCTCAAATTTGAATCAAAATACGAACCAAATGTTTTTAAAAATCGACAAAATGTTTGAATGTTTTGCAAGTATATTATTAAAAGGTAATAAGATGGTTTCTCGTTCAATTTGGTTTAATTTGCACTCGTTTGTTTTTCAAAGAGTCAAATTTCATTCGCTCTACGGGCTCATGCAATTACGAACTCTTTGAAAAACAAACTCGTGCAAATTAATTCCAAATACAGCACTGAAAGGCCATACTATCAAATAATTAACCACTAATTAACACTCGAGTGTAGTTCTTCTTTCTAAATACTCAGTAATTAGAGTGTTATAAATTTTAGCTCATGAATCACAAACCGGAGCTAAGCAAAGCGGATATATGAAAACCGGAAGAAACGTAAACCGGATATGGCACAATGCGCATGTTAGCTTGGTACCTGCCTGAACGTCATTTCCGTAATTCAGACGACCATGTAAAAATTCAAAAAAATTGCTCTATTCATTCAAAGGGTTACAACCAATTTAAGGTGAATGTAGCGTCGACCGCAAATAGAGCTATTTTTAAACTAGTCCCCCTTATGATTGAGTTGTTCCTGATACGTTCATATAATATTTCCCTAACTAAAATGAATAAAGAGGATGCACGATCTATTTGTTTAGTTCCGCGTTTCATTAGGACACTTTTTGAATACTTTTCCATTGTTTTGAACACAACTTTTTGCACCTGTTACCTGTTAGTTATTTATTGATAAGTTTTTCTGAATTCTGTTTTTTTTTACATTCGTTATTTTATTTTTGTGTATTTGCTTGTTTTATTTACTTAATTTCTCCCATTTTCATAGTGTATGCTTCAGTGGTGACAGGAGCTCAAGTCCTTCCTTTATACGTCGTTGTACTGCGAATCTCACATTTTCGGTTAATGAAGCTCGTATGACTGTCGTTCAGCCGATCATCGATGATAAGGTAGTCGAAAAAAACTCAAAAATGATAATCACTCTTGAAAGGAGCGATTTAAATATCAGAGGATCGAAAGAGGCTCTAGTAACTCTAATAGATGATGACAGTAAGTGAATTTATATCTGTCTGTATATTTATATTTACACTCGTTTGCAAAAACGCTACATTTATACATTTATACTATATATATAATATCTAATGAGATGCAAAATACAAAATAAGCCGTTTTGACACATTAAACCCATTGTTTAATGATCTGTACGATGCGCAAGCTTTAGCTATTTTTGATGCATCGAAGAAAAACTGATATCATATAGTCCCAACACCAGCTTGTCTGATTGACATTGTTAGATATAATGAATTATAAACTCCAGATTCTAGATTCTACTACTGAAGAAGACTGACTTCCGAATCCCAAATGGAATATAGTGCGATTTCCAAGACAGCAACTATTAGATGGATACCGGATTCCATCACATAAGGAGAACAAGGATGCACAGCATTGACGACGTGCGCTCATATATTTTTCTAATCTTTGATGCCAATTTTTTTTAGTCAACTTTGAGTTTCCACCCTCAACTACTCTAGTGCTCAAGGAGGAAAGCAATAGCGAAATCAAAGTCCAAATTATCAAATCGGGTGTCGAAAAAGCTGCGACCGCTAGGTGAGTAGAAAAAGATAAATGGAAAAGTCTGAAACAATACAGGCTTCAGGGGTGGATCCAGCATTTTTCCTGACTTGTGCCCTTTTCAAATGTATCCTTCCTGTGTCCCATAAGCGCCGGAGGCGTGCATTTTAGGGGGGTCCGGGGGTATTCCCCCCCGGAAAATTTTGAAATTTAAACACTGTAGAATGCATTTTCAAGCATTTTAAAGATATATTGGCTAAAAATTTATAGGTATTCTTTAAAAAAAAAACTTAAGGGAAAAGGCAATTTTAGGGAATGTAAGTAGCATTCCGGGACGAATTTTGTAGATGTTCTTCTAAAACTTGATCTCCACTTTCAAACCGAGACGATAGCAAAGCTTGGAGGTAGGATCGTCATCCCGACGGCCTCGTAGAGCGATGTTGTTTCTCCCGCAAAAAATTGACGGTCTTGAACAACGAGGACATAATCTGGCGATTCTTCGCGATTTGCAGTTGTAAAAGATTATCGAATTGTTGATCGATCGGAACCACTTCATGTCTCATACTTTGAACAGTTTTCATAGCAATTACAGAACAATTTTGAGTTAAACACTTGCCATTTGAGTGACTTACCAAACGCTAACGAGTTGTTGTCAATTTCACCATCGGGGACTTGATTAGTCCATCCAACTTGCTCGAATTATGGCTTCGATGTTACATACTTCGATGGAAGGCAAAAAGTACCATCAAGATATTCCGAATAAAGGAGCCACTTGAACATTTCCAGCCAGGAATAATTAAACCTTTTAACCCTGCTGCATTCTTTTGATTTAGAGAATACAAATTCATTCGCCGGCATCGAAACAGTTGTAATCACTTCGTATTTTTGTTCCTCCGATAAATTGCCAATTTCGCTAAAAATGACCCCGAAATCGAACCGATTACAAGCGCTTTTTACCCTTAATAGGCTCTCCATGAGGAACAGAGTTATTAATAGTAGCATTCTTAAAAAAATCTGCTGATAATTGACCTCAATTGTCTAAGTTTTAGCTCGTCACAGTAGAGTAAATTTGCTACAGTCAAAAGCCATGCGAATTGTTGTCACGCTCTATTTATACTTTTCTGACTGGTTTCGAGTGGTGCCAGATTAACGTTAGCCAATCAAAAAACGATCCTGACTAGTTACACAAACAGAGCCAGCCAATGAAAAGAAGAGTTGACCTGTGCCCAAAAACAATGCTGACTAGTGCCAACCAATAGGATAAGGCTTGACCTATTACATGTAACACAACGCGGCACAGCACAGTACAAATGACGTAAAAGTGAGTGAATACGTCCCGTGGGACCCTCACTAAAACATACTTTTTGACACAAAATGTATTTTTTTGGCGAATAGACCGGAAATAATGGTTTTAAAGCTTAAAAAAAGAAATTCTGTTGGACTTCCTGTGGTTAGAAACCAAAAAATAAATGAATAAATAGATGGAGAATTATGTTTTAAATTCATATTATTTTTAGAATTTATTTACTTATTTATTTTTTCAAAAAGTTTGACTAGTTACATGTAATAGGTGGCACTAGTCTGGATCCACCCCTGGGCTTTGTATTTAATCGAAAGGCACCTCGTTTTTTCTGGCACATTTAATATGTCCATGGCTCGAAATAAGGGTAGGTCAGGGACAATGTGCCTCCAAATTTGCTACATGACCTTTATCCTTTCAAGAAAAGGTAAAGAACTTTCAAATATACATTTGTAAGGTCATCTTGACCTATCAATGTCAGGCTGTTATTTCGAGCATTGTCTCAATATATTTAATAATCGACATGTCAACGCAAATAACCCTCCTGCTATTGCCTGAATAGAGACCAAACACTGACAATATTAATTTGTGGGCTTCAATTAGATTAAAACCCTTTATGCTTATGATCTGTTGGTATTTATAAAATTAACAGTTATTATCATTTCTTATATATGAGTGAATAATTTTAATTATTACTTTAAGAAGTCGTATTATTGTAATTGTAACGAAGTATGATGCACAGGTAAATGATATGTACTCATACTTTTCAGTGTTGAGCTGGACTTTGTGACAGCAAGTCCCTCGGATTGCGTCGGACCATTGTCAAAAAACATTTCATTCGCTGCAAATGAAACAAACAAGAGCGTTACTATTTGTACTGTGGTAAATGACAGCTTGGTTGAGCCTAAAGAACTATTCTATATACGTCTGAAAGGACTTAATGGTGCTTTTGCAATACCTGGCTCTGATCAAATAAAAGTTGAGATCCAAAGCCCTGGTGGTAAGTATTATTCATATACAGCTATTCTTGAAAAAGCAGTCCAGTTAAAATACTGATTAAGCGAATAACAACGTCATTTGCATATATATAAAGTTTTCAGTTTTCTTGTTTTAACTGAATAAAAAGCTGCACATATCATATAGTTACATAGTTTATTATAACTGTGTGATGAAGTTTTTTTGTACATTATGGGTCATCATTTTTAGAAAAATAGAAATCCTGAGATTTTCAAATCACTGCTATTCGCTAAATCAGTAATTCAACTGGACAACCGTTTCAAGAATAGATGACTGTATGTATAATATAGAATTTAGGTAAACCTGATAGCAGAGCCTTCACATATGTGAATGAAATCAATATAATTATCCTGATACATTATAGTAACTCGTTGTAGAACAACATGCATGCATTGATAGACGATAGATACATTGCATCTATTTTAAGCATTTTCAAAAATAAGACCTGAACACCAACATCAACACCAATTTCATTTATTAAGCCCCTTCTCTTCTTCTTCTTTACATAAAAAATAAGTGCTCCCTGGCACTTTGATACCTTTGGCTTATCAGAACATCAGCAAACGAGGATGACATTTGTAATCTTTATTTCCTACATCAAATGTTAAACAATTTAGCTACAACAAATTGCTAAAGTAAAAATCATAATTAAATTAATTATTTACAAGTTAGAGAAGTGTCTGGAAGATATGAAAAAAAACAGTCAATATATAATTTATTGGAAAAAAACCATAACTATGTTGAAACATCCCCCATCCATTGCAAACACGTTTTACAGTGGATTAGAGCATTTATGAAACATAATTAACAACATAACAACAAAAATCAAATTAGGTTCCTCCTTTTAAAAACATTTTAAGTTATGGCGCAAAACCTTCGGCTCTGTAAAATGAAATTCACTAAACACATTTAAATGCCCAGTGTAGACCAGGATGCTTTGCGCGCCTACACTGCTTCGCAGCCATTTTTGTGATGATGGAAATTAAATTGAATGGAAAATTTGATTATAATCCATGTTCATCGTCCATCTCCATGAATGTTATTATAATTCAGTACTCTCATTTTATAGAACGATTATCAGTTAATGATGTTAGCGTCATATTTTGTCAACTGAGTTCGCCGGAGAGATTATTTTCAGATATTTAGTCGGGCTATAGTAAATGCCAAACTCAAAATGAACTAAATGGCTAGTAGACCGAAGAAACAAAGACTACATTTGCCGTAAAAAAGTTAGTCAGACTCGACTTATATCGTTCGTTTTCGTGTTGTGAAGGAGTCGAAAGGGCTCTATGGGTTAAGTAACTAAACAAATAGTGAGTTTGCAGAATAGTTCTTTGATCACTGTCGCTACTGTTAGACGAAAAAGTCACGGGAATTCTCATTGTCATCCTCCATAAGCTATAAGCTACAAGCATTCACGGCGTCATAATAACATCTCACATCAATAATTGAATGTTTTTAATTCCATAATTAGTTCTTTATTTCACAAGAAAGCTGATATATTATAAAAGATCGACCAAAACACTCGGAATCTGACAGCTTCGCAACATGTTTCTACCCGTGGCTCTGGCATATTTTTAACCAATCAGAAAGCGACTTTGACAATAGATTTTTTTCAAAACATAAACAAACAGCCCCAAAGAAACCCGGTCTACACTGGTCCTTTAATTGAAAAGCAAAACAAAACAAACATGATACAACAAAGACAATATAGTTCTGTGAATTTGTATTTTCAAAACTCTTCACTGATTCGGAACATCAACTTACCCAGTGCAGTTTCATGTAATAAATGTTGAAGAAAGTACACATAAAATCAAAAAAAATTAAATAAATATAAATCATAATTTTATAGAAACACGAAAAATATAATTTCAATAGCCATTTATTAAAAAGAGCGATGGGCGTCGCAACTTCGGCGCAAATTGAGGTATACAAAAACATACATAAAATAAATATATAATATTTTTTTTTTTACTTTTTTTCCGTATAAGTACAGAAATAACAAGTTCGTCGTCTCCAAAAAATTTTTATGCCTAAAAAAAGGCAAATTCATTCACGTACTTTCCGTATTCGAGATCATGCTAGAAACGTTTTGAAAAAAAGGAAAGGAAAAAGTAAAGGGAAAAATATAGAAAAGGAAAAAATCAAAAATGAATCAGAGAAGAGAGCGGAAAAGACAATCAGAATAGGGAAACTAATCTGTAATTCATGACGCTTCAGGAGACAAGATGAAGTAGGGCGCTTCGGATACGAACGTATCGTGGCCTAACTACTTCGAACCTAGGAAGGAGAAATGTATGAGAATATAAGCAGGGTTACCTGGATTCACCTAGCTTAACTGTTTCAAAAACGTCGAGGGAAAATAGGACTAAAAAGGACTAAAAATAATTGTGAACAAAAGTTTCTTGTTGTATATTTTAATTTATTGTATACTTGAGAAACCATTAAAAGTATGCACCATAAATGAATACCACTAAATAGTTCTATTTAATGCTATTTCTATTGTTTTCTTTTGTTTAATTAGTGATATTTACTACTAAATTGTGACAATTGTTGCAGCCTTTTAGTGTTTGCACCCTACTATATGGATGGATAAACTCTTTATTTCTTTTAGCAAATGTCACATGTTTACCGACCTCGACTAAAGTGAAAGAGAACGGACCAAGAGTGGCCATCACCATCAATCGTGCTGGAGATGTATCAAACGAAAACGACCAAATATGGTAAAAAGATATATATTTTATGTTAAATTTATTTTTAGTTTAATGATTCACTTGGACGAGAAGTCAGGCAAATGATAAATCATTAGATAAAAAAGTAAGTAAGTTATTAAGTAAATAATCAAGTAAGCTAGAAAGTAAGCAAGCAAATAAGCAGGTAATTACGTAAGTAAGTAAATAAATAAGTATGTACTTAAGTAACTAAGTAATTAAGTGAGAAAGTAAGAAAGTTTGTAAATAGGTAAAAAGTAAGTAAGTAAGAAGTAGTCTTCCTTTTACAGTCGGACTTATTTATACAAAAGCACCCTAAGGATACGTGTAGTTGCTGGCCATGAACTTTGAACTTTTTATATAAATTAAAATATATTCATATAGCATTTGTTGCACGGGTAGAAGAGCAAACTAGAAATCATTGACGTGTATACACTCGTTTGCAAAAAGTTTCAGACACCAAATTGGTACCTTTTAAGTTATTCACGGATATTCAAAAACAAGATCTCTATTTTACGACCACCATATCCAATTGTTCGTAACTTTTAAGGGTAAAAATAATGTAATGCCACGCCCTTCTGAATAGAACTTTGAGACTTTAAAGGTCATTTTCAATAATTCCGACTAATATCCACGCCCTATTCTTATCAGATTCCCACCCCTCCACGGATTTTTTGGGTCTGATTGGACTTGTGCTTTTATTTTGCTTTTATTTAAGGTGTAACGCAACAAACGGAACCGCCCACTACCCAAGTGATTACGCAATACGTTCTGAACAAATAAAGTTCAATAAAAACTTCCACAAATCGACATTGAATATTCCAATAATTAAGGACATCTTTGCTGAATCTAATGAGACTTTTAAAGTAACTTGCGATACAACAGATCCGAGTTTGCATCTGTTTCCTTCATGTAAAGATATAGAATTCACAATCATAAACGACGATGGTAAGTTAAAATACACAATTCTCCCCCAGCATTATTCAATTCAAATGCAATGGAATAAAATAAAATGAAATGATGGCGATTATGACTATGATGAAGATGGTGTTAATTAACTTTATTTGTGTCTCAATACCTTGTAGCATTGCACATGTGCTTTACTAATCGGGGAGACTAAATGCAATGGAATAGGATAGAATGGAATAGAATGAATGAGCGTCTGAGAAGCTGTTTTTCACATTTCATTCATATAAGCAATTATGTCATCATAAGCAGGCAAACAAGTCAGGTCATATACTGTTGAAATTGGAAAAAAAATCAGACATAGCATGGCGGAGAATCCTGAAAGCATTCTTTCTTAGTTAACTCATTTAACTGCTTTCTAATTTCGTCATAAAAGCTCAAAGTATCCTTGTATCTCAAATTAATCTCATTAGCGACATTGCGTAATTATATTTGCAGTTTACGTTTCCTTCTGCCCTGGACTAGCTACTAATGTAAAAGAAGGTGACGGTCCCTACAATGTACACATTTGCCGTGATGGTGACATCCCAGAATCGTTCATTGTTAGGTAAGTTGATTAAAGGGACCCTACACCCTCTGAACAACCCAAAGTTATATTAAGTAATCTATCATGCTTAATTCAAAAAAAAAAAAAGCTAAACATTAATAAAAAAAATCTCAACCGAAATAAGAGGGTCTCAATGGGGTTAAGCGTCAACCGTCAAACGGCCTAAATTTTAACCGTCAAGCGTCAAATGAAAGAAATTTTAACCGTCAAGCGTCAAAAAAGTAAATCGTCAAGGTTCAGTATTTTGACTTGACAAACCAAACGTGTATACTAGTATCAAGTATTCAAAGACATTACAGCTTTAATCGGTTATTTATAAATGTAACAAACTGACAACAAACTGATAAAAGGTAATTTAATTACATAAATGAATTTGTCCATATCGTGTTTCGCTTTCAGCAGATACCTTGTTAGGGACTTGTTGGTCAAATACCTAACCCGCCACTAACAAGGTCAACCAGTTCACATGACACCAGGAGTAGGACTCCCTTACATCGGTGAACGGGGATGATCGTTGTACCTTTAAGGGTCTTTTAGACGTTCTCAGCCTCTCAGAATTGAAGATTTCTCCTATTAGGGTATGCACGAATATATTCAAAAACAAAATCTCGATTTTACGACCATTATATCTAATTGTTCGTATTTGAGTTGGTACCCGGCTTTTAGGATTAAAAATTATGTATTGACACGCCCTTATGGATAGAACTTTGGTATTAGGGGACCCTAAAAATTTATGTCTACAAACGCCTTGTAGTTAGCGAACTGTTATTGTTACTACTATGTATGTATTCATTTTCTTGAAGCTGAATAGATTACAATTACAATGATTACAATGGTATAAAAAGTATTTTGATTAAATCAATTCTTATTTTTTAGATAAGTGTTTTGTGATTTTCGACCGCCTCTTTTTCCGAAGTTCCAGGAACACGGGGTTTCAACCGATTGTGTTAAATGTTTTGTGATTTTCGACCGCCTCTTTTTCCGAAGTTCTAGGAACACGGGGTTTCAACCGATTGTGTTGAAATTTTGCTTGAATGTATCTTCATATATCGACACAAAAAAAATGTTTTTTGGTATCTCTCCGCGTTTGTGAGTTATTACCGATTTATACCAAAAAATGCTCACAATGACGTTTTTTTTTTAAATCGAATATGTTTGCAAAGAATGCGTTGATAAAAAATGTGACACCGTTTTGGAGATCGGACTTTCCTCCCTATTTCGATCGGAGTCTACCCCCCCCCCCCCCCCCCCCCGGATATCACATGCCATGAGAAAAATTCACTTTATTGACGTGAGTGCAGTCTGAATTAGCGATTAATTTTAATTATTTATAAATTAATTATCAAAAACTTGCCATATTAATATTAAACTAGGTAACTTAACCGTCAGCTACTATAATTTAACGTCAACCGTCAAAAAGCCAAAATTTTAGTCGTCAACCGTCAAAATGACGATTTTTTAGCCATCAACCGTCACAGCTACACCCCCATTGAGACCCAATAAGCGATTTTTATTTTCAAAGAATGTTGTGTTGGGTTCCCTTTGGTAGTGATGAGGTCATCTCGTGGTAGCGTCTTAGACTCGACCAACAACAAACCAAATGCTTGTTCAATTATGGGCCTGAAACACACTAAAAATGGCTTTACCCTTCCTGTTTGAGTTAGACTTTTCAGATGAAGTACAAAGAGACATTTCAGATTGCTCGGAGGAAGAATTGGACAACAAAAAATTTAATGAAGATCATATAACTATGGATGTTTCTTCGTGTGGACGTTATTCTAACCTGAAAATGAAGATTATTTGCTTTCAATAGTTGGCATCTATTCAGAATTTGATAGAAGGTAGAAGGAAAGCAAAAAGCTTAGTTAATAGAAAAACACGCATTTTGTTGATTTATTTGTTTATTTTCCCAGCAAATGAATGTATAGGAAATATAGTAATAATAATATATAAACTATGATGACTTCGAAACAGTTTGCTTTATAGATTTCTAGATTGTGCTGTATTTTACACAGCATTAGTCTCGATTACAGTTGATTTCATAAAACTTCGGCCTCCAACTTACCGAACTTTGCTATCAAGTTGGGAATTTTTTTTACGAAGTTCACGCCGAAATTCTTAACTTCGTTGTAAATAATGGTAATTGAACTGAGTGGAGTGCAATTTGATCTGAAATCGAACGAGCGAAAAACTAAATTTGTTTTCGCAAGTTCGATTTCAGACCTAATAATATACATAAAAACATTTCTCAATTGTGATTGGCTAAGAGCAGTGCAGTTAAAATGTAATACCAGTGCAGAAAGCTGTAACACCAGTGCAAAAAGCTGTAACACCAGTGCAAAAAATTGTAATACCAGTGCATATTACAAATCCTGCAATTCTGATTGGCCCATAAAACAAAGAAAGTTGTGACATCCAATCAGATTTCAGTTTACAACTCGGCACTTTCGGTGGTAACTTTGAAAGCAAAAAAAAAAAATGGCTACCCAAAACTCGAGATTTGCTTCAGCAACATAAAATACTATAGAACAGCTAAAAAATGGGTCCAAAAATCAAAACACTAGTAAAAGTACTGCTTTCTGGCTAAATGTGTGGTCGCTTTGGTGCAAAGAAAAGGGCGTCAATCAAGAAATTGAAACGATTCAACCTGACGACCTAAATTGTTTACTTGAGAGATTTTATGCCGAAGTCAAGACAAAAAATGGCCAAGATTATGAGCCTGATAGCCTTCGTGTCATGATTGCTGCTATTGATCGACACCTAAAGGATAAAGGATATAAACTTTCCATTATCCGTGACCGACAGTTTAGTTCGTCAAAACAAGTACTAGAGGGAAAAGCCAAGCAGCTCAGGGAGGAGGGCCCCGGAAAACGACCTAACAAAGCAAGACAAGTTAGCCAAAAAGAAGAAGAAGAGCTCTGGAAAGCTGGAAAACTTGGAAGTACAAGCCCTGCTTCATTAATTAGTACAATGTGGTGCCTACTTACCCAACAGTTTGGCCTCCGTGGACGGCAAGAGCATCACGACATGAAGTTGCAAGATTTCCGGTTGACTAAAGCTGACAACGGGAAGGAGTTTGTTGAGTTCACAGAAGGCCCAACCAAAACCAGACCTGGCGGTTTAAGCAAAAAATGAAGAGATTTTTCCCCAAGAATGTTTGCAGTTGGAGGTGAAAGATGTCCCGTTCAACTTTTCAAGGAATATGTCCAACGAAGACCACCTCAGTTACAAAGCGAAGGGCCATTTTATCTCTCCATAAAACACAAGAGAAAGCCAGATGATCAAGTTTGGTTCACTATTCAACCCATGGGGGTAAACAAGATCAATGACATCATGAAGTCAATCGTAGAGGGAACAACTCTTGAAGGAAGTGATAAAAGATTCACCAACTACAGTGCCAGAAAGACTGTCGTCGGTAAATTAAAGAAAGCTGGAGTAGAACGAGCAGGAATAGCTAAGGTTACTGGCCATAGAAATTTGCAGTCGATCGATGATTACGACGAAGGTGATGAGGAAGAGCAATGTCAGCTTTCTTTGGCCATCTCCAGTCGAAATAACACATCAGAAAGGGCCATAATTCCAGTCAGCGAAATTCAGTTTCCAAACTGGCAAATCCAACACAACAATTTCCCTTTGCCTTACCACGAGCCTTCCACGTCCATGACTAGCTTCCTCAGCTACAATACCAATCCCTTTCAGTCCTTATCTGAATTTTCTAACAGTCAGATGTCGAAATCAGCTATAAGCGTCGGTTCACAGGGTCAGTGCAATTCCTTTCATGGTTGCACAGTGGCATTCAACTACAGGAAATCCCCGGAGCAAAAACCACGAAGAAAACGTCGCTACATCATAGAAAGCTCCTCTGACAGCGACTAAATTCGAGACTAAATGTTTAGCTTGACACTTTATACAGTCGTATTCCGTAAATTCATCGCATTTGGGACATTTTTCGCTCTATTTGGGACTCCAACAAACTTATTTGAACTCGTGAATTTTGATGCAAAGTCGCCGTTGCTATTATGGGTTGTTAATTTCATCAAGCAACCTGATTCAATAAAATACTCACGTGGTCCGCAACACGTCATTTGTAAAAACAAACACGTCTCTCATTTTTTTTATTTTACCGAAATTTTTTATGTATATTATTAAAAGGTAATAAGATGGTTTCTCGTTCAATTTGGATTAATTTGCACTCGTTTGTTTTTCAAAGAGCCAAATTGCATTCGCCCTACGGGCTCATGCAATTACGAACTCTTTGAAAAACAAACTCGTGCAAATTAATTCCAAATTGAACTCGAAACCATCTTATTACCTATACAAATTGCACGACACTAAGTTTAACTAGACGCATATCTGCGTGAACTCGGGCTTCTCTTTGACCTATGTAAATTATCTATTTGTTTCGCTGAACGTTTTTAAGAGCTAAAACTAAACAAATGAAAAAAAACATGATAAAATTATGCTGAGATGATTGAATTGTGATTTTTATAATAAAGGATTTTTCCATTTTTATGTTTATTGCTTTTCGAAACAGTTATGTGTTCATGTATGAAGTGACTGTAATGATACTGAGTTTTGAGTATGCAATACCAGCTTCCACCCATTATTATTATCATTTAGTTTGTCTTTTCTTTGACGGGCATATCTTTGTCACTGTTACGATCTATCGCTTTTTCTCCTCTTGGGGTTCCTGTGTAATGACAAAACTTGACTAAGGGGTAGTGGGACAATTCCAACAAGAAAATCACTCGTACAAGGCTTTGCAAAGTTGACAAAATTTCATCGAAAAATATTCCAATTTTACAGTTTATTTTGACAATTATGAATCATATACTAATCTGCATTTGAAAAAGAGGTAATTGGAATAGTTTTTGATTGATAATAAGGTTACATGGGAGCAAAACTGACGAAAATCTAAACTGAATCGAATCGAAGGAGAACGAGGTCAAAATACACGCGGTAAGTTTGTTGTTCTATTCCAAACTTTAGTTTCATTTTCACTGTTACTACAGGAAATAACCGTTTTGACAAACCATTCTATCCTAGATCTACAGATTGTGAATTTCGACTAATATTATGAGAATATCAAACTGTTCAAGCAGCGATGAAGTTCATTTTTTATTGCTAAAATTCCATCGATTTAAACTCGCTTGACAGTTTATGGCCGCTCGCTTTGAGCAAAAACATAATGTTCAAGCAAATGATATTCCCTAAACAAACTTCACTGATACAAACACCGGCTGACAATCAAAATACTTGACTAGAGGTCACAACATCGTGGTATTTGATCTGCTCGACTAAAGTTTTCCATCATAATTATGTACGAAGCGACGCTGTCGCAAGAGTTGTGCTTCAGGCACATCATTTTTGCTTATTTGCCAAATTTTAACTTGACATTTTTCCTTTTTCTTTTCAGTATTCACAAATCCAAAATACAGTAAGCAATGCGTAAATACTGTGGAAGTTTTATGAAGCGTTTACATTGACGTCTCGGATCTTATAAGCCAAACATTACAACACTTTGTTTATATTAAATTATAATAAAGATACTGTATTTAAAAAAAAAAAATCGTATTGTAAACATTAAAAAAAGATGAAATAAATTGAAGATAGATTATTTTGAGACGTTGAGGTTTATTTTCAATAAAAGAACTAGGATATCTACGATCGTCGTGTTCAAGACTGTGGTGATCGATTCCACCAATCACAATCGAATTAATAAATACAACCAATCACAAACCTGGAGCCGACAGAAATACAAAGTGCGGAAAATTTAAAATGCCGACCGATCGAAAAAAAAAAACAACCCGAAATTATAACTCAGGTCTTTTCAGCCCGAGTAATTACCACTTTATTATATTCATTTTGAAATCACGGTATTCAAGCAAAAAGGAGTAAAAGTGAATTATAAAAATATTGAAACAATAAAAACTAAAAAGCAATGAAATGAGTAAATTGAATTTTATTTAGAAAACAAATGATGTTTTTTCTAGCGGAAACGGAAATGTTTCTACAACTTGTCAATCATAAATAACAATGAAATGTACATGTCATGTGACACCTGACAGAACAGAATACTCTATCGAGCACAAATTAGCAAAGTGATCAATAAGTTTACAGAGTTTATAGTTCTTAATGCATTGAAAAGTCATTGAAAAATAGTTCAATCTTCTTCATCTGACTTGAGAATGAAAGCTCTTCGTCTTTTAGTTGGTTTGGCACTATTGGTACATCCTGATTCGAGTAGCTGTAGAAATTACAGTTCGTGTAAGTGCAGTTTGATGAAGGGCCAGCTAGTTGTGGAAATCCAAATGATGGCTGATAATGGCTCAAGTTGGACTGTACATGTGGCAGTACATTGAATGACTGTGGATAAATTATTGGATAAATTGTGTTGTGTTGTTGACTACAAACTGGAAGTGCAGCTAGAGGAGGTCGCTGGATAGAAAAATTTGGCTCGTTTGTTTTTCGGACTTTTTTTTCGGTTTGTTTGTTTGACTCAAACCCTCTGATGATATGAGAAATATTTTTTCTT
This sequence comes from Diadumene lineata, assembly GCA_918843875.1. Lineage (NCBI taxonomy): Eukaryota > Metazoa > Cnidaria > Anthozoa > Actiniaria > Diadumenidae > Diadumene > Diadumene lineata. Next base: position 7,110,938 of record OU974074.1, on the reverse strand, counting down.
TGATTCTCATCGATGTGGTCGTAATCATCAAGTGAACTTTCACGAGCATGGCCAGTTATTTCGCATATGACGTTTCACAGCTGTCCAGCTTTTTTCAACTTAGTAACAAGGGTGCTGTGGTTAGTGCTCGGCCAGATTTTTAAAGTTGACATTAGTTAAAGCTCCTCCATTAAAGTCTCCAAGCTGACCTTTCTCCCATAGTACAGACTCATGTAATGGCTCCAGTGGATGAGAGTTATTTGGTCTTTTGCCTTGTTCTCGTAGTTGCACTGCTTTTGCGTCCAGAACTTTCTGCGAGTTGAGAAACTCTCGCGAGCGAGTGATGCTGTATTTGTAGCCATTGTTTTTTGGGGTACTTTTCGATTCCACTCTGCATTATTCTGAGGGAATCTGGCTCGTCATCATCACCATTCTGGCGTTTCACCTCGGCATGAAGTTGTGTGAGTAATTCGTCAAGCTCTTCCGGTTTCATGGTTACAATGTTTACTCTGCCAAGATGGCGGGACAATCATCAGGTATTGAAAACGTTCATCCATTGTTTTGTCGAGCGTGAGGTATCTTTGTTTGCAGCTGATGACTTTAGTGCTTCTATTTCATCTTCTTGACATTAATAGAAATCTGGATTCATCTACAAATTGAGTATTTGTTGCTGTTTTGTTGGCTGCATTGTCGGCTACTTTGTCGGCTACTAATTGTACGACGCTGGAGATAGTGGACTCAGGAACTTGCGGAACTTGTGAACTCATTACAAACGAAGGGAAATCGAGGAGAAATATGCTTTCATCATCATCATCAGTTAAACAATTCAAAGAAGCTGAATTCATCCATTATAGAGGTAAAATAACAAAACAATGGACAAAACATTTTCACCTCAATAACAAAATCACAAAAAACACTGATTTTTTTGTAGTGATGATGATGTCAGCATTTTTTTTCCAGTGATACTATTGGCTGGTTAGGTTTTGTGTTTTGATGTGATTGGTCAATTTAAAACTCATGCTTTAATTTGATTGGTTGTTTAAGAATGCGATTTATGAACCTACAGGATGCGATTCGTGATTAAATCGCACTGTTTACAACCAATCACATTGCTCCATTTGTGAGTGATTTCAAAATGGATACAATAAACCTCCAAATTAACTTCTAAGCAAAGTTGTGAAGTTGGCCGAATGTTTCAGATACACATGTATTGTTTATTATATTTTTTTAATATTTTTTTTCAAAAATATCAATGAATTTCTTAAAATATTATTATTTCACTTTATTATTTTTAGTAAGTGGTCGAATTTGTCCCATCTATTTCATGAATGCAAATTTAGCACAACGCCGACGATTTGTTGATGGTTTGCTTTATACGTTGCACGGCAAGACCATGAACTTTTCAGTATTCTTCATATTGTTAATATTTTTGAATCTATTTAAAGCAGCTGGCCATTAATAAAAATTCAACCAACATCAAATGAGCGATATACGAGCGATGATTGAATGACAACCTGGAAAGAAAACTTACATCAAACAATCCAAGGGAATCACGACCATTTTGAACCGAAAAAAAGCAACGAAATCAACTTAACAAAAATAATAACAGCAAACAAAGGTTTTTTATATAGATATGTGAAATAATAAATAAACAAAATATGCAAAATATATTAGAATATTTTTCTACTTACAGAAAAGTAATTTCCATTAAAGATTTGCTAAAAAGCACGATTTCCCTAGGCGATAAAAACTTTCCACTTGTTAACTTTAGCCAACTTTCACCCTGACAGAATCGATGGTGAACGTTCTGGTCAACTGACTAATCAGAGCGCACGTTACAAAAAATGATGTCAGCGTGCTTTGTTCACTTATAAAGCACGCTTCTCGACCAATGAAAACGTACGTAGTATCTCAAGTATATAATAAAAAAGTTTATGACATCTTGCTGTGAAAAAAACTCAGTCTGCTTTGCATTTTGCCTAATATAAAATAATTTCCAAAAAAAATACTTGAATGAAAGTCATTTTCTCGCTATTAGCTAGTAAGCTTGATTTTATTTCTTGGGAAATGGTAATAGCTGTCTGCAAACTTAAAAATTCGAAATGAAGTTACCAACTTCACAACAAAGTTTACCGGTTGGAGACCGAAGTTTTATGAAATTAACTAAAATGCTAAACTTCCAAGAACTAACAACATTCCAATTGAGCAAATCTTTTTTTGCATTTTTACGAATTAAATAGTAACATTTTAGTTGCATTTTCATTTTACTCCCATAATCAACGTTCAGGCAAATTTCATGGTGGTGACTTACACATTCGTTGGCTGGGAACATAAACAAATCAACGAAAGGCTTGTTTTTTTCTTTAATTAAACTTTTCTCTATCTTTTTACTTTCTGTCAAATGCTGAGTAGATGCCCATTGTTGACAGCAAATACTCTTCTTAGAACAACGTCCACAGCCGCAACACAACGACGAAACAGTTATATGGTCCTCGTTAACAGTGTTTTGTTCTCCGATTCTTCTTGCAAGAAATCTGAAATGGCTCAAGTTGGAAGTGTAAAGCCATTATTCGTGTGTTTTCATATCCGAAATTGAACTAGCATCTGGCTTTGTGTTTTGATTGAGTCTGAGAAGCTTCCACGAGGTGACTTCATCACTACCACAGGGAACCCACGCAAAATTTTCTTCGAACATAAAAAGCGCTTTTTCGGTTGAGAAATGTTTTTTCAAGTTTGGATATTTTTTCTGAATTCAGCAGATTACTTATTATAACTTGGGGTTATTCAGAGGCAGTCAGGCAGGCAGATACAAAAACGTACACAAAAAACTTTTACTCGCATATCAATTCCTTTTTTTGCGTCAATGTCAATTCTGAGTAATTCTACTGGTTTTCCAAACGCATAGCTTATGTCGAAAACGTTTAGGCTTGATTTTTGTCGTTTTTGTTGTTTTTTTGTATCAAAATTATCAACAATAAATTTTTGAGGTTATGATATTTTTCATTTTTTATTATTATTATTATTTTTTTTTTTGTTAAACATTAAACAAGGCATTGAATGGAAATATATATCAGTTGCTATTATATTTTTTCAGATTGTGTTGGAAATCTGACGTAAATACCCTACCTGGAGCTGTCGATTACCCGTCAGTGCAAGCGGGCTGTGAAAACATTACCTTTACAGCAGGCGTCGGAAGAAAGAGCCATCTTATCAACATTGCTGATGATAAGTGGGGCGAAAAGGAGTATAAGAGTTTCCAGGTTCAATTGAGTACAACAGGCTCACAAGTAAACATTAACGGCAGTTCATCATACCTTGTTTTTGTTCTCGACGATGACAGTGAGTAAAATGATGCAAGTTTAGGGAAAATCAAGTGCTAATGTCCTCAGCGTGCCATTGTGTAGACAATATTACAGATCCCTTGCATGTGACGTCAAAGCAGCCCCATCTGATGGACAAAACAAAATATTTTTTTTATCTCTCTTGGAAGCTACAAGTCATTGTTTTGTCCTCATTCCAACGATCTGCAAGGATTCTATAATATATATTCATTCTAATGCGTGCTCTCTGATCGGTCCAAAACCTTCATTTTGAGATAAACCACAGTTTTTCGAGGGAATGACCTCGGATAGTATTTAATAATTGTGTTAGTGTAGGCCCATTTTCGAAGATGGACATGACTTGCGTCCTGAGTAAAATTTGTTTTACTTTAGACAGTTTTTGCATGACCACCCCAGCGTTGAAATTCAGCGAAGAGAATCGAGGATACGTCAATGTGACAGTTACACGATCAGGAGCAATAACGACAACAAGCGCTTCAGTCAGGTATATAATGCATATTATTTTGTATTAGTCATTCTCGAAACTAGCATGTGCTCTATGGAATGGGTACTAATGTCTTGCTTTTATAGAAATGTGTTTGAATATACATATAAACCTCATAATATAAATAAGCACACAAGAACATGTAAGACCGTAAAGTTTTATAGCTTTGTAATAAATACTATCTTATTGGCAACTAATTTTAGAATAAAAAAAACTGCAAAGAAATGTACCGCGCATACCTGACATTGTCATTTTAGCTGCGGTATTCAAATGTCTCCCAATTGAAAAGCATTTATCAAATGGCAATAAAACTTGACAGCCTTACATGTGTCTTTCAAGGTATTTTTAAAAAAACTCATTTATATGAATTTAATAATATTTTGAACCTTCATAAGAATTCCACACATCGTTTCGGAAAAAGCTGTCATTATAGCTCTAAAGACATCTGTCAGAGCTGCAATGCATAAAAAAACTTTTCATTATCATTATTACTATTCTATTAGAAACTTATATAGAGCTCCTCTGCAATATCAGTCAGATTGCATTGATCACTTTTGTTTTATCTTCCAGCCTTAAAAGTATACAAGGAAGTGCTGTCCAGGGCCAAGACTACAATTATCAAAACACGGTTCTGGATTTTGCTAAAAATGAAACAGAAAAGACAATATCGATGGAAATTATTGATGACAAGGTGGTTGAAGAAGATGAAGAATTTAGTTTGTTGCTGGAGGGCGAAGGTGGCAGTACCATAATCCCAGAATGTAAAAACAAAACTACCGTGACGATTGTCAGCAACGACGGTAAGAAGGCAAAGTAATTTTAAGCTTTGTCATTGTTTAGGAGTTAGTTCCTCTTGTAATTTTTGATATTCTTTCTGCATGAATATTGAGATGAGCATAATCGTTTGAAAGCAACAAGGCGCCTGATTAATTATGTCTTGTTTGACCTATTTCAAACCGAAGATCGCGACCAAATAATTTTTTGGAAACAAAATATTTATGAAAAACAAAATTGGGAATTTTTTTTAAATCAAATTAAAGTGTTTATTTTATTGAAAAGATATGAGAATTTGAATATTTTTTAAGAACTTTTAACAAAAAATTAACCCCATTTCCCATTAGCGTGTTTTTTGTTTTGTTTTTTTGTTTATTTGTTTTTTTTTCGGTGAAATGCGCGTCACTAATTCTTTTCGTGGCCTGTAATTCAGCAACGTAAATACCGTAAGTCATGAAACTTGGTACTACAGTATAGCTTGACAAAGTGCGTATAATAAAAATAAAACGTATAACCAATGGCATCATATGACGTCACTATGACGTCATAAATGAGATGGATAGATAGGTTTTATGAAATGAATTTCACGCTGGAGATTTTTTACTGAAAGTGATACGAGATGCATATTGCAAATATAAGCACCGATTCGCTGTTTTGCCTTTCCCTCCCTTGAAGTTAGCATAACCCAGCTCTGACAATAGCAGAAAGTGTTTGGCCACTATTTCAGTAACGGTTATTGTTGCCGTCTGGTTTGCACGTTAAGGCAATGAAGTATCGCTATTTTGTTTTTCTATTTTGTAGTCAGTATATCTTGCACGTCCAGTTCCTACAACGTTCACGAAGATAGCAGTCCTGTGACAATAATGTTCACACGGACTGGAGCGCTACAGTACAGTCATACGTTAAGGTAAAACTATTTTTGCTTTGGAAACATTTCCTATTTTGAATTAAGAAATAATTTTTTGTTGTTGATCAAAGGAGATTATTCTCATGCAGTTGTTTCAGCAATTAGTAATTATCAACGACTTTGAGTGAAATAACAGAATTCGGTCAAAATCAAAACATAGATGTGTTCTTCGTTTGTATATTCACCTTAAACTATTTTAATGGTTGTTAATTTTATATTTTAGAATCCAAACAGTTAATGGTACTGGTAAAGCAAATGAAGACTTTGTTCCTTTCGATACAAATTTTACATATTATCCAAATCAAACTAGTCTTACTTATCGTGTCATGTTTATCAAGGATGTTATATTGGAACCTGACAAGAGTTTTCATATTGAGGTGACGTCAACTGACAAGAGGGTCAATATCGATTGTCCCCGTATTAACTTCAACATCTTAAACGACGACAGTAAGTTACAAACAGAACGTACTGTATACAAGTATGTGTTTCATTGCCATTGTAATAGCAGGTTTAAAAACACGTTTTTCAAATAGTTTTTGATAGGCAGCATGGCCGAGTGATCAGAGCGTTGGTCTAGCAATTCCGGCCGTCCCAGCTAGTTCGATTCCCGATTTGTCCACAGAATTTGTATTTGTCTGGCTCCCAAGTTTGTCAAAATATAATTTCTCGGCCAGGTTTTGTACAAAGCCAACTGGTTTGTCTCCTTGCCAGTTGGGATTTTTAACAATGCTACATTTTAATTTATTAGCATTCACTTTCTGATTTGTTTTGCCAACTAGCTAAGCAGCTAAATACATCGAGACGTTTTCTTTTTTCTTGTATTTGATGTTCAATGCAGTATGTACTCCCCATTAACCACAAACCTACTTCTCTCGCATGTGTTATATTGGTAAATGAAATTTGAGTTTGTATCGTTTGCTTTGTTCCAGCCCTCTTGCATTGTATGAGCACAAATGTAAGCATAACCGATGAAATGAAGTTAGCAAACTTTACTGTTAAAAGAGAAGGAAACTTGCAGAAACGAGCTACAATCTGGTACGTAATTAAAAATGCCTATCTCAATTTAAACATACACATATTACATAATATTCAGGAAAACCAAACTTTGAAGAAGCGGTAGAGAAAAATGGTAAAATAATTTCATCTAAGGGAACATAAACTTCATGTCTCTACAATTGAGTTAATACATTTAGTTAATTTATTTTTTTTTTGCATGATACATTACTATTAGTTAACTAAATCTACATTAGTCTTCATTAGTTAAAAAAACACTAAATAGAGTCTGCTTCAGACTCCCAACCTTCACTTCAGTTTGGTCCGTTTTAATTGTTAAAATATTTGATATAACGTCAGAAAGCATATTTGTTTAAATATAAAACAGTTGAAATTTCGAGGTTCGACGTCTAAGCAGGAACTAAGACACACAAGTGTCTAGAGCATCATTATCTAATTTTCAAAACTTCTTAAGCCTGTGTGTACGATGGTACTGCACTGAACAAAGGACCGGGTCGATCATCATCAAATAAGGGGCTAGATGACAATAGATTATTCTAACGATATACGAACTATTTAACTTGTAGGTACACTACCGTAGATGGTACAGCACATGACAAAGATGACTATCAACCAGTCAACAAGAAGAATGTTACATTTGAACCTGGTCAAGAATCTATAACGGAGAGTGTTGACATTGTTGTTGATAATTTCTATGAAGGAACAGAATATTTTACTGTTAAAGTTGGGTCAGACGATCCTAATATCATTGTGCCAAAAAACTGCACCAGGATACATATCATGGATAAAAAACGAAACGGTACAGAGTTTGATTTAGTTGCTTATAACAAAGTAAAACAAGTCATCATTTGTTTGTAGTTAAAAAAAACTTGCTTAGCGGATCCTCATTCTACCAGAATTACGACGTCATTTCAGAGGTTCTAGTAGCCAGGGCCGATTATTGTTACTGTTTACAAATCCAATGCCTTTCGTTTTTGCAACTCTTCCACAGTCAGGGACGGCCGAGCCGCCTCCCTACTGCCTACCACCTCACCTCCCCAATTTTCTGGAGTTCATTGATAATATATTTTAAATGTTTGGAGATAAATGATAGGGGTGGGGAGAGTAGATAAGAAATAGAGCTTACCTTACCGTCGTCCCTGACACTAATATTCTAAAATGGATGAGGGAATAATCTTCTACAGAAATAAGGAGTAAAACCCCTCATTAATGCACACTGCATGTCCTTGAGCCATCCTTGATTCACGTCGATTGTTAGAATTTCTTTGTACCTTTAAAATGGCGGTCTAAGAGAAGGCCTTCGCAGATATTTTTTCTAAAGGCATTGAATTATTGAATAATAGAAATAATAAGAGTTTTCTGTTGTAATTTGCAGATAATGATCAGCGCGGCCGTATAAGCCAAAAACAAGCTCAGGGTAAGCAACACAGTTTAAAACCACCACAGCCACATTAAAAAAAATCCTTGCCGTTTACATTTGATTTATTTGTGCCCCGTTGTCCCATTATTGATTATATATTAAGAGTAATTCTTAGGACTAAAAAAACAATATTCTTTAAGAATACTTCTTTGGATAAAAAAATAATAATTTGATAACGGGGCATTTACTTTTTATGATGGGATACGGTCAGCACAATTTCTTCAGTGATGTGCTAAGGGGACGCTCTCTCTCTTACGTGTCCTTTCCATTATCGCCATTGCTAGAAAATGTATATTTTGGGGGTAAATAGACCTTACCTGTATTTACTTGACTGACTACAAAACAACATATCCACACCGAGGCTGGAGTGTATAAATCGATACATTCTCTGCATTTTAAACACATCAGCTTCGAAGAAAATTTGTTGTTTTGTGGCCAATCAAGCGAATGCAGGGAGGGTCTATTGTTCGTGATGCGGAAAGCTCTATTTTGTACATGTACACATCCCTACATTGATGGCTTATGATGCACAAGTAGGGGATGATTAGACCTTAAATTGACTTGCGAATGTGGCTAAGACGATGCACTAGCAACCTCATCTGTTGCGCATTCATATTAATAAATTGATTCTCTGCGCATCGTTAAAGCGCAAGATTCAGCGCGTGCGCTCATTACCGTTGGTCAAATTACTAATATTTTGCCTTCATTTTTTCCTTCTAAGTCTCATTTATGTTCGATTGAAAAGCAATTGAGTTTGCTTTTTTGTACTTTTAAGTCAATTTGCTACAAAAACCGCACGGTATTCAAGATGGCCAGATTTTTCTTTGCCGCAAGAGATCTCGAAAACGATGTCGATGACCCCTATTTTTTCTTTCGTGAAATGAAGCCTCTATTAAGACTACAAAATTTAAGAAACACAAAAAAATGACATTACCTGGAACGAAGAACAATACACTTTTGAAAAATAATCGACCCCTACCTACGAATTCCGCGACATTAAAAGTATTTTTATTTGTAAAAAATACTTAAACAATCCTATTATCTCTTGGAAATGGAAAACAACAGTTTATTAATTTTCTTTGCAAATTTTAGAGAGAGCTGATTTCTGTTTTATAACATTTTTATGATTTTATTCTTTGAAAATGGCAATTTTCAAATACGCGCGTTTTTTTTCATTAAAATGCCCTATTTTCTACGCCTTGTACCTCAAAAACAAACACGGTAACCCCCAATTGTTATTACATTTCTGAAGTCCTCATATAATGAAATATCTTTGTACAGTTTATATAGTTTTTAAGTTTTATAAAAATTGCATTAGAAATTTATATATCCAGGAACGTCCTTAATTGTTAAATGAATTAAACACTATAATTGTTTATGACGGCTTTCACAATCAATGCCATCAAGTGTACTATTTTTTTAATGCTATTTTGTCTAATGATAAAAATGTTATTTTGTTTTCCTAGAAATTATTAACAAGAAAGAGTCAATCATGACTTTACTGATCGTTGGAATCGTTTTGGTTGGCATAGTGATGATAGCAATATTGATGATTTGCGTATGCGTTGCTCGATAAATACGGTAAGTTTATTCACATGACTATTCCACAATTCCATCAATCACAGCAAATCGATTTTGATAGAAATCGTTAGTTTAATTAGAGATATTTACCTTTTATATGTTACTGTGCAAATTCATACCAATTGATCAGTTTGTTTAATCAGTTTATTTGGCTATTTTCACAGCCTAGCTTCTATTTTTTTTAGCATCGTAACCTTGACTATATCGATCAATGATTTGGTGTTCTTGTCAACTAAAAAATACCTGGCTGTTGCGTTATAGTTTCTGATGTAATTTATTTGTGAATTGTCTCGAATAAAATGTGATTAACTGAAGTATGCTTTTTGTCCCAGGTCATGTGCATCTATTTCTCCGCTTCGCGTTGTGCAACTCATTACGCTTTTGTTCGTGCATAGCAACCTCCCGCGTGCATCCATAACTCGATGGATGCACGCTACTTATGATCCATTCCTTAACGAGTCATCTCATAGATACATATGATTATATTATATCCGCATAGAAATAGACGATCTGCATAATGGCGTCATTTTACTACCACTACCAGCATTTAAGTAACGTTCTGAGTAAGAACTAGTGTAGCAAACGGCAATGGAATGCATAAAGGTGTTAATTGTGTATTGTTTAAATGCTTGATCTGATTGGCTAAAACAAGAAAATTGGCCTTTTTTCAAACTTTTGGGATATTTTTCCTATATTTTTTTCAAAATCACATTTCAGTTTTATTAAAGCGATCTAATTTTTTTTTACGAGAAAATTTTACTGTGGGACTCACTATGAAAAGCAAGCGTCTCCTAGCCATTGTTTTGAGCAATTCTGATTGGACAAAACCATTAAACACAAAAGAAACACTGTCTTGTAAACAGCATTTTGTAGATTTTACTTAAGAAATGTCTAACCCTTAGCTAGATACATCAATATAGTGAAAATTAAAGAATTTCTACGTGGGGAAGTTTTTTTGCCGCAGAACAATAGAAACCTCACTAGTTTTTACGCGTATTGTTACTTAATGCGAATTCTCTTTCATATTCAAATTCTTAATCCCTTTGGAGATTAACAGAACAATTTGTGCTAATTGCGATACAAAAGAAAGTGAGCAATAAATTATGGTAGTTGTAGTATGTGACGACATAATGCAAATCGCCTATTGCATACATCTCTACTTTCTGACTGGTGTATTTGTTTCTTTATATCATTTCAGGAAGGTGTTGATTTGAGTGGACCGTCTGACAGCCATCGTATACCCAGTCACTTTGTTTTCAAATGCATTTGATATGGCCTAAATTAGCTGTTGGACGAAGCAATTTTGAGTCTTTTTAATGTTTGCTTAAGTTTTCAAGACTATATTTTTACTTGTCCAATAATTTTAGCACATTAACTTCATACATATTTTAGGGCTCAAATATCAACTTCAGCGTCGTTTATAATACTTTTAGCTTTAATAAAATGCAATGGGAATAGGTTTTTGTATGATGCATCAACACGTTCCTTAATATAAACACCATTTTGCTGCTGATAAGACGATTGAGCATGATTTCTTGTGTACCACAACATCTAAACGTTACGCCAAATAATAGCGCACATTTATACTCTGCGTCCTCATCAGTACAAAATTGCATATATGGTCTAGAACACCAATCACATTAATTATCAATATATTCAAAAAAGATGAGCATAAAAAGGATCAAACTGTTTCTTCATGTTATCGGAAGCCAACATTATAGCCTATTGAAGTTAAAGTTTGATTTCTCGCCAAAATGTATAACATAATGGCGTAAAATCAAATTTTCGAGGAAAAAAAGGTAATCTTCCGGTAATCACATCATAAATAGATAAGTTTGCTCATTTTTGTTTTCCTCGTCCTCAACCTCTTTTGATTTAGTTTGTCAAAACTTTTAACCAGCTTTTTTCATGAAGTTCATTTAGAGAAAAGTTAAATCTCACAATCAATGCCTTAACATTTTATTCACGCATTTTATTCGAGATCAAACTTTGCTTTACTGACTAAAAGGATCATTAGATTGTTTGTGCAAAGTAATCCAATATTCCTGGAACTTAAAAAATTACCGTAGAAAAGCATATAGAACACTTTTTTTAAAACTCGGGAGTCGATTTTATCAAACAAAATTGAGACCATTGTTATCTTTGTTTATTATTGAGTTATAGGAAAATGTATACTTCAATGTAGTGGTTATAATAGTTTGTGCACGTAACATGTCTTTTTTTGCATTACGGACATCGGTTTTTATATTCAAATAGACACGAGTAACGTATATTGCTTGTTGAGGTATTCCTTTCGCTTTACATTTGCGATTAAAAAAATTTTAATTTATGTTAACGATTGTATTTTAAAGTAAAAATAAAGTATTAGTTCCTCAAAACTGGTTTTTCGTGAACATTCGCCATAACAAAGCATTTTCAAAACGTCCGCTAAATTAATTCCGCTTCAGGGGCCTTTGTACGAAACATGGATAACGTTATCCACTCCAAAGGATTTCTTTAGAATTTATCCGCTGGATAGCGCTATTCAGGCTTCGTACAACCGATCTGTTTTATTAAAGTGAATGGATGAATGGGTTGGTTGGGATGGGGAGTTAATGAAGCCATACATACATCACATCATTGAATGCGTTATGAAATACTGTCAATGAAAAAATGATTGAATGGATGTGTTTGAATGGACAATATGTAAACCAGTAAGTGTAAAAAAACATGAATATATAAATAATCAGAAAATAAAGACCGACAGAGCAGTGATTTTAATACATACACGTGTTTATTGAATTGTAAAATAACTGACAAACTTGTGGTTCTCTAGACATAGTTGAAATGTAAGAGTGCAATCTGGATCAGCATAAAGATATGTTTAACTGTCGTTAGTCCTTTCAACAAGCGACTATCGTCCTCAACGTGAGTTTTGAACACATCCTTACTATGACCCAGATTACACTATTGTATTCAAATGTTTCTTTTGTAACACTGACGTAGTCAAAGCTAGTATTTCACTAGAAATCTAGCACGTCCTCTAAGTTAAACATATACAGCCGACTCTCTTTTAGCGACCACACTCTTGAACGACCGGCTTCTCCCAATTGTCGTAAGTAATTTGAATTCAAGCGACTTCTGCTGACGCAAGCCTTTGTTATTCATGTGCCAACCAGACGGTGATTGGCTGTAATTTCAATAGAACAGTATTGTAGCTCTGGTTGGCACATTCGCATATCAGTTTGTTTGTTGATAAGCATGAAGTATCGCTATACTATGTTGGATTTTAGAGATAAGAAACTAAAATAAAAACTACTTTTTAAAGGAATTAAGTATCATACATGACAATTCTTGAAATCTGAAAAATTACGGTCAAAACACAAATTCATTATTTTGCAAATGAACGCATAGTTGGCCTGCTATCCACTCAGAACCACCATCATCAGCCAAAAGATGTGGTGTTATCTTCTCTAGTTGATCATCTTAAAAGAAGTTTTTCCTACACGAAAAGACAAAAAAAACATATCAGAGACTACAACACAGGTAAAAGACAGCAACATGTGATGTTTTGAATAATTCGTCCATAAATTGGGAAAATGAATAAAAAAACACAAATTCCAATAATCATCATTTGCTGAAATTTTGCAATTGTGTTTGACTTATGTAAGTACTATTATGATAGAAAACGCCCATTACCTAACACCGTATATGATAAACACCACTAGGGTTAGCAGGAGAATAGAGACCAAAACAATTCCAATGATAAGCAGGATTTTGATCCAGTTTCTTTTGTCCTCAAGCTCTGTAAAATAAATTTTGTCTATTTTCATAATTAGGAAAACAATGAAATTAATAAAACAAACTAAATACTTAAGGTAAATTCAATGGATGTCGAGGGAATTCCCCATTGAATTTCACGAGAAAAACGATAGCGCACGAATTGCGAGGCGATGAGTACGATATCGTTTTTTTTTCGAGTGAAATTCAATGTGAAGTTCACGAGTCAGGAATTGAATTTTTTTTCTTGAATCCCATATCTCAATAGAAACTTTTTTTCGGTTTTTATCTATGAGATTTCAATTTTATTTGTATTCATTTTGCTCAAGCGCGTGGAGAAACCATTTCAATTAGCGTAGAAGCGAGTCTCCCAGTCAGAGATGAGGCTTATTTTGATCGTTTAGTCTTTAAGCATGCTCAAAATCAACTCACGATCAGTTTATTTTTCCAGTTTAACAACGATTTTAATATCTAAAGAAGCAGTGGAAATATGTTTATTACTTGAACCAATTTTAGAAGTATGAACAACTCTATTGGTCTCATATGATGGAATTATCTAAATCAAAATGACAGCAATTCATAGGTGAGTTTTCTTACAGCTTGAAATTTATTTTCAGACTAATTAAAGATAAATCCTTTTTACATCCATGATCAAGGCTAAATGCCCAGTAAAATATCTTTAAATGTTTGATATTTTCTTTTACAGATAAAACACTGAATAGGCGTTAACTGAATTAAAAGAAAGCCAGTAAGTTTACTTATTGTTGGTCAAATATTTGATGGTTTTCCCGCGTTTTCTCTCAATGATTAAATACAAACAAGGAAAAGTGAAGTCAAAAAGGAAGTCAAGCGTGCAACATAAGGCATGAAACAAGTATAGCAATAGACATATGCACCTTCTAAATCCCCTTCAGTCCCTATTTTTTTTCTTTCTCTTGATGAGGTTGAGGTTGAGCATAATATCATAAATATCATAACACAACTAAGGTCTTGATAAGTAAACAATAATTGGATGATATCCGCAATTATCAATTTTGAGGTAAATGCTGCCAATTTTTTATGAGTGGGGATAAATGGGGTAAGTAAAGCCGGCACAGCACGCGCGATTTTGAATGAACTTGCCAGAGTAATTCAAATATCTGTTGGTAACCTGGTAACGTACGGATGATAGAAATATTCTGTCCAGCTCACAGGATAAAACGAATTAGCTGCGCGCGTTAGACCAATCAGAATCAAGATAGTGAGCAAAAAAAAAGTAATATACGTTACCGCGCTCTTGATTTCGGGTTATTCCTGGTGTACGTTCTAAAAAAAACAATAACAAGAATTAATTGATGTTGCGGTTTAGCTTAGTTTTAAAGGGGAGGCACCAATATCTAAAAGGGGGCTGGAAATTGTTCCAAACGTTTTTTCACCTTGTTCTCCATCATTTCAGTTTATATTTTTTTCAGTTTTGCCATAGTTAATAGAGGGAGATGGTTACGAAACCTATTGTTATATGTCTTTGTTTTACTTTAATTGTTGAACGGGTCCTGAGGGTGCACAGTGTTTTACTCATTCCCATCCGAAACTGCAAAAGAACTAATGGTAAACATTGTCTACGTTATTATGATGAGGAAAGTTCAAATATCTATTGGAAATCTTTAACTATTCAAGACTAGAAGCCATAAGAAAGATTTGAGCTGTTCACTCAGGCATAGCCAACAAGGCTAAAACAATGCTAAAACAAAAATTGTGCACTATCACGCTTGAAAAACTTGTACAAAGAGTTATAACAATAGGTTTTCTAACCATCTCCCTCTATGAACTATGGTTTTGCTTCCATGTAACTACTATATAAATAAAAAATTATTCCAATTATGCAATTATGCAGAGTAGTACTTGATTTATATTTTTTCAAAATAAGCTGTAAAATTGGCATATTGTTCGATGAAGTTCAGTCTTCTTTGCCTTGCACGAGCGATTGTTTTCTCTTTCGAATGGTACCATTCACCCTTAGTCACGTATTAGTTGTTGCACGGGAATTCCAAGAGCAGAAAAAAGCGGTAGATCGTAACAGTGAAAAAGATATCTCGTCAAAGAAAAGACAAATGATAGCAATAATGGTTGAAAGCTGATTCAAAACTCACTATCGTTTCAGTCACTTCATACACGAAAACACATTTTGCAGAATTTTTTTGATTATTGAAATGTAAAATGGATATTCAAAATAATTTCAAAATATTTCGAAAATCAACAAACATCAGAAGGGAAGATTTCTTTATTTCAAAAAGCGCAATAACTGCGCTTAAATTATTTAATCACGATTTTATCATTTGTTGCATTTTTCAGTTTTAACGCTTAAAATCAGCAAAACAAACAGATAAATTACATAGGTCAAAGAGAAGCCCGAGTTCATGCAGGTATGCGTCTAGTTTTATTTTCAGTCGCATAACTAATTCATCAGGAGAAACTTTTATGCGCCAAAGTCACTAATGTGCACTCCTGTCTTGAGGAAAGGCATCTCCTAATTCTTTATGCTTGAAAATCCAGAGAGATGGAAATGCATTTTTTTGCCAATCAAATCCTAAAAGATGTTGTTACAGCTTTTAAATTCTAACGATCATTACGAAAATCTTACCTTTTTTATCATCCACGAGGAAGATTTTCGTACAGTTCCTTGGTACGACAACGTGGGGATCGTCTGTACCGATTACAACAAAAAAGTATTCCGTCGCTTCATAGAAGTTATCAAGAACAATGTCAACACTCTCAGTTGCATATTCTTGACCAGGCTGAAATATAATTTTCTTCTTGACGACTGGTTGATAGTCGGCATTGTCATATGCTGTACCATCTACAGTAGAAAACCTCCAGAAAAAAATCAGACTATTATTAGTATCAAATTTGTATATATGACCGTTGTTTGGTAGATCTCATGATACCAAATTGTTGGGTCAGGTTTAGGGGCGGATTTAGGGTCGGTGACAGGGGTGACTAGTCACCCCCCTATTTTTGTTAATGATTGCCAGAATTGATAGCTCGTAAATATCTATTTCGCTAGAATAGTTATAGAATTTTTATTACTTACCAAATTGTGCTGTCATTTTTAAAAATCCCTTCTCTTTTAACTGTGAAATCAACAGTTTTTACTCTGTCCGATGTAGTTATAGAAGAGTTCATACAATGTAACGTGGCTAGAATGAAGCAAGAAGATACATGCTAGTGGTATAGTCATGATGGATGCAATGGAATGAATCATATTAAGGTATCAGGAGATCCAGCATTAGTAATTATTATGTATCAGTGTAGACCAATCACCGAGGATGGTAGTCACTTGTGTCCTAGTCGTTCTTTTACGTCCCACCGTTATTGGTTAATGTGAAGTGATAGTGAAGTGTAGCGAGACGGGACCTCCACTTTATCGTCCTTATCCGAGAAGACGCGAAGCCTAACAATTATAAATCGAAGAACATTCTCCTCGATTATTTAAAGACCCTGAGTGATGGTCCGGCTGATGGTTCGAATCCGCAGCCTCCCGGTTAACAGCCAAAGATCTTCCAACTGAGCTAGTCCGTTGACCTTTTAATATCATATGGCTTTTTCAACTTCTTCAGTTCTGCTCTGTGTAGGTCTGGTAGCTTTAAATACCCTTAATTGAAGGACCATTGAGAGTATACGTATTGTCTTTTGATTTTCATTTGTGTTTTGCATGTAAATATTTCCTCTTAAAAAAAACTGTCGTTTGCATTCATAAGCAGATAATCTCAACTCATTTGGTATTGACTGTGGATTCAATTTTCGCCAATTTCTTCTATACGGTCACAAATTTCGAAAAACTGAGCATTACACAAGAACTACAGCAAACGACAGAAAAAGCTTGATTTGTTAATTCCTTTATTGTTGCTGTTGTAAAGTCAATTTATTAATTAGTAGACTTCCAACTAGATCCATGTTATGTGTGTCTAGTAGTTCCATGAAAGATCTTGTTAGCACATTCAAAGAGCATCAAATGTTTTGAATTCCGGACTTACCGTCGTCGTTTATGATGTTGAAGTCAATCTCTGGACACTTAATGTTGGCCACGTTGTCTGATGACGTCACTTTAATATAAAAACTCTCATCAGGCTCAAAAACAGCATCATTGACCAACATGACTTTATGATTGAGATGAGTTTGATTTGGAGAAAATGTCAGGGTAGTATCAACAGGAACAAAATCGTCTATGGCTTTAGCAGTACCACTAACTGTTTGAAGTCTGAATTTCAAAAATAAAAACAGGCGTGATATGAAATTTATGGGTGTGGGTTGGGAAACCAAAACACACCACATACAAGAAATGGATCCACCATTGGTCCATGGTTTTGAGATAATTGTGAGGGACACATATCAATGGGTTAATTGTGTTTAACCTCGGTAAATAAAGTTTATTGTATTGTATTGTAGAGTGCACGCACTAGAGTGCACGTACTAAAAAAGTGCAACATAAATACCACTAAATAGCTATTTTATGCTAATTCTATTTGTTTCTTTTGTTTTATTAGTGCTATTTACTACTAAAAAGTGATAACTGTTGCACACATTGAGTGTTTGCACTCTGTTGTATTGAGTTATTCTTTTAGAACTTGATAGCAGACAAGCAGGAGTTACAACGTAATCTGAGAAGGTCAAAATCACCCAATCTGACAATATACCATTTATCAAAATGTATTTGAAAATAAGTTCCTTTTCTTCTTCTTCTTCTTTTGAACGGTCTTTGACTCTACATATATTTTATTCTACGCCTTTAAAAGGCTCTTTAGAGAAACAACACATAAAAAAACATCCAGCCAATTAGTAGGACGCCGGGCTAACCATATCTAAACGGTCATTGACTCGGTAAAAACATGGTTGATTTGTAGAGTATAAAATGGATGGGCAATGTAGATCATGACGTACTGAGGTAATATATGACTATTTTGTTAAAATATTTGCAAATATTTCTTTTTTTAAATCCTTTTTATTTTTAAATGCATTTACGCTCTTTAAGGTAACAGGGGACAAAACCGAGGTCACTTTTTAAAAGTCACGTAGCAAGCACAGTTTAGAAGTTAACCCTAGAAAAGTATATATTTTCTGAAAGCTTAAAGAACATATAATGTGGCTGTGTAGTTTATATGATTGATTAAATTTTAATTAGTAACTTATTAAATTTTGGAAAAAAAAGAGCGGTCATTTTTAAAAACTTTATTCTCAGTCAAACATTACTTAATCAATGAGAAAAGTATTTCAGCCTGTTATCAAACTCATCAATTTAAAATCCGTGTCTCACTTTTTTGATTTAGGTCTTTGTTAATTTTTAATTGATTTTTGATCATTTTTTGGTAATTTTTTCCTAAAAAAATCAATTTTTTGAACATTTTTTATGTTATCTCTTTAACGAAAAATCATTTTACAAAAATGAGACACGGTTTTTAAGTTGATGAGTTTTGTAAGAAGGCAAAATAGTTTTCATGAGGATTAAGTAATTTTTGGTGGAGAATAAAGTTAATAAAAATGACCGCTAAATTTTTGTTCAAAATTTAATAAGTTACTTATTAAAACTTAATCAACCATACAAACTAAACAATCACATTATTTGTTCTTTTAGCTTTCAGAAAATATATACTTTTCTAGGGTTAACTTTTAAACTTTACTTGTTACGTGACTTTCAAAAAGTCGCATCGATTTTGTCCCCTGCTACCTTAATTTTTACTACAACATATTCACAATTTGATTAAGACTGAAGTCGCTCATTCGAAAATTTAGGTAACATAATTTTTAAAAGTGTTGAAATCAAAAGTATTAGTTAATTGGAATTTCGACAACCAGCACAGATGAAAATTCACAAACGTACATTTACACTTTAAGGTATGTCAAACCTACCCCTCAAAACGTCCGAAAATCGGTATTGAAGCATACAATCTGAAACTTAGTGATACACATCATGGGTATACAACATTCGGAATTCTCTTCAACAAATTTTTTTTCAAATAGGTGTACACAATTAAGAGAGTTCTAAGTTTGCAAATCGTAATACTGATTTAATCTGTTTTATTTGTGCTAAAATTGCAAAGAATTAAGTTGGGTTACAAAAAGACGTTTACCTGATAGTGTGATTGGTCTGAAGTGCTCCAGTACGGTTAAACATCACTGTGATTGGACCGTTATCTTCGTTAATATTTTGACTAGAACGTAACGTGCAAGATATGCTCACTGCAATTAAAACATAATCATATGTTGTTCAGTTCAGGGTCTCCACTAAAATTCTATTTGTTTTAACGTAACAACATAAAAAACTGTACAGTGAAAATAACCGGGCTAAAAGATTTTAAAGAAAGTCGGCTATCAGGATACTGGCTGTCAGCGGAGTTGCCCCACCGAACAAAACACAGCAAGATTAAATTTGCAAAGAAGTGAACGGGTCAAAAGGTTTTTTCTTATAAAAGACAAACTGTCCTTAACAACTCAGATTTTTTATCGCATTTTACGTCCATTGACTCTTGTATTCTATGCTATTTTCGCTTGCGTTTACTGTGCTTCCCTTCATTCCTCTCAGTTTCATTTCGCGCGCAGCACATAGTCTTTTTAGATCTTAAAATTAACAAATGTTCTACGTAAGTGTTAACGTCAACAATAGTTAGTAATGAATTTATAGTGAACCAGTTTCTCCTTTCCTGGCCTTCTAGGATTATCATAACCTAAATCAAGCCTGTGTTTTTCAAAGTTCTGCATATCAATTTAAGTCTTGAATATAATGTTAAATATTTTGTAGGGTAGCACTTCGTATTTGTTGTGCAAAGAAGTTCCGAAGAAACATTTTTGACTGCCATTTTTGTTCGTGCCGGTACGCTTAAACGACACCAACTTCGAGTCATCTATCATGGGAAAGACCGCTTACATTGAGCATGGCCAGCAGTGTCTCAAATTTCTGGCCATGAAAAGTTGCAATGCAATCTTACCATCGTTGCTGATGATCTTCACAGTCTTATTTTCACATTCTGAGAAGATCGTGCTCGCGCCTTCCCCTGTTAACATCAAATGAAAATCTTCATCTTCTTCAACATCCTTGTCATCAGTGATTTCTATCGATATTGTCTTTTCTTTCTCATCTTTAGCAAAATTCAGAACAGCGTTTTGATAATTGTAGTCTTGACCCTTGACAGCACTTCCTTGTATGCTTTTTAAGCTGAAAAACGACATCTTTAATTAGCCCACCGTGATGTCATTCCTGTTTTCGTGAGTTTTAGTCTTTCGATTATTGAATGAGGTACGTACGTACATTAATATTTCCACTCTTTCCGGGTCACAGCTTAGTCAAAATATTATGTTTCGGGCAAGGTCTAAATGAACTGCTAAGTCGTGTCTAATAGCCAATTGGAATTTTAATTTGGTAGTTTGATTTATTTCAATTTATGCATATTATATACATCTGTTTTTTTCAGAACACACTATTTGGATACACTAGTGAACGAAAAATTTAACGGCTTCACTCACACCGTAATCGTGTTTGTACATGTGATTATGTATGGTGCAGCGAACTGGACCTTAAAGACAACTTCTCGGGGTAACATCTGTAAATGGAACGCTTTTTCGTTCCTGAATGACAATTTCGAAATGCCCAGGCCGGACGACAGAAATTCTACTTTTCCCCTAGAGTTTCGGTTTGGAACTTTAAAAAGAATGTTTTTTTCATTAAACTTTAAAACAGAGTTTTTATAACTTCCATGTAAATCGTAAAAATCCCATATCATCCCCATATCAAATATCTAGAGAGTATGAGATAAGAGAGCTTATCCTCCGTATTTTGCTTTACGCTCATTAGGGGATCTTTTCATTCTATTTTTAAACCAAATTAACGGAACGTAATTGGCCATATTGCAGGATGCGCGGTCGCATCGTCTAAACATCTTAAGACAAAAGTACGGAGATTGTTTACAAGTTTCTAAAAATAGCACGACAAGTAGAGCCCCTGATGGGGTCCGGGGATAAGCTCTCTTATCTCATACTCTCTTGCAAATGGCGAAAGTTCAGAAAAATGGTTTGGTTTAAAGGTTAGTGTAATGCAATAGAAAGCAGAAGTTAGTGAATGGTTAAGGCTTTGATATAATGACTTTGAGTGAGTTCTTTAATAAGCCATTCCTATATTTAGGAGTATGATTGGTTATATACCTGACAGAAGCACTTGATGTTGTTATAGCTCCCCATCGTTGAACAGTGACGTTTAGGAACCCTTGATTCTCTTCGATATATTCTAATGCATGGTTTTGTATGCAAAAACTGTCTAAAAATATCAAAAACAACAGTAAGTGCCCGGATAGTTCAATCTCTCTAAACGCGAGGAGGTCGTGGTTTTGATTGGGGCACTAAAACTCAAAGAATCCATAGGAAGCGTGTATCAAATAAAAGCAAATAAGATTAAACAAAAGCACTCAGTTGGAAAATGCAAGACATAAAATATAAACGAGCGATCAGCAGTAAGGACAGTTAGAATATTTAGATATTCATATAGATACTAACGAATAGTGAATATTTCATTCAAATAATAGCACAGGCATCCCAAGCTGTACGTGTGAGGGCGTTGTATTGAAAAAGTTAATATATAGCAAATTAAATTGTTAAATATCGGTTATAAAAAATCACAATATCTCAATATAGGAGATGTTAGAGTCAATCAGTCGCAACAGAATCTGCGCTGGAAATATTCACAGGCATTTACTTTTATGAAACCAAAACGTTTAAGAAAGCTACTCAAACACGCTAAATAAAGCCCAATACAACCAAGAACAGTCAGCAAAATTTAATAATAGTAATCGTATTAACAATATTTTAAACAACTAAAGACATCAATGTTTTCCGGGTTAGCGTGGAAGATGTCTGATTGTGGACGTGCTTTTAGCCTCAAAGCAGTGATATGTTTCCATTGTTCAAACTAAATGCAATTTATGAATGTTTACTAATAGGTTTTGTTTAAGGAATTTGGGAATTCAATTTGGAAAAATACAAATTTTAAGGGCTACTTCAATGACAATGTTTTAGTGCTTTCGGTGCTCTTGTACATTCTTTGTTGATGGTAAGATTTTAATGCAAGCATTAACTTTATTGTTTCACTTACTGTCGTTATCGTGGAGTATAAGATTATAACTTGGTAGCATCTTGTTGTTTATCACTAAGTCGCTTTTCATCATTGAAATTGTAATGTTCTTATACTCTTTCTCGCCCCACACATCATCCGTTATGGCGAAATAAACCTTTTGTTTGGAAACACTTTGAGGAATGGTGACATTTTCACAGCGTTTGGTGAGTGATGGAAAATCATACCGTAAAGGAGTATAATTTGGAGATGCACAAACCCTACAAAAGTAATGCAAATAGTTTGATCTTACAACCTTTTGTCTTCAATTTGCTTATTTCATGTGACTGATTCATGTGCCAGTTCTTAATACGGCGGAAGGCGACTCGACCCCCTGACGCGTACCCTTACATTTCGTGTTTGAAACGCTTGGGCTAAAATGCATTATAATGGTTAAAAATGTTGATGCTCACATGAGTTATATTAGGATGGAAGTTTTTTTTATGAACCTTTTCGCGAGATATCGGACTGCGTAACACGTGATTGTTGACGTCATGATGGTTTTTTTACTCAGAGTGGAATTTTAGCCGTTGACAACATTCAACACCAACATACTATACATGCTCATATGTTGCATGCATCCATTGGTGGGGATTTTTGAAAAGATCTATCGAGCAGATTTTGAGCTCTTTGCAATTATCTAAGTTATTACTCGAAAACAAAACAATAGAATTGAGATTATAATTGCCAAAATTACTGTTTCAGAATTATACCATTACAAAAACCATTGCCCATTAAACGTTCCTCTGTCACTAGTGATAAAAGGAACATCTTTAAGGTAATATATTTATGTCTTTTTACGAAAACATAATCGCACGTGTGCAAAAAAAAAAAAAAAAATATTATAATGCATTTTTCGAATTGCTTTAATTTATGATCCTTTGGTCAAGATTACGAAAGTTTAGTTAGAAACAAATTATACAAACGTTTTTGAAAATGTTATCTCTGCCTGTCTTGTTTTGGTAACACCTTTCATATGATGGGATTTCAAAACCGGAGGCAGGACTTCGTCGATATTCCATAAAGACACATACGCGCATGCTAATAAACGTGAAATTACAATTGCATTCACTTATAAAGTTTCAAATAAATACCATAGGAAATCACACGGTCACGTTTTGCAAATTTCTTGAGGCAAACTGCATGCATTATGCCGTCATTTTACTACGATACAAGCACTCCTTGCAAATTACAAATTTGTACAGTTACATTTGCAGTAGTTTTGGAGTTGCAGTGAGATTGACAAAAGCACACAGCCAACATAGCCCCGAATAGGACATATTTCTAAGTATTAGATTTGCTTACTTTACAGTAATAGGTACGCTGGTAAGCCCAACACGACATATATCTACAGAATAAGAACCTGCATCTTCATTCACGGTAGAAGCATATCCAGGGCAGAAATCGACGGAAGCTGCATAAAGATAAAGATCATTTACCAATAGTATTTCTGAGGTGCTAAGTTCAAGAGATAAAATGCAAGTTATGCCAATTAAGAGTGAATTGAATGGGCCCAGGTGGAATCGATGATGAAGAACGCTGGTGATCGACGTCTGGTTCCCGGAGATTTGATTAGAACGACTGTTTATGTGGTCTGACGTTTCGATATCCTGCCCAAAAGTCATATGTTCAGTGGAACAAAGTTAAAAAAGAGCAACATAAATGATATAACAGTTGATTAGTTTAGGATACTGAAAATGTTTTGTACAAAAGGGTCATAATGATTTCCATCTCCATATGTATTTAATTCTTGTTTTATTTTTTATTGCACTGCAAAGAACCGATTTAGTTTCTCCCACACTTTTCTGACTGTCAACTCACCGTCTTTAATTCCTTTTTGACTGTCCAAAGCCAACACCGAACGAACAGAATTATGTAAAGTATATTGAGCTTAGGGGTATATATAGTGAGTGTGTAAGAGACACGGGAAACTGTCCAATATATGTGCTACTCTAGAATACGAGTATAAACAAATAGACACTTTTTAACATTTACATTTTATGGCTTAGGTAAAACTTCCGATGTTTGTACATCCCAGTATCAAACCCATGCAGAAGGACAGTATACAAATTGTTACATAAACCTGGATATTGATGAATATTCACTTACTGTCGTCATTGATGATAGTCAGTTGTATGTCTGAACACGAAGGAAAGAGATGTATATTGGGATCTGTTGTATTACAAGTTACTTTAAAGGTTTCGTTTGCTTCAGGAATTGTGTCTTCCACAATTGGAATGCTCCATGTTTGTGTGTCCGCATTTTGATTGAACTTAATTTGTCCAGAACGTGATAGATAATCTTGTTGAAATACAGCTGAGCCATCTGTTGCGTAGCACCTTTAACAAAAACAGATTGTCAAGACCACTAGTGCAAACAAAGAAACACAGACTAGCAATTGCCCTAATGCACTACGACGTCACTGTTTGTTTGCGTGGGGAATATAATCGCCAAAACCCAACAGAAAATTCGACAAAATTTGCTCTTAGCGAAACAGTTTAGTCTCCAATGGCGTGGTTTTCAGACATAAAATACGTTTAGACGTGCTAAAAAATATGGGGACTTTTCCATTTCTTTTTTTAAGATCCATATGGGTTTTAAAACAATTTTTGGTGAATCTGTGTTGATAATACCCCTTCCGACGACCATGATCCTTTGCGTTTAAGCAATTAATTGTTGAAGATGGTTTTGATGCGACGTCATTTATAGTGAATTAGGACGGTTGAACTCTTGAAAAGAACCATTAATTGAAAATAACTGTATTTAAAACAAAAAAAGCATCGACATCCACGATAATGCTTACCATATTTTATCGTTTTCGGCTCGACTTCCTACACGTTGGACCGTGAGGGTCACAGTTCCCTGGCTTTCGTTCACGCTTGTCGATGAGCACGTGACATTTGCTAAGAAAGGAAATCATTAATAAATTTATGCCAACCAATCGATCGGTCATATAAGACAATCAATCCATCATATCAATCAATCAATCAATCAATCAATCAATCAATCAATCAATCAATCAATCAATCATTCATTCATTCATTCAATCAATTAATCAATCAATCAATCAATCAATTAATCAATCAACCAATCAACCAATCAACCAATCAACCAATAAATCAATCAATCAATCAATCAATCATTCAATCAATCAATCAATCAATCAATCAATCAATCAATTAATCAATCAACCAATCAACCAATCAACCAATCAACCAATCAACCAATCAATCAATCAATCAATCATTCAATCAATCAATCAACAGCTCAATCTTTCAAAAAACCAAACAATCATTTGATATATTAATTAGTCTTTCTACTTTTTTTCACCCGAACATCCCTCAATCGATTAAACTGGAAATTGATTATTAATCATCCTCCTTTCATTTGAAGCATACATATTTTTGTATCATTGCACTGTACTCAACATTTCGGCTGCGCTCACTTACATTCAACACTGATGACATCTACAACTTGAGCATTGGCATTAGGTTTCACCATGATGTTACCGGATCCACTCAGTATTACGGAGAACTTTTCTTGGAGCTCCACAAGATTATCACTTTTTGCAGTGCATATGTCAACGGATTTCAAAGCTTGATTTTCAGCAAAGTGTACAATCTGTTTGGGTATTCCTATGCAATCTTCACTACTTGCACTGTCATTAAAGCTCAGTTCAAGACTATCAAACATCACAAATGAACGATTGATTAATAATTGAACAATCTAAACCAATTTTCACATCAGCATCAGCACAAAAGCAACATACACATATACTCCATAGGTCCAATGTACATTAAAGGGGATGTTACACGCGACGATTTTCACCAACGATTTTTCGTGATACGCATTGCCGACTGCTGAGAGGTGCTACACGAGACATTTTTTCGCACAACATTCCTACGAATTTTACATGTTAAACAAGACGATTTTTCGCGATATTATCACATCCATCTCTCTGGCCGTGCTGAATGACGTGCGAACTACCACCGCCATCTTGTTTGTTGACACCAGATCGATCACGCGATTGCATTCTGGGTAGGTATTGCGCGAAAAATGGACGACGAATCTGTTACACGAATCAACTCAATAAATATTCGTCATTTTGTGTTGCATGTTTTTGAAGGTGAACCAAACACTCGCAATGTGTTGCCGTATCCGAAACTGTACTAAATGTGGCTTGTTACACACCAATTTTTCGCGCAATGAAGTATCGCGAAAAATTGTCAGTGAAAATCTTCGCGTGTAACATCACTTAAGTTTAAAAATTGTTGGGAAATTGTCATTTTCTGGACTTTCTCAGGTTTTGGCTGCAACAATATTTCATTTCATGCTAAACATTTTGAAATCAGATCTTCACATAAAATACTTCCCACATAATAAGGTTGAAATTCCATTTTTATTACGCAGGTGAAATTAGCTAGCTGAAATTAGCGATATTTGTTGGATGTCGTAGCCCATTTTCCCGATATTCTTTTATTTCTCCGCACTATGATCAATTTAAGTGTAGTTATTTCCTGCAGTTCAAACGCCCTGTAGGTCGTGTAGTAGAGAAAACTATTGTTGACCATGAATGGGTAGATAGGAAAAGCATCGAAAAGATCGAAATTCGTGCAAGGTCAAATTTAATACAAAAGAAAACAATTCCTTACGCAGCAAAAATCCCGCCTCTCTTCCCCATACATTTTCTAATGGACAATACCCAACCCTGAGGAGTTACTCAAGACCTCCGGTTTATTGTCTTTATCCGAAACGAAACAAAATTCTAACTGTTTGAAGATGTGATAGAAAAGACTACAATTTCTCCTCAAAACATTCTGAGTGTTGCTTCGGCGATTGAAAAAAATCACAATCGTTCAATTTACCCATTTCCGATTCATAATCTATAGGTTATGAGTTGACCAACTTGGATATCTTAGTCATTTCATCCTCAGGTTGAGGAGAAACAGTTGTTAAAATGATACTTAACGTAAATCAAATTATTATGAATTGTTATAATTAATATCATTAAAATAATTATACCTAATATTGGCTGGTGCAAGTGAACCTCTGCGTGCAACAGTGACTTTGACCAAGCTTCCTTCGGTTACTGGTTGAGTGGTGTTGTAAAAGAAAAATTCCACTAAAATGTAAAAAAAACCGCATAAGAGTTATATATATAAGCGAATCCCTAGAAATTATGGGAAAATTTTTTATCAGAATATCCCTGATATGTTTATAAGTAAAATCACAATCATAAAATCTCTGATAGATATTAGGAATTTCCCAAAGCCGACGAAATTTAAATTGAAGTTGACTTTTACTTAACTTGCTGAGGCTGAGGGACATTTAATCCATAATATCCCAAAGAAGCCATGGTATTAGTTTGTAATACCATGCTTTCTGAGGAGAACATAACAAATGTTGTTGAGATTTAGAAGTTTGATTGAATTATACTCTTGGGAATTTCCATGTCTGTCCCAAATTTCGTAATGGCCGAAGAGTATCTCTAGAAACAATGCTCTCAGTTTTCTGTAACCTTACTCTACAATACCATTTTCCAAAAGCTAGAATGCATTAATGTATTTTATTTTCATTTTGAAGAAAAAAATTCCTTTAATGTAATAGGCTCTTTAATAACAGGATGGTGTTGAAAACAGGAAGGATGAATTGTTAAAGATAGGGTTTTGGACTGCTTTATATCAATCCACGCATCTGTATATGTTGAAAAAACCATTGCCAATGCAAAGCGTTTCCAATAAAAACAATAAATAAGAAATTAATTAGAAATACAAATGCAACTAGATTCACTTTTTCAACGTTTCGACATCGCCTGATGCCATTATCAAGCAATGAATATTGACTTGAATTAATGGAGCATATTATAGTTTAATAGAGTACCGACGTATGACGTCACAAAATAGTGAAAGTTTGATTTTAGATATTTGGATTCATCTGTATGTTCCCCTTAGTTTAAATGTTTCCGGGTACCAAGCCAAAAATACTGATCATATCTCAGCCACTATTGAATCAACTTTCATGAAACTTCGAATTTAGTTGAACCTCTTTTAAAACACTATTTTCAAATCGGGAAGCAAGTTTCAATAAACCATGAGATTATTATTTATGACGTCATCAGTTCGGTACTCCATAGAAGCGTCACAAAAACGATTCTTTTTGCGTTTTTCTTTCTCATCAATTTTATATCAAAGTCGAGATTTAAATAAGAAATGAATAATAAATTACACCTGATGAATCGTTTACAGCATATTTCCAATGACAAAAACACACATTAAAATAATTAAGTTGCATAACGAACGGTGTTCGCACGCGAACTAAATGAAGACTGCAGTGCAAACCCAACTGGGACAGATTATTCCACCATTACAACCGATAAAGAATTACATTAATGAACAGAAAGTGTTTTATTATTTACTTACTGTCATCTTCTACGAGTGTTACTGAAACGACACCAGTCTTGGAACCATTTACGGTAACACCGCTTGATAGTGGCTCGAGTATAATATCTATTTTTGAGTGTGCTCGTTCAAAGGCGTGATCGTCTTTGATTGCCTTTTCAACAGTTTTCCTAGTTTCCCCAGCCAAAAAGGTGTAATTAGCACAGCCGCTGGAAATGGAAGGCTCTGAACTGTTATCTTTGGAGAAACATACCCTAATTTAAAGAAAAGTTCAACGTTTTTTAATAACCGAATGTATTAAACAACAAACTTGGCCAAAGGCATTTGCGTTCAAAGAAGTCTAATAAACAGACTACCGGAACGCTACATGTTCAAGGTAAGTCACATTTTCTTATAGCAGTTTAGCTATTATCATTATACATTCATTAAAAAAAAACGTTGGAGAGAATCGGCCGAATGCCAATTGTTCTACTAAAAGCTACAAACTTAGAGCTTCACAATTGAACTGTCTAACATATTTTGTGACTGTCTTTATTTCAATGTAGCAGTCAATTACCGTGTTTTAGTGTCTTATTTTGTTACTGCAAATGGTTATCATTAGACAACCTGTATGGGACATTCTCTCGGACAACTTGAAATAGGTATATTCTATACTAAAATCTCTTTTACATTCTACGTGGTCGGGATGGTATACCAGTCATAGTCGGTTAAAAACAACACCCTTCAAGAAGTTCTCTTTTTCAATAGAATATCAGGATAATCAGAAAAATACCCTCTTGTACAAGGGGGAAAAATTAGAGACTAACCTGAAACGTTGCTCGATCTGTGTTTGCCCAAGACGGCATACATCAAATGTGTAATTCCCCATGTTTTCAGTTGGGTTAAGATTCATACCATCGCAAAAGAACATATATGCTGCAAAAATTAAAAGAATTCACAATATAATGAATAATAGATAAACAACAATTTGGCTTGCGAAAAATTAATACTCAACTGAGCATGCGAACCTAATACTGGACAATTGGGGGACTGGTACGTACAAAACGGGAATGGGTCACAGATTTTTATGCAAAGCTTAATCAGATTTACATCAATCTATTTTTTTCAAAAATAAGGGTGGGTGTAGAAAAATCATGCATGGATTTTCACATTTGCACCAGCCCCCTCCCAGTAATTAAAGACCAGCCTCTAAGAGAAAAAAAGTGGGTTCATCGAGCGTGTTAGATTGTACTGTGAAATAAATGATTTTGAAAAGATTTTGAGTATCTTATTTTTGAATGTAGTTTAAGGTGACTTTTGGGAGTATCTGGTGATATTTTTTCGCGCAAAAACAAACAGCACACCTTTGACAGCTAGTCTTGAATTTGCCCTCTTCAAAATTAGCGGGATCTGGGACTAGAATGAATGAGTAGGCCTGGAAAAAAGCCTTGGGTAGACAGAATGAAAATCCAATATGGCGTCTATATAGTAATTAGTAATACATGAGCTAGAAAACTACGAATATTTTCAATAAATCTGGCATTCAGGAATCTCATAACATAAAGAAGCAACTGAACGCCATGTAGATGAGCCCGCCAATTCGGCATGACAAGGTACTACTTTCAAACATATTTTCGATGCTAAACTAAGTCAATAAAGCTAAAATACTTATTTATCGATGTCTTCGCTTGATTTTCAGATTTTAAAGACTAAAGGAAGTCCGAGGAATGCAGATCGCGTGATGGCTGATATACGATGATGGAGTCCATCTCGTTGAAAACGTTTTTAGAAATATTAGTTTAACTTTTACAGACTCGAATTTAAATTTATGAATAATATATATATTGTGAAACCAATTTTATTGGTTTCAAAGGATGTGTATGTTTCGCTCTGCCTTTTTTTGTGCAAGAAGGCATGGACGCCACCTTCTGCATGGATCTGTTCTTATGTGTCTAACCCCTGAGATTCTATGTAATCTTAAACCTTCAATTTAGACTCAGACATCGATAAAGACATAATGTAACTTTTCTTTGTAAAATACAATCAGAAGTTTGTAAATTTATCAATTGAGGACAAGAAAAACAACCGTATTGTCCTGTTACAAATTTGCTCATTTTCTTCAAAGTGTTCAGGGATTGTAATGCATCTAAGTGCGAAATATATTGTTAAAAGACCATATGAAGTGAGCAATTTCAGGTGTAAGCATTTCCAATTTTTGCATTCCTTTGTGTTTAGTGTTGCTAACATGAAAAAACGCACTGCGGTTCACTGCGTGGAAAAGTCTTAAATTTTGATATGCTCTTTTCATTATTGGACCTCATTGTTCAAAGCGGCACGTATAAAGGAAGA
This sequence comes from Diadumene lineata, assembly GCA_918843875.1. Classification (NCBI taxonomy): domain Eukaryota; kingdom Metazoa; phylum Cnidaria; class Anthozoa; order Actiniaria; family Diadumenidae; genus Diadumene; species Diadumene lineata. The sequence goes on along the minus strand of OU974074.1, from coordinate 7,079,823 downwards.
AGGGTCACGTGACCACTTAGTGCGAGTCGCCTATTAATGGATAATCAGGAAACGGAAGTTTGCTTTTCTGTTATTGCTTATGGGAAAACAAAATTTATATCAACCGTTTTCCTCAGGTTTAAAGAATATGAATACAATTTCAAAAATCACACTTAGCAATATTTCCCATTAAGAATATGTTTTTATGAATTATATTTTTTGACAACAAACGTTTGATATGAACATTTATAACTTACTGTCATCATCGGCGATGCTGAGCGTCACTTGGTCGCATGATTTGCTCACGTTGAGGCGATAAAAGTCTTTCTGGATGAAGCATCTTCCATAAACATATTTCGTTTCTTCGGGAACATTGTCATTTCTCAACTCAATTGTGTGCAAGACGCCAACTACATTTCTTTTGATGGTTATCTTTCGCAATAATGGCACATAGTCATTTGTGGCGGTAGCAGTCCCGTCATATCCATAGCACCTACGATTGGCAAATCACACTTATTAACAGAACCAGGTTTTTTTAATTTGTAGTTGAATGCAGTCCTTAATCGCATTACACCAGATGAATATACTGCCGTTTGCATTATTACGCGTGTACCATAGACAAAAATTGCAACGTGCAGTAGGCAGTAGACTGCCGTCGATTAGACACGTTGACGTCGTTTAACATGCATTTGGTGCCGTTTTTCAAATGTTCTAAACCATTTCACTAAACGCTATTTAATTTGTCATTTATTACTTACCAGATTTCATCGTCGAGTATAGACCCACGAGTTACTCGTTGGATTAGAAAAGAGGGAGATGCAGAACCTTCCTTCACTGCTGGACCGGGTAAACAGTTAAAAAGCACTGAAACGACAAAAAAGATGAATATGAGCTAAGTTGCTGTACAGAGCGTTCCATTCTATACGAGGTCTTTATGTGAGACGCACGCGACGTTTTTTTGTGGTTACTCCAACAGAGTAATCCACTATGGTATACTGTAGCAAAAAATATGGGTTTAAGTAAGTCCGTAACAGGTGTCCACGGTACAATTGACCAGCGGCGAAGTTGGTGAATGCCTCGACTCGCGACGAACCGAAAGGCATCATTTGGTAGGTAAACAGTTGTTTTTAGTAATTTTATTCTTCTTTATGTTTTTCAGCTTTCATTTAATAACATCGAATGAAATAATTGAAGCCTTTTTAACGGTTTTTTTTTAGCTTTCAATCGATTTTTGGAGCAGTTTTGCGTCAACAATGCCGAACCTTCGCATCAAGCTAGAAGCTCCCACCTGTAAAACACAAGACGAACTACGAACGAAATGTAATCAATTGCTACGTTTTCGGAGGAAATAGAAACTACCTCATTGCAGGTTAATTAATCAACATCTTATTATTAAAAATACATTACTGTTCTGATTTCTAACAAACATTACTTGTCAAAAATGTAATGATTATGTTAGTGTTCAAATTTCATACAAACAAAAAATGTGATGTTTATGTGCACCCACTGGAAGTGTGCAAATACCACTAAATAATAGTGCTATTTTATGCTAATCCTATCGATGTCTTTTGTTTGTGCTATTTACTACTAAATAGTGACGACTGTTTGATCCACACATTTAGTGTTTTTATACAAACGCTTACAAACATTACTTGTAAAACATTGTAATGTCTACTGTTCTGATTTAAAACAAATTCAACATTACTTCAAAAACCTGTTATGTCATATATATAAGTATTGTTTTTATTTGCAAAACATTGCAACTTTTAGATAATCATATAAACTCAAAAAAGATTATTTAGTTTAATCCATAATAAAGCAATGGTTAAAACTCTGTGAATGTGAATTCATGATATTAAAAACATAATTACTATCAATTTAATATTGTGCTGATAGAGTGCACTCACTACAAATGTGCAACAACTACCATTTAATAGTGTTTTTTTATGCTAATTTTATTGTTTTCTTTTGTTAAATTAATGCTATTTAGTACAGTCTAAATGTTGCACTCATTTAGTGTTTGCACTCTACAGTACAAATAATATCGACAATATTAATATTTAGATCTTATTAACCGAGCGGGAGGTCTGTACAGGAGAATCTTGACCGAGGTCGAAAAGTACAGACCGAACGCAGTGAGGTCTGTACCCGACCGAGGTCAAGATTCTCCTGTACAGACCGACCAAGCTCGGTTAATAAGACATTTATTATATGACCTTTTTTAATTAAAAAACTAGAACAAAAAGTCTTTTTTTCACAAAAAAAAAATCAATCAATCACGATATTTTTCGTGCGCTGATTGGTTGAAAACCTTGACAAACCCTTGAAAATGCTGTCAGTCGATGCTGGAGCCGGACGGCGTGCGAAAGTTAGCAAGACGTTTTTCTCAAGAAAAAATGTGAAAATGGACAAATTATCAATGGAAATTAAGAAAATGTAAGTAGCTTAATGCAATAAATGTTTTCATGATTTGACAAATCGTTTCTGTTCGTAGTTTTTGTTCGTTTTCATCGGAATACCCAAACCTTGAGTTTGGCATAGTTTTGATCAAGCAAACTTGTTTGTTCGTTGTTTTCTCGCAATAAATAACCAAAAAAATCAACTTTATGAATGCCATTTCTATCTATTCTCGATTATCAATTACCAGTAATAATTTAAACTTGTGTTTGTTTCGAAATGGGATCGTTTTGGTCTAGTTTTACGAGTTTGGATTTAGCAATTACTTGCAGTCGTTTTGTGGCGGCTTTGGATCTATTTTTTACACTCTAACATCAAATTCTCAACAAAGCTAGAAAGCTTACAGAACGAAGGATCTTTTTGTGTTATAGGCACTCTCGACTTAAGCTGGATATTTCTGTGCAAATTGTGTGATTTATTGTAAAGTTCGGACGATAGATTGTATTGAGCAGGACTTTTTCAGTTGACAGTAAACAAAAAACTAGTACAGAAAAACTACAAAAATTGCGGTAAAAAATAATAATAACGATAAAAAAACACATCGACTGGGATTTTCTGTAGTCTTTATTCTCATCAACGACCTCTTCTCCCATGAAAATGTTTTGAAAATGTAAAAAACAATCAGCTGTTCAATCGTGAAAAAGCCAGCTACTCAGTGGATCGGTCCGCGGTCTTAATACAGGGGGATATTAACCGGTCGGGAAACGCGTATAACCAATCAGATTGCTCCATTTGCTAGTGTCCAGACTCCCAGATTCACGGTCATATAATAATACCTCTTATTACTAAATAGTACTATTTGAACTGCAGAAAACAATTATACTGTTAACAGTTGAATTCTTATAATAGTTCAATTTACTGCTACCAATATTTAACAGATATATGATTTGCATATAAGTAAAAAACAGACCCTTAATCACAGACAAAATTGCCACCATATTATCCCAGACCTAATAGCCGAAAAATCATACCATATACAGGGCTGTAACCAGACCGTTTACAGGGGTGTGCACATAACAAAACTGGACCATTGATGGGGGTTTAGTATATTTTTTTATTAGTCATTTTCAAAAACCCGTATTACAATTTACTGCGCTTTACAGCAGTCCTTTTGAATGACTCTTTGTATTTTCGGTGATTATTACATCTTATTGCAACCCATTACACTTTGTCTCGGTCCTTTCACAGTGGTAATTCACATGGGTTTTATAAATGAATTAGAGTTTTGAGCGGATCTTTTGCTTTTCTTGGGGGGGGGGGGGGGGGATGGTGCATATGCACCCTGTGCCCTCCCCTTGGTTATGGCCTTCCTATAGGGCAGTACATACCCACCTCTATAGTAAATGTAGAGTACTCCCTCCCCTCCCCTAATGTAAGCAACAATTGATGAGAACTTTTCGAGCGAGCAAAGACCAGGAAAGACAAAGTTTGAAACTATGGTAACAAGACTTGAATGGCTATTTTTATTTCACAATCAAAACTATCAAAACGGTGTTGTGAACTACCTTATTCACTTTGGGAGTAACCACATGCGCTCTAAGAGCGACTTTAATTATATTAGCTTATTATTAGATTGGTTGGTGTGAACTCCATATTCCAGACGCTATCATGATTTTTTAAACTGACAGACTTTATTTTATAAAGCATATTTGAAATTTATCTAAAAAGTAAAATATTGAAAAGTCAGTAGTATGTATGTTCACCATCAAGTGCACCCATGAGTGCCGTTGATGCTGTGGATGCAAGGAGATTTCCCGATCAGAGCGATGACGTCACCTTCGCGCTTTTATTTTCACGTCAATTTTTTTGATGAACTAATCGGTATTTTTTGCACCCATGGGTGCCGTCAATGCCGTCGGTGCGAGGGGTATTTCATAAGTTTGGTAGTTTTGGAGCAAAGACGTCATATTCGCACGCTATTTTCAGCGTTCTCTCTCATACAGCCTATAAACCAGATATCGCGTAATCCAATCGAGGCCATTCTCTAGAGGTTACTCGGCTGTTTCAGGCTATCAGTCTATTGTGTAGCTTTATCTTTATAATGTGCCTTTTCTCTCGAGCAAACCCACCAAAGTCTCGCCTTTTTCCCTCACACCCTCCCAAAACATGCATCCTTCCTCATCTTTGTCTTCAAAACGAGGCGAGACTGTCGTTCCCTAATCTCAGTTATAGGCATGAGAGAGGACGGTGAAAATAGAATACGTTTTCCCCGCAAATTTCGTAGAAATGTCCCGCAACAATTCCCACTGATCAAAGCAAAAAAGCGAATATGCAAACTAAGGTAGTTCCTGATTATGATAAACTGTTCATTAAGCTTTGTATTGTTACCTATTTTACACCTATGGATAAAATATTTGTCCCGGGATTTTACGAGTTGCCCTGTGTTAACGTAACAACGGTGAAAATGTTGCGTACTTTGATGTATAATTCATGAGGTTTTCATAAAGTTTTAAAGCGGGGACTGGGCTTTCAAATGTATGTAATTGTGTGTTTGCTTGCTTAGATAACTTCAGTAGAAAAGAGAGCGGTCCAAAGGCGAATAATTTACCTTATTAAGCGTACGAAATAAGCAAGTAAGCCATCATTGACTATTTTGTCGTGGTCATAAATAAATGTTTTACATTTTTTTCTTTACTGGGACCGATATATGGCAAATGTTCAAGCGAGTGGGGAATGACTTTGACAAAAATAAGAAAAGAAGAAAAGATAGGTGCCCGTACTGGTTTGCGATTTTTGTTCTAAAAATATAGTCACTTTGTTGTCAAGTTTTTTCCGCTGAAGGACTCGGACGAGTTAACAAAATATCGCTTTTTTATCGAAAATGTCGCAAATGTTTGATTGGTAATTTTACTTTGAAGCTTTGTTCAAATGTAATTAAATGGGAATCTGTGTGAAAGTTGAGAAACATCTCAACTTTAATACATGTGCAGAAATGTGTGCAGTGCAAAAGCACGTAATTACCTTAAACAGATTGTTCAATTTTTTTAATAATCTTAATTGCTTACCATCATTGTCCTCTATTTTATATTCCCCTGTTGGAGTAGTGACATTCACACAAGCATTGTGTGATGAAAGTTTTACAGCAAACTTCTTGGCAAATGTTGAATCCCTGTTGTCACGAGTTGTTCCAGCGAACACGGTTTTAGATGTTACATTTGGTTCAAATGTAATATTCTGGCTTGTAATAAATACACTGAAGTCATCTGCTTTAGCATAAGTACCACTCTTATTCTGAATTTCCATTTGTAAACTGCAATCAATAGATTCGAAATATAAAATCAATTATTGCCTCTTTTTTTTTCAAAACATATGTGGATGCTTGAGTGAAATTAAACACAATCCTACCAGCGCTTGTTAAAAGGTAAAGAAAATGCAACGCGAATAAAGAAATAATTCCTTGTAGCAAAGAAAGTTCACTTTAGATAAGACCCAAAAAAAACTCTAAATTGACATTTGATTTTGTTAATTAAGCAAGTGCTTATTGCCGTGACTATTTCACCTATTCAGACTTCTTTGCTACCAGGGTTCTCTTCAATTATACGAAAGTATCAGTGTTGTGTAAAAGGACACAACTCACATACAAAGGAATGAAAAAACCCCTCTATCAGAGGAATCACAAATCAAGCCAGTGTAAACACGTATATTGGGATACTGGCAAACATTTTAGTTTCCATAAAATATCATTTGTAACAACTGAGAATAATAAGTATCAAGTATCAAGTCAAGTATTAATTAAATCACATATTTTTTTAAACATATGTTTAATTCGGGAGAGGGGGAGGGGAGTTAATTCCGGGGATAAACGATCGGGGATGCCCGTCGTACAAATCAGCTATTTGGGCTCTTTTTGGGTTTTTAAATCTCATATTTTATCTCATATTATATTTTTGGGGGTTTTTAAATCTTATGTTTTTTTTAAAAAAATTGGAGATTTGCCAAATCCTCACCCTTTGGAATCTTTTTGGGGTTGAAAAAGAAACTAGTCCATCTATTCATAGCTCTGATGAAACTCATGCGAGTTACTCAAAAACTTATTTTTGGTGTATTTAAGAGTGTGTTTTTCTTGGTATCTTCAAGTGGTGAAATTTGGGAAGCAACGCCCTTTTGTAAAGCGTCTGGTATCTTTTAGGGGTATTTTTTTTTTAACTTCCGACGAGCACCCCGGTCGTTTATCCCCAGGGTATTTAATTGCAAGCATACCTTAAAGTCACTTGTTGATTTGTATAACCATTTGGATTCCGCAAGATGGTTACATACAAGTCATCTCCTTCTATTACCCCTTTTTGTAGTTCTTTTAAGTAGAACGAGTCTGTAAGGAATGCAAAAATGTGTACGGTTGTGAAACTATAGTCAACAAAAGCAGTTCTTTGTACGTTATAAATAAGAAAAAAAACGCTGCTGTTCGTTTTTATATATTTCAAAGGGACTCTATATATTGCCAACCAAAGCCTGTAAATATTTTGTGACCGCTTTCTGACAAGATCACAGATTTCATAACTAGACCTCGGCCTCACATATTCGTCTATACGCCGGTCCCACTAGTTCTTCAGGAAGTGTTATGTATTTTAGTGTTCCTTACTCCTGACTGAACTTTACAACGTAGTCAAATTCAAAACATTATCACAAACTATTACTATACTACTATATTTAAGAAATAGACTTCCTCTCTCCGTGCGTCTGTTTTTTTTTATATATGCACAGATGAAGTCATAATGTGATGAAAACAAGAAGGTACGAGACGTTTATCGAGTTATAGAGCACGCAGGAATTTTAAGAGAACAAGAGAAGCGTTAGGAGAAGCACGACGCGATAGCGTTTCCATTGCATTTACACAGTATTTGCAGGTCACTTTTAATGCATTACATCCTCACAGCATTACAGTAAATAGATCAAATTTCCCAATGCATAACTAAAGCTATGAAATACTCACCTATACCGCCGTCATTAATGAAAATAGTATGCATTTTTGGTTCTACAAAATTGGCTTGAGCATCTGCACTCTCGTCAAATTTGATATTAATGATTTTTTGTTGCTCAGCACATTTGTCATCTAGTGTTGTCACATTGAATGACTTTTCATTTTCACCAGCAACAAATGAGAAGACTTTTGTTGAAACTTGATAATCCACTCCAACTTTTGCAGAGCCTGACAGTAAGATCCTGAAATCAAAGTGATTCGTTTATCCATGGGTGTATTTATGTCATTGATAATAGCTGTCTTGTCGCCGAATATAACGGTCTTTTGTTTGAAACTACGTCCACACTAGAGTGCAAACGCTAAATGTGTGCAACAGTTGTCCCTATTTACTATTAAATAGCAATAATTAAACCAAAAAAACAATAGAATTAGCATAAAATAGTGGTATTTATGTTGCACACTTTTAGTGCGTGCACTCTATCCCGGATAAATTTGAAAACGCAACTTTATCTATCCGTGAGGCCTAGTGTGCACACTAAAACGTATGAATCCGAAAGAATTTAATGCTAATTCTATTGTTTAACGAGCAATTTTTGTCACGGTATCGGAACAAAAGCTTTTTCAAATTTATCCGGCATAGTGTAGCCAGGGTCTGAGTTGTGTCATCCAAAGAAGTCTCTTCTGTGTGCCAGTAGAGATCTGTAATAAATGGTTATGATGATTGTTGCGTTTTAGGAAATAACTGTCATTGTCTGTCTATATTCGTCTAAATAGTAAGCCAAACATTAGACTGATTATGAAACATTTTGGGGCTTCCTAAACGAACCCTATACAGAAGCGTGTACCACAAATAACTTAACCGTCTTCATATAAATTCAGTCCTGATTACCCATGTTGCGCTGACAAATTCGTAAACTAGTCTTGTCCTTGACATTTTACATAAATATATTTAATCTAGCAAATGGTAAATTAAAAAGGCGATCTGCATTATAGCGTCATATACTACAACTACCAGAATGCTTTGCTTTCTTTTGTAGCGCAATTACGTGGCACAAATTGTTCTGTTAATCTCCAAAGAGATCACGAATTTGAATATGAAAGAGAATTCGCAAAGAATGCTGGAACGTGTAGTAAAATGACGCCATAATGCAATGTAAACAGGTGACTCTCGTTTTTTTCAAGCAAAATAACTTCAAAAGGCCTACCTGCCTATGTTTGTATCTCTAACCTTAACATGTAACTGTATTGTAAATGGCGAAATAAATCAAATCAAATTTTATGTCAGTTGCGCTATGGAATTCGATCATAGCAAGAAGCTTCGCATTCATAAGACGTATATAGAGTTATTAGACTTACTTCACTTCCGAATTTTTGTCAGTGTCAGCAGTTCTAACAATGACAACACCAACAACTTTCTGGCTGTTTTGTACCTCACTGGCAGTTGTCTTTGCTGTCTTAAACTTGTACCCATACAAACACAAACCTTTGAAAGAATTTGATTAAAACTACATTTAGTTATTAAGTCTTGAGAAAAAAATGAACTATATTCATCTTTTATTTTGGGTTGTTTGAATTCAAACATCACATAAAACTGGAAATTAAAGCGTTAACTAGATTTATTTTCAAAATCTAGTCTATTCTTTACAAAAGTGCATCTATCTCACGGTACGTATTAGTCTTTAAGCTGCATTTCAACGTATTTAGCTTTAAGTTATTAAGATACAGAAAAATACCAAAAACCACAACTGCATCTAGCCAGACAATAGATTATAATTTGTGACATCACAAAATTACTGAATTTTTTTTACTTTAAAAACATTTTCAGAGCTAGAGTGCTAGCACAAATGTGAATTATGGTGAAAGATGGATCGAAACTGACTGGATATTAGCTGAGGTATGAGAGGTTGAATGTGAAAGTGTCACCAGTCATTTGCAGTAATTTAGCACTGCTCGACTCAACCACCCCAAATATTTACTTCATTTCCATCAAACTTTCACCACTGACTTGATATTCTAATTTCATAAGCACTTCTGAAATGTTATTGATAAAAATTCTGAAAATGTTTTTTGCGAAATCATCACTTCAGTACTCTATTGACTATCAACAAAGTATTGTTGAGAAACTGTACTTTGACCAAAGCGAATTCGCTTATATGCAGTCTCAGATAGTGCTCAGAGTGAAAATCGAGCCCAGATATTGTAGGAATGTCGACCTTGTTTGCCATGCAAATCCATCGTGTCCCATTGAACTAGGAGAATTCCACTCGGAGTGCAGACGTATGTCAATCTCCTCTATTGCGCAGTAAAAATGGCATGTCATGTCAGGTCATGACTAACGAACCCCTCCCAGAGGTTTCAGGGAACAAGGCGTGAACATTTATGTTTAGGGAACTTGGGATATGTTTAAATTGCTTTTAGATAACAAGGGAACTTTTAACAGTTTTAGGAATTTTAGGGGTCATAATTAATAGTGAAATGATTTGATTAATGGGGAACAAGGGATAAAACGAGTAAAAAACCAAGGCTAGAGAACATGGGAACATGGACGCCCCTCCTCCACCCCCCAAGGAAGTTCACTAACGTTTCGATCTGCTTTAGAATATCTAACATATTATAGCCGATCACAGTGACACCTGCCGATTGCAGACAAAACATCAGGTCCGAGAAATGAACTTGGCAAACGTCAATCAAGTGTATTTCCATGGTTACGTGTCAACCGGCTTGTTCAAGAAAAAGCAGGTATTTTTATACATTACGACACTCCTGCCAATGATTTCTCACCGTGCTTGTATTTTACCCGGAAACAACTCGTCATTTTGTTCGGCAATGCCTTTATTTACAAAAGTCTAATAACTGAGATTAATTGTCTGAATTTCGTCATGTACATTGAATAAAATGGTCTGCTCCTAAGCTTTTTTGCGTTAAAATCAACCCTACACTTCACTGCAAAGGACTGTAACCAGACTTTTACAGAGGGTGCACATAGATAAAACCCTAGATCATTGATGAATTTTTGGTAGGCTTTTTTATTAGTAGCTGCATTGTTTTTTTTATAAAGTCGGCGTACTTTTCAAAAACCTATGAAAACATGTACACAATTTGTATTTGTTCAATATTGATCTTATAAGCTACGTAATGAACAGAAGAAAAAAACAAAATGGAGTGTATTTCTTGTCCACTGGTGCAATAATTATGACAGTAATATTTATACCCATAGTTCCTAGTAGTCTTGGAACTAATGACCGATTATTGCATTTTGGTGATGACAACGTTATTTGAAATAGCTATTTATATATGGGAGTGTTTGCACATACGGACGCATACTTGCGTTTGTATATGCGAGCATATTTTTCTCTAGTTACGAGTTACAATAAAAAATGCTTAATTTGGCAAACGCGCAAACGTCTGCTGAATTCTTAAAGACCCTGAGCGTTGGTTCGACCATGGCTCGAGCCCGTGTATAATATGTTACATAATATAACCGTGTTTAATACACCATTCAATTGATAAAACACTTTTTTAACTGTCGTTATTTTATAATAGTTTTATTACCGCGTTTGGTATCATACTTTTGGTTTCAACTGCAAATAATCGCAATTCGATAACAAGTCTACCTGGCATTTCGACAACTTTTGGAATAAGTATGTATAACTCATACATAATTTAATACCATTTTCAAGAGGGACCAAAAGGCGTATTTTGATTATACAAATTACAACTACCATAAGAATGATTATGAAAAAGAAAAAAAAAAAGAAACACGTACAACATTCTTACCATTTTGCAAAAATCCTAAAAGCAGTATCACCATCAACCAATGCATCGTTATTTGCAAGTTACCCACGACTACGAATGGCCAAGGAAAGCTTCTTTATCCCAGCAGTGCAGAACGGCATGTTTTCATGCATCATCGATTTATTTAATTGTTCATTGCTCACAATACCGCTAGGGATCTTGTAAAACAATACGTCAGTAAAATACCGTCAAACAAACGCATTAGAAGACAATAAGAGTGATTCCGAGTTGAAGTTCATTTTGGTTGATATTCAAAAGAAAGATAAAGTTCAGGATTACTTCTATATTTCGGTTTCATTTCAAAACCATCATCAGGCAAAAAGTGACTATTGCAATTCAAATTGCGTGTCTTGTTTATAAATTAATTAAATAGATTCAATTCTCTGGGGGAAAATATGCATTTACGAAAAAGCCGGTTTTGCGTGCAAAAACAGTAATCCTATATAAATGTTCGTAAAATTTGCAAAACAACTATATAGTTAAACATGTGTTTTGTAAGCCATGAAACATATTTTACCATTAATATAATCAAGAAATCGTTTAACTACGAAGAACTAAAATAAGAATTCACTGCACAATCTTTAACTTCAGTTGATTACTTTGTACCCTCTTTAAAACCTATCATTTGAAAATTATTATATTTTGAATGCCTATTTGGATTGCAAAAGAAAGAACAAAAGAAAAGATTTAAGATGATTTTGTTATACCGTAAAACATTATTAGTTGTGAAGCCAAGCATTGAACTGGGATTTTCTGCAACACTGAACTAACCCTGTACCGTCAAAATTGTCGTGGGAAACTTGAAAACTGACAACAATGAATTGGTTACTTTGGATGGTGTTTTTTGGATTTGTGCAAAATGGTAAGACTTTTGTATTATATACATGTGTTTTATATGTTTTTCATTTTATTTTTATTTTTTTATTTTTGCACATTCTCATGAGATGGACCTAGAAGTGGTTTAATGTCTGGTAATCAAACCTTTACCACTAACTTACAAAGTTTATTCACGTACCCTTAAGGGACAAAACGAGCTGTGGGAACACCCATTTTTGAAAACATTTTCTAGTTTTACTCGTTAATGCTGTAAGAACCTGAAACTTTTTTTATTTTTACATTATACACTCTAAACTCTTGCCCAGGCAGTTGAAAAATAAAAATAATATCAATAAATCATTTATTTACTCTTGATGGCCAATCAGCAAAACAATGTATTCCTGGTATACGTTACTATAAGATTACAAGTGGATAAAATATGTCAATCTAGATCACCGTGAAGATTTATTGAAACTGACATTTCGGACGTTAGTCCTTCGTCGGTGTAAATGAAGCACTTGCTCTCTTCGACGTTATATTCAATTGTTTCTTTAGAAACACCGACGCGGTGCAAACTAGTATTCTACTTGTCGTCCGTCAATGGTGTATCTTATCCAAGCAGTAATGCGATATAAAATGCGAATACAATTGTAACTGGTAACACAAACGCATTTTTCGGATTGATATGTTGAGAAAATGAACGTTTCAGTTACATGGTGGCAGTCTTAGAAGATGAAGACTGATGAAGTATTTGTGAATTTGTATAAAGCATTTGTAACGTTAACTTTCTCAACTTATCGTGCTTTAATCCGAAAAATCCGTCTACGTTATCATATGAAACACGAAAGCCTCAAGACTATAATTGTAACTGTTCTTAGTCATCCCCTGTAACTGCAGTGCTGTTTACACAGTAATTAACGTATATTTTAATTTGATTAGAAGCTTGCATACGATCCACTGACACATGATAAAGGAATAGTAATATTTTTTTTATTGACGGGCGTGCATTTGTCATGTGGGTCATGCAGTTTTTAAAAATGGAATTTGAATGGAAAATGCACCGATTACATTACAAATATCTTTATTAATAAAAATATATGAAATGATCAAATATCCAAAGACTTTAAGTCGTTAATATAGTTCTGAAAAATTGTCCAGTCCTGTATTTTATAAGAGTTAAATACACGCTGCTTACGAACATTGAATACTATAGAGTTTTGGCTTTGAAACAAGTTTATTTTGATTTCCTATCCTTTTGATTGAGAATGTTCTTGTAATATTTTTTACGTTGCTCTTCTCTACGCAGTTTGAGCTTTTGAAGATTTAATTTAGTTAACAGAAAATCACTTAGGCATGATAGCGTTGTGTATCAGTAGCCCAGTGTTTGAAGGCGTAGCCCGAAGCTGCCTGCATTATAAAAACCATTAATCGAAAAACAATAATAGTAATAACAAAATTATTTAGTATAATTACAGTTCACGAACAAGAGCTTTTTGTTTAGGGGATTATAAATAAACTAATACTATAATTCTTTGCGCGGTATTTAAGTTTATGTTTAGAGCTTTGAAATTGATATAGGTAAATTGGTTATCGAAACCTATTGTAGCGTCTGGAGCAGACGTCTTATGACACCAAATAAGACGTCTGCAACGGAGGCTCAGTCTATTGTTATATGTATTTATTTAGTTTTGAGGTTTAACTGGTCTGCTTGCCAGTGCACAGGTTTTTATTTGTGCTCACTTGAAATTGTGAAATAAGTTGACATAAACTTTGTTTATCATAACATGCAAACTCAAGAACTGGTTGAATCAATGCAGGATAGACGTAATAATATCTTTCGGTGGGGCACAAGAACGTTTACGAACTCGCAATGCATATAATTGTCAGCTAGCTTTTGCACAAATGTTGTCAATATGAGTGTTCAATACACTATGCCAAAAGTAAGATTTTCGGGAGTTTTCGTCCTCCGAAAACGTGAGAGTGACCCGGGGTTTTCAGGAGTTTTCAATAAGCACTCGCGACGCCGCGTGTCTCTGACGTTTTCGATTCGAATACCATTGAAAACCATCCGTACAAAATAGTGAGAACGTTTTCGATGACGCGAACTAAGAGTTCAAATGTATTTACAGGCGTTTCCGACTTGAAAACGGAAAAACAGTATGTTTTCGTCCCTTAAACGTCAGGCGCACGGGTTGTTATGCGGACCTGAAAACTATAGAAGACGCACGAAAACGATACGTTTGCATATCCATTTTCAAGAGTTTTCGGACCCGAAAACGTAGCTTTTGGCACAGTGATATGACTGCACTGCACTGTATATCTCGTAAAAAAGGTAATATTGAAAAAGAGCAGAGTGTTTATCGAGAGTTTCAGGAGGAATCATTGCTAAACTATTTAACTTACAGATTGCGCGATTTGCAAAAATCAATACGTCGACAAGGCTTAAAATGCAAATCCGCTATATTTATATCGTGGGAAAAATTTAAAGAATGTAAAAGTGTGCAACATAAATACCACATTAAATAGTGCTATTTTATGCTAATTCGATTGTTTACTTTTGTTTAATTAGTGCTATTTACTACTAAATAGTGACAACTGTTGCACACATTTAGTGTTAGCAATCTATTGATAAAGAGGTGAAAGTTTATTAGATTTAAGAAGTTCGATTAAAATTTTATTTTTTGCGTGCTTCTTTTTTAGGAAAGTAAATTATCTTTTGAACTGTGTATCATGCCTTAAACAAGCAGCAATTTCAACATCTTCTCCTGTATCCGAGGCATAAAACTGACTAGATTTTTTATTCATGTATGTTTGTATTCATACCTCCAAAAAAAGATACTGCCACTGTCCTAGAGACGTAATGATGAACTTATTTCAAATACATGTTGTCCTAGCTTGTTTTTTATAGTTTAACATGAATATAGTTCATGTTTTCTAAAGGTATGGGAACTAATGTAAAATATAGCAATTTCTTTTTATTTTAACTTTGAAAGGGTTGTGTCTATATGGCTACAAGTTCTTGACAGCAAACTCGACAACCAGTGAGGTACAAAATGGCAAGAATGTTGTCAAAGTTGTCATTGTTAGAACAGCTGACACTGAAAAAGCATCAGAAATAAAGTAAGTATAATGCATGTCGCTTTCAGTGTATGTTTACTAAGCTTATAGCTCTGCATTCATATAAAATAAGGACAATTATAATGACAGTAGACTAGTCATGGATAATATCGGTAAACAGGGCCACTGAGTGGAGCGGTTATGCTGTTTTGGTTTTCGTGTGATAGATTTGACTGTTTGGTTTTATTGAGCATTTTTCTTCCACAAAATTTAATTGCAATTATTAAAATTTGCAATCTTAGTTTTATATTTTGAATAAAAACATTGGTCCACTACGCCATGCTTAAATGTGCGGGGCGGTCCGGGAGACTGGTTACTTTTCATGACGCCTTAAAGTGATTATAACCCTTTGAATGAAATTTATGTAGTTAATTCTACTCACTGTCAGCTTTCGAATGAAGTATATCTTAAGGTTATTTTATTAAATGCAACCAAGTTATTTGACGCGAAAATTAGCAGGTTTTTTTGCATTTTTACATGGTTGTCCGAATGACGGAAATGACGTTAAGCAGGTACAGATCATGCGCATTGAGCGATATTCGGTTTACTTTTCTTCCGGTTTTCATATATCCGGTTTGCATATTCAATGACTGTAGTTGATGACCTGGAATTTTCAACACACTTCATTTCTTATGTAAAAGATTGAGGCCGAAAACGGAGACAACAAGCAATATTTATCTGACTTATTACGTGATCGCAGAGGTTTTCAAATAAAAGTCTTTATCTTTTGATAATCAGTAGCTATCAGTAATGAAGTGTGTTGAACATTTCAGTTCATCAACTACCGAACCGTAAATATATACAAACCGGATATATGAAAACCAGAAGAAAAGTAAACCGGATATCGCTCCATGCGCATGATCTGTACCTGATTGAACGTCATTTCCGTCATTCGGACCACCATGTAAAAATGCAAAAAATCTGCTAACTTTCGCATCAAATAACTTGGTCGTATTTACTCAAATACCCTTAAGATATACCTCATTCGAAAGCTGACAGTGAGCAGAATTAACTACATAAATTTTATTTAAAGTGTTATATAACCACTTCAACTACGTTCTTACCTTTTCCAGCATCCACCATCCTGACTTTCGAGCAACTGTGGCTCGAGTGTGGCTCTTTATAAATACCGTTCACAAAGTGAACAAAGGAGTTACACCTGCCTCAAATACTATACGTCGTTTAGAAATGTTGCGTCTACGTATCGCACTCAGACTTTCTTTAAGGCCGGTACACACGATGGAGCTTGCTCCTGCAACACGCTCCAGCAACACGCTCCCGGAGCAAAGCTCCCTCGTGTGTACCAACGAAAAATATGTTGCGCAACAAAGGGAGCAAAACCCGAGATATACTTATAGCAATAACATTATTTTCAGGGTTTTGCTATCAGGCTCTGCAGCTGCTTATGAAGATTATCAAGTTTCATCACCGCTCATCAAATTTAAAGCTGGACAAAGTGAAATGTCAGTCCCAGTATCAATAGTGGATGATGATTGTGCTGAACAGCACGAAGGTATCGATATCGCGTTTGATACCAGTCACGATCCAAGTGCAACTTATGTAGAGCCAAAAGAGCATACTATCATTATAAATGATGACGGCAAAGACGGTAAGAATAATGGCTGGTATCTGAAACACGCTTCTAGAGTAAACTCCTTTATGTGTGCAAGCAATTTCATCACAAACATCTTTTTGTATATCGATATACATTCTTTTCTAATCGGGTAAACAGATTAAAGACAGCAACTTCAGGAGAAATTGATGGCAGCAATGTGCTAGAGTGCAAACAATTAACTTTAGTAATATTAAATAGTACAATTTTATGGTAATTCAATTGTTTTCTTTTGTTCCATTAGCACTATTTTGTACTATTTAGTAATTAGTGTTTCATGGATTTATTGTTTGCACTCTACAGAAGAAAATATTACTTGCTATTAGTAGAGTGCACGCAATAAAAGTGTGCAACATAAATACCAACAGTGCTATTTTATGCTAATTCTATTGTTTTCTTTTGTTTAATTAGTGCTATTTACTACTAAATAGTGACAATTGTTGCACATTTTTAGTGCGTGCACTCTAGTAAAAGAAATTTCATTAGGGGATTGTAACATGTGGTTTAACGTTGACACCAGATTTGGTAATATTTGATACTAAGAACTAGATTCAAAATGGTCGATGCTGTAAAGTTAACATTTGTAAAATGTCACGAGTTTTTAGAAATGATTTTCCTTTCTGAATGTTAAAGTGTCCCGTTAACTTAATTTGTAAGGTTTCGGGAGGCACGAAAGATATGATTGAATTCGACAAAGACTTTTCCACGAAACGTTCCGGAGCATAAAACCAAAGCAATGTACTCTCACTACACGTTTCAATCACCTTATGAGTTTCTAATAATAGGAGGGTGTCACGTAGGTTAACAGCTGAGATTTGGAAAAAAAGAAATATCTTGCTCTTGACGAAAACCATACTCAATATAACTATATATATTAATCATATCATAACTATATTGACTATGCAAAAAAGGCCATTTATTACTTACGGGTTGATTATGCGGCAAATTTGTTAATGTTAGTTGTTTACTTGAGGAGGACAGGGTAAGTTTTTTGACATCTTAGAGAGGGAAGAATTAGTGCTTTAATTTTTGAGACGACCTTGCCTTCATTGATTTCCGACGAAGAAAACAAATCACATTGCATATTATCGGTTTATCTTGTTCGAACCGTGCATAGACGAAACTAGGAGGAAGTCTATGTTTTGGTTTTTAGCGATGTTGGAAATATTTTATTTTCATCGATAGCCTCTATCCGACGAGTGTGCCAAGCTTATAATTAAGCACTGGAGAATAGGAAAATCACACAAACATTTTCTCATTGTATTATTTGCAGAATCGTTCTACTATGACGACAAACAAAGCTCTGATGTAAACAAGGGAAATGATCTTTATGTCCATATCCTGCGATCTCCTTATGGTAAACTTACCCAAGAAGTACGGCTAAAGTATGTATGCTTGCACAACCATAGAATCGTTTTTGCATGTGTGGTAAACGACAAATGACAAAAATGTTTTCCTAGAAAGTATGGTTTATACGATACGACATAGCACTGTTTCCTTGTCAACGGATCTAATATAAAGCGATTGCACGATGACGTACCTAATACCAGAATACTTTGCTGACTTGCTTTTGTATCGCAATTAGCCAAACTGTTTTTTTAATCTCCACAGAATTTAAAAAAAATTGAAAATGAAGGAGTATTTGCAAAGAATGCTGTTAGTGGTTGTAAAATGACGTCATAAAGTAAACCGCCTATTGAAATAGACATAGCACAAAATATGAACATCTGTTTGTTTTTTCTGCCGGCAATTCGCCCCCCCCCCCCCCCCCCCCTTCCCCGAAGTCAATTATCATTTTGTTTAACTGTTTAAATCATTTATTTCAGAGTTCAAGTTGTATTTGGGTCGGCCGGGCCAGACGATTTTAGCAATGTAAATGAAACACAGACTGTAATCTTTGAGCAATATGCAAGATCAAAAAAAGTCTATATTGGAACTGTAAAAAGCGTCCTAAGTCCAATACCTAGTATCAAGACTTTTGCAGTCAACATATCTTCATTGGAATCCTTTCCTGTATGCATTAAAAATGACAGCAAAACATTTCAGATAGTGGACAATTACGGTAAACGTATTAACACTGATCTAGATTACAGCTCTACGGAAAAATCTGTGACAATGGACAAATAATTCATGCGCATACTTCTAGATCTACGTTTTCAACTGTTAAAGTAGCATGCGCATAAACTCTAGGCACGGCTATTAGGATTTTCCTTACTTCGAGTGGTGAGAAACGTTTAATAACAACCAAAATACTCTCATTGAATGCTAAAAAAAAAACACTATAAAAATGGGATTGTAAACCAGCTAAATATTGTAGTATTTGGAAGAATAAAAGCACGGAAAAAATGTGAGTATGAGGGTCATTTATAAAATAAAGTGTTTTTTTTAGTATTCAATGAGAGTATTTTGGTTGTTACTAATCATTTCTCACGACCCGAAGCAAGGAGAATCCTAAAGCCCGTGCTTTATGTGATCACAGATTTTCGAGACACGCTGTACATAATCAACATATAATAAATTGTTTGAGTCGGGGTCTTTTCTTATTCAGCTAGTATAAAACGAAACCCTAGATCACGTTTAACTTAACTATTGCTGATATTGTATAGCCTACTATGATTATCTATCTATCTGTATTTAAAAACCCTAATGCTCTATGACGTCACCTCAAAACAATCTATTGTTTAACGCAAAGGCCGGATAGAGGTCGTCGGAGGTAGTCAAATCAACTCAAATACAACAGAAATTTGTTTTAAAATCCGACCTAATAAGCAAACAGCAGTGAACAAGGATAATTATCAAGTAATATAATTATCAATTCTATAGAATATTATGAACTGCATATTTACGCACATAATACCCGAAAATCTGGTCAGTTGTAAATAAACTGTTTCTCTACGAACAAATTTTGTCAAATTTCCTATTAGATTCTCCCACATAAGCAAATCGTGACATCACAACACAACAGCTATATAAATGGATGGATGGATGGATGGATGGAAGAATTGATTGACTGATTGTTTCTCTTTCAGTGACAGTTTCATGCTCGGTCAACAGTACTGCAATGGAAGGGCCTGATAGTTATGCAATGGTTACTTTACGACGGCAAAGTGGCAGATCTCTGCAATCGGAATCAACTAGCATATTGTAAGTAAATAATTATATAAAATTGTTTACAGTACTCCTTGATTGGGTGGGAGGGCCGTACAAGAAAATGTTTGCTTGAATTCAAACTTTTTTTAATGGAATTCTGGTTGATTTACGCTTAAAGGCAGCTAAGCCGTACAAAATAAATAAAAAATGAGTGAAAGGGATTATTATCAGTGTTAATCATCGTGGATGAAGCATACAAATAAAAAATTACTTATCATCTGTCTCACGATGTTAGTCTTGCTGTAAACAAAATGTTTCACATTTCTAACGCTTTTTGTATGTTTTTAGATGTTATACAACTGATGGAACTGCAGAAGCAAAATCAGATTACTTCGCTTCAATCAGAAACATTACATTTCTGCAAGGATCAATGGAACAATCATATAAAATTCCTCTTAGGAATGATGACATTCCAGAGGAGTCTGAATATTTAAATGTAACTTGCTTCACAGATCAAGGAAATGATGGAGTCAGAGTGAATTGCAACCAAGAGAAAATCAATGTCTTAGATGATGATAGTAAGTATCAAGTATACATACTTTTTACAAACCGAACGCTTTCATAAATTACTACTTTACTATGTTCATTCTATGCGTACATATTTACGGTGTTCAACTTATCTAAAGAGAAATATATCGCTCAGGGATGCTCACGGTTGCCGTACACTTCACAATTCAGCTACGTTTCCAGCTTGGTTGTCATTTTGAATGTAGTTGTTAACACGTGGGACTAGAATAACGAAGACGTGGGTCAAATCCTGTCAAGGGCATATAATACTTTTCTCTTAACATTTCTTTTATTACTACACACCGAACGCATTCATAAATTACTAATTAAATGTAAATGGTATTAGTTTCGCTCCATCTAAGAAAAGGGTACCGATTCTGGATTTCGAACAAGATTCTGGATATTCCGGATCTCAAGTAGAGAATTCAGGATTCTAAAAACCAAGCACATTTTTTGTTGATTCCAAGATTTCGGATATGCTTACATGGTAAAAATTATTTGTTTTACGGAATTAACTAAAGTGAGAACCACTTCTGTATTTGACTGTTTGATTTATAAGAGCTTTTATAGTTCACTGTATTTCCATTTAGTGCTAATTAGCGCTGTTCGTTAGCATGTTATTTTCACTCTAACATCACAACAAAGAGACGTTAATTTTTAGGAGCAGCACCCTACGATTGGATCTTTTAACGAACTGGATTGCACCCAACATTGCATGCTGAGAAGTGCTCACATTAGTTTTACAATAAAAGAAAACGAATTAAGGAAACCATTTTTTATTCCAAAAAATATGTCATTAAAGAAGTGTTCCCATTCATTGCGCTTCTTTCTTATTTAGCAACGTCCCCTTGCATGTCACGCACAATGAACGCATCTCTCACTTTGATCTTATTTACTGCATTCCTAGGCTATGTTTTCTTCTGCCCGGGCATGGCACTAACCACACTCGAAAATGTTGGTAACTTTACATTCGATGTTTGCCGCTCTGGTAGCACTCAAATTGAGCAACAACTCCAGTAAGTAAATTTGCTTCTCTGTCCAATGCTATAATTGCTTGTCTTTTGTCTAATTGTCTTTCTCTCTGTTTTTCTGTGTCTGTCTGTCTGTCTGTTTGTTTGTTTTGCACTTGTTTTTAATTTTGATTGTTTGTTCGTTCTTGTTCTAAACTTTGTATTTGTTTGTTTGTTTGTTTGCTTTTTTTCGTTTGTTTTTTGTTTGATTTGCTCTTGTGTTTATTTCGTTTTCTGTTTAATTTCCCAGAGTATGCTTCACACAGGTTCAGCCCGTACTTAAACCCAAGTACACAAAAGAATGTAAAAACTATACATTTGCAGTTGGTGAAACTCTTAAAACAGTTGCTGAACCAATCATTGATGATGAATCAGTCGATAAGAGTATAAGAGTCAAAGTCGATCTCTCCTCGGCATCGCCTGGTGTCAAATTCAACAATACGAAGCAGACTGAATTTGTTGTCATGGACAATGACGGTATGTACATATAATTGACAACACACATACATTGAACCCTTCCTAAGGTTTTAATGTAATATAAAATAAAAAGCCGAAGTTCAAATTGATGATGGCAACTCGTTTGTGTCTGCATCCTCAATAATATTATTTAAGGGTCCTGACCACTTTAGAAAAACAACAACGCTTGAAACGTGTGCCCGCGAGCAACTTACCGCTGAAAACGCCGCGCGCTCGCCAAATCCCGCCAAAAGGCAACATAAGAATAACACAATGAGTCTTCGACAATTACGCTTCAACCAGCCAAAACCCTCATTTTTTGCGCGGGACTCTATATTTTTCTTTTTTTCTGAAAGATTTCGTAAAAATCTTTCTTTTGGCGAGATTTGAAAAAATCCTGATGACTTTTCAACATAACACGCGATGGTAAGTGGTTAGGGTTTTACTTTTTAAAGCGATTTTAAGTCAAAGACGAAAACAAAACTTTAAATTTTGACAAAATATTAAAACATATAAAATTTATTTTCTCATATTTGTGTAAAATAATGTATGTGAAAACTACGTCAAAAGCTTTGTTAGTTTTTGAGTAACACGTTTTTTTTTGTGAAAAATGTATTTTTCGCCATTTGTTCTTCAAAAATGTCAAAACATGGTTCTGTTCAAAAAATTTTATCTCGAAAACGGGCCCGGGACCATATAGCTTTCTATCCATTTTTCGATTAATCGATAAATTCTCTATAAAATATCTTTCTGAGAAAAAATCGTGATGACTTTTAAGGGTCGTGATTACTTAAGCAAATTATTACTCAAAAACTAAGTATTGACGTAGTTTTTACAGGCAATCTCAACGAGACACACAAATTTTTGCACAAATATGGGAAAATAAATTATATATGCATTTTTGATTAATCGATTGGTCAATCATTTATGATCATTGATAACAAAGGTACGAATGATAATTATTTTCTTTTGATTATGATTTCAGTGGAATTTTCATTCAAAGATACCAAACCAATAACAGTAAACGAAGCAGTTGGGGAAAACATTTCTGTCATAATTAGGAAAAAAAGTGAAATGGCAGGCCACGTCACTACAAACATTGTGTAAGTTACTTAAAAGTGTAGTTCAAATATAAAATACAATATACTGCATCCACAATATCTGTGAAATACCCTGCTTTATTGTTTTATATTGTTATTTTGAATCAATTTTCACCAAAATCAACGCGAAATTAAGCGGTTTACCTAACAATCACATAGAAAACGGTATTATTCTGTAACATAGCATGCATGCTCTGAAATAGACAAATAGATAAACATGCACGAACCAGTTGTACGAATGACCGGATAGTGCTGGGTAGTTAGCTGTGGTCCAGGCATCGTTCAGCCTTAAAAAATGTTCCTTTTAGCACTAGAGACAGAGGAACGTTGCATGGGCAATTTTCAACATCTGGTCCATAGATGCTTCTAAAAATCTGCACAAATCATGCAGCATATCCACATGTAGCATGAACCATGTTGGTGTTGAATGTCGTCAACAGGTTAAAATAATTCTACTCTGAGTAAAAACCAATATGACGTCACAATCAAGTGATACACAGTCCGATCTCACCAAAAGGTTCATCAAACAAAATTTCCTTATGTAACTCATGTGTACAAAAAAAAGAAATCATTTCAATGATATCCATTTTAATGCATTTTAGTACAAGCGTTTCTAACACGAAAGATAGAGGATACGCGTCACATTTTTGTGTCTGCAACTTGCCTCATAAAATCTGACAAAATTCATCAAAATTCTGTCGCGTTGACAACAATTTCCGCCAAAAATACTTAGTACACACGGCAGAATTGTCGCTGCGATTTGTCGCCTAGTGTGTATCCACCTTTATGGACCTGTTGCGATATTGATGATAAGTACGTTTGTGTAAGACGAAAAATTGTTGTATAATTATTATTTTTGTTATTTTCTTATCGCAGTGTCGAGCTCGAATTCGCGACAGCAGGTCCGTCAGATTGTGTTGGCTCGTTGACACAAAATATTTCATTCCTTGGAAAGGAAACAGAAAAGAGTATTTTCATTTGTAAAGTAGTAAAGGACAGCTTGGTAGAGCTCAAAGAAACCTTCTTCATTAAACTGAAAGGACTTAATGGCGCTAGTGTAACTGGCAAAGATACAAAATTGGTGGAGATTGTGGATCCTGGTGGTAGGAAAGTAGTGAATACTATGATTGTTTGATTGGTTGGTTGGTTGGTTGGTATGTTGGTTGGTTGGTTGGTTGGTTGGTTGGTTGGTTGGTTGGGTGGGTGGTTGGGTGGTTGGTTGGTTGGTTGGTTGGTTGGTTGGTTGGTTGGGTGGGTGGTTGGTTGGTTGG
The DNA here is from genome assembly GCA_918843875.1 of Diadumene lineata. Classification (NCBI taxonomy): domain Eukaryota; kingdom Metazoa; phylum Cnidaria; class Anthozoa; order Actiniaria; family Diadumenidae; genus Diadumene; species Diadumene lineata. The sequence goes on along the minus strand of OU974074.1, from coordinate 7,055,635 downwards.
TTGGTTGGGTGGTTGGGTGGTTGGTTGGTTGGTTGGTTGGTTGGTTGGTTGGTTGGTTGGTTGGGTGGTTGGGTGGTTGGTTGGTTGGTTGGTTGGTTGGTTGGTTGGTTGGGTGGTTGGTTGGTTGGGTGGTTGGGTGGTTGGTTGGTTGGTTGGTTGGTTGGTTGGTTGGTTGGTTGGTTGGTTGGTTGGTTGGTTGGTTGGTTGGTTGGTTGGTTGGTTGGTTGGGTGGGTGGTTGGGTGGTTGGGTGGTTGGGTGGTTGGGTGGTTGGGTGGTTGGGTGGTTGGGTGGTTGGGTGGTTGGGTGGTTGGGTGGTTGGGTGGTTGGGTGGTTGGGTGGTTGTGTGGTTGATTGAATGACTCATTCATTAATTTATTCAAATTATTTTTTGATTACTGATTGGACGAAATCAACAAACCATATCCATATATGGTGAACATGCATAGGAATTGATTGATTGATCGGTTCATCGATTGATTGATTGATTCATTCATTGATTTGTTGATGGCAATGATTGATTGATTGATCTATTGATTGGCTCATTAATATTTCCTGACTGATCGAGTCATCGATTCATTAATTTATAGCAAATGTCACATGTTCGACGACTAACACAACAAAAGAGGACCAAGGCAATGTGGCATTCGTGATTGAACGAGCAGGAGCAATAGAACTTAGCGATAGTAGTGTAACGTAAGTATTATAACTATTTACAGTTGAGATCAACATGAAAAAACAACTGGATCTTGTGTGACAACTTTTCAAATAATCAGTAAGTCAAAACTGCAAAATGTTGTATATGGAGTTCCTGTGCCTAAATGCATATGGGGTTCGCATCTACTATGAGCTCCGAAAAATTGCATTTAAATGGATTTGAAATGCGGGTTATCAATTGGAAAGTGTTTTTATTATGGACTGTGACTCGGAGTTTTTTTTACTCTTTGTGTGTCAAAAAACAGCTAAAACTTATCCAAGAAAACATGCTTAAAAATTCTTCTCAAATTGTTCACATTGCAAAGGTCTTTACAAAGCTATAAGGACTGGCATATTCTTGATCATGAGATGGTTTGATGGAAATTTTTCTTCAAATTATAGTTTTGCAGAGATAAAGTTATCAGGGAACTTCCCCTCTAGTAAGCGACCAACCGGCTGACAACAACAATACGACCGATTGTTTTATCATCTCACATGTCAAAGTATCCATATTCATTTCTTGTAAAATATTTTCAGCAGTTAGAAAACTCATGGCCTTTGCAAAACCACAGGAACAAGACATACTAGAGCTAAATAATCGCTAACGCTCATGATTTTCTTAGGCCTTTTTACGTGTTTTCCCAAACATCCCGCATTTTTTCACCGACAAAACACAGAATTGAAATCCATGCTTTTTTGCTTAAATAAATTTTAATACAAACATAATTTTGACTCCTTAAACTATTTTTTTCAAGATGTTTCGCGAATTACGGCATACAAACAAGATCAGAGGCTGTAGAGTTCTTGAAGAATGCGACCAAGCAAACACTGTTCATTCCAATAGTTAATGACGCCATTCCTGAAGCACACGAGACCATTAGTGTATTTTGTAATTCAACAAATCCTCACAATCACGTGTCCCCTTCATGTAGAGATGTAAAAATACCTATCATCAATGACGACAGTAAGTAAATAGTTATTTCATTTGTATAGTCATGCAAACGGTGTTGGCTTTGTATATCTGACACACTTGCATCCACTAGTTATTATTTTGTTTGTTGTAAATATAATACAAAATATGAAAGGAAATTAAGGCAAGACTTAAAGCAACCTAAAATATTCTAGTCTTACTCTAAGGAGGCGCATGTATATCGTGCTACCAAATCATGCATTCAAATTCAAATTAAATGCGGTCGTTCCATTAAAGCATATATTATATGATGTTTCTTAACAGCTTATGTTTATTTCTGCCCTGGATTTGCTACCACCATTAGTGAAGATAGTGGCCTTTATACCGTAAATCTGTGCCGAGTGGGCGTTATCCACGAACCCCACACTATAAAGTAAGTAAATCACAAAGCTTGTTAACATTTGTTCGTCTTGTATCACAGAATCGGAGAGATGGATGTCGCAATCCACTGCATAAATCCTATCATATGCAACGAATTACTTTGAATTGGTTAATAACGTTTTTCCAACCAGCCTCAGCAAAATTGAAACCAAGGACACCCAGGTTCTTTAGCTTATAAATTTTGTTTTCCCAAACTCCCGGCCCAAACTGCACTTGCTTATACTGGATACAATGATTGTCAGGACTAGGTTACAAATTCATACTTACAATTTTATAGAGACTATTGCGATTTACTGCAACCCAACTAGAGGAAAAAGACTCTATTATTCTAGCCAGGCCCCACAATGTACGTGCTAAATACGAAATGATAAGCGCGCACAGTGTTTTAATTCCTTTTCAACCGACATCAACATGATTATATCAAGCATAATTCGAATTTGCAAAATAAAACTGAAAGCTTAGAGTTTTACAGTGAGGACACTCGAACCATGAACACTTGTCTTTAATTTGCTTTTTGTTTTCTGAGCTTTCTACTGCTTCAAATCCTCTAAAAAATCGATTGCTCTAAATTATCAAAATGAAAACGTTTTCAAATCGATTCCCTCAAAGGATGCATGTTAAAAAAGTATGAAAAAGGCACAAGGTGTTTACGGTTGGATTTTCCTCACTGTAAGGTCGAAACGCCGTTTCTAAATTTTATATAAATACAAAAAGCATAAGGTAATTCCGTAGAAATAAAACCGCCCGATGAAATATTTTTATACTCGTTCTAACAAACAATTTTGAGAACCACATTCAGAAAATACAATAAAAGGGGGTGTCACCGATTTCGTTTTTGTACAATATGACGTCAAAGTACATGCATTTTGGTGACTTGAGAACTTAAAGAAAAAAGCCCCAAAACCGTAGAGAAGTGGAGGAAAAACACAGTAATTTGTCTTTTAAGAGCACAATTCGTGTTTTGTTTAAACAGATGTATAAAAAAAATGTAATCTTGAAGAAATTGACCAAACCTCAACGTGCGCAAGAGCTGCTATTTCATTCGAAAAAGCCCTAAGCGGAAAGTATTTTGGAAATTTCTGAAAAGTTAGCCCAATGACCTATGCTCAATTTTAGATATACTTGATGTTATATCATAACAAATAATCTTATTAAATAAAAAAACATAGATCACTGTGCTAGTTTGCGAAATATTGTGAAAAATATCGCCACTTTGATTGTCAAAAAACAGGTTTTCCGAGAACGGACTGGGTCGAGTTTCAAAATTATCGCGTTAATTTTCGCTCGAAAATGTCGCAATTCTTCGAATTTTTTATTCAAAGCACTTTACAAACATAATTTGACTAGATTACATGATAAAAGTCCTAAAGCCAAACATCTTGAAACTACGCAGAACTATGCGCAGTGCAAAACTACGGAATTACCTTAAAATATAGAAACACGTTATACCTTTTTCCAGATTGTGTTGGACATCCGATGCAAATGGTGAGCCGTACGATTTCCCATCAGTGTATCAGGGCTGTGAAAACATCGTCTTTGCAGTAGGTGATACAAAAAAGAGCCATGCTATCAACATTACTGATGACAACTGGGGCGAGCAAGAGTTTAAGAATATTCAAATCTCAATGACGACAACAAGCAAAGGAGTAATATTTAATGGCACCTCAAGTTATAATCTTACGATTCATGACAACGACAGTAAGTAATATATGATCTCTTGAAATAGGCGTTCTGCATGATGACCCACAATACCACCGCTAAGATGCTTTGCGGACTTTTTTGTAGCTTGATTATAGTGGCGATTGCTCTATTAATCTCCAAAGGAATTAAAAATTTGAATATGAAAGAGAATTCGCAAAGAATGCTGGTAGTGGTAGTAACATGACGCCATAATGTAAATCGCCTATTTAAAAAAAACACACAAAAAACAATCTGATTCCGGTGGAATGACTCGCTCTGATTGGATGTTGACGTTGGTGACCTTTATTTAAACAACGAGTGCATCGCGCGCACGCAATTGCAAATTTGCTATGATGAGCGCTCGATATATCTTAATGTATATGTACGAAAGCCGAGAAAATGGTTATCTCGGAAATCATTATTTTGGAAATTATTGTCTCGAAATTATTATCTCGAAAATTATTATCTCGGAAATTATCATCTTGGAAATTATTATCTCGGAAATTATTATCTCGGAAATTATTATCTCGGAAATTATTATCTCGGAAATTATTATCTCGGAAATTATTATCTCGGAAATTATTATCTCGGAAATTATTATCTCGGAAATTATTATCTCGGAAATTATTATCTCGGAAATTATTATCTCGGAAATTATTATCTCGGAAATTATTATCTCGGAAATTATTATCTCGGAAATTAATATCTCTGAAATTATTATCTCAGAAATTATTATCTCGGAAATTATTGTCTCGGAAATTATTATCTCGGAAATTAATATCTCAGAAAATTATTATCTCGGAAATTAATATCTCAGAAAATTATTATCTCGGAAATTATTATCTCGGAAATTATTATCTCGGAAATTATTATCTCGGAAATTATTATCTCGGAAATTATTATCTCGGAAATTATTATCTCGGAAATTATTATCTCGGAAATTATTTTCTCGGAAATTATTTTCTCGGAAATTATTTTTCGTACATCTGCTATATCTTTCAACTAATTGCTGTTGTATTGTGTGTATTGTATTGTCGTTTTATAAATATACCTATTTCAAAACTTGATTTTTCCACGTACCGAATGCCGAATAAAAAATACTGAATACTAAATATTGAATACCGTTTACTGCATTCCAAGAACGAAATGCATTGTTCAATATATATAAATACTCAAATAAATAATCATCTTAATTTGCAAGACGAATTTACGCTCAGACTCTATTTTCACAGTCGACATGACACTTCTTGCTTTCCTGCCCCTCCCCCCTCCCCCCACTCCTTTCCAAAAAAAAAAAAAACAATAATTCGGTCGCATGTATATCTGTATTTTCCTATTGATAATATTTTGTTGGCTGACAATGTTACACTGCTTCATCTGCATTGAAATGTCACTTAAATACATTGACGAACTGATAAACGTATATAAACCAAGAAACGATACTTGAAATAGCCAAGACAAGAACAACGACCTACGGTGACAGGGCCTTCATTGCAGCCGCCCCACGACTCTGGAATAGACTTCCAGATGAAGTAATTATTATTATTTATGATAAATCTTTTAAATATCGCGTGCTTACATTTCCTTTTTTGTGCACAGATAGTTTTTGTATGGTTTCTCAGTCATTAATTTACACCGAAGAGAATCACAATCGTATTAACGTGACCCTTAAACGATGGGGAGCAATAACGACATCAAGTGCTGTTGTCAGGTATGTGAATCGTTTTAGTATGAGATGCAAACGGTACGGTTACGATACCTCTACGATACGGAAGAAAATTCGATTTTTTTCATAAAAACTACGGCTACAATACGATATAGTACTGTTTCCCACTCATACGAATACAGCTCTAATGACATACAATAAATACGCTTCTCGACCCATGTAAGGGAATGTAGAATACACTCAAAACCTTCTTATGCAAACGGTACGGTTACGATACCTCTACGATACCATAAAAACTACGGCTACAATACGATATAGTACTGTTTCCCACTCATACGAATACAGCTCTAATGACATACAATAAATACGCTTCTCGACCCATGTAAGGAAATGTAGAATACACTCAAAACCTTCTTATGCAAACGGTACGGTTACGATACCTCTACGATACCATAAAAACTACGGCTACAATACGATACAGTACCGTTTCCCATTCATACGAATACAGCGCTAATGACATACAATAAATACGCTTCTCAACCCATGTAGGGGAATGTAGAATCCACTCAAAACCTTCTTGTGGAATCCGGTCTTAATTTTGGGTTTTGTTGAATACAGAAACTTTTTTTTAATCCAAACCGTTCGAATCTGGAATCCGGAATCCGAACTGTTATAATCCAGAATTCCCCATTTGGATCCAGAATCCATACCTTAGGATCCATAATCCATAATCTTGGAATCCGGAGTCCGGCCACTTACGTGGTGCGGCACTTCATGCGCGTTGAAATAGAAACAAAACGGAAAAAGTGGGAAACACCCATAAGTACCTGGCTAATGAATTAACAGTTTGCATCCTGCATTATTTAGGATTCACGGTATGGTATTAACAGAATTATAAGCAAAGATGTTTTGTTTCAGATTACAAGTTTCACAAGGAAGTGCTGTCCAATCTAAAGATTTCAACTATAGAGAAACGGCCTTGACTTTTGTCAAGAATAAGAAAGAAATAACAAAAACAATAGGAATCGTCGATGACAAGGAGGTTGAAGAAGACGAAGATTTTCATCTGATTCTAAAGGCTGTAAATCATAGTTCGGTCTTTGCAGGATGTGGAAATAATACAATAATGATCATCAGCAACGACGGTACGACTGCATGTGTTGTAATTGTTTCGATCAATCAGTCAGATTGCGTGTTTGTTTTAACGGTGAACAGTTTAGACGCCATAAATAAATGCGTGGTTATGGTAACATCTTATGCACTATGAAAAATATCACTGCTTCCATTTCAAAGAGCATATCAGAATGAGGAAGATCCCACAATTTCATCACTGTATTATTGAATGATCAAAAATTAACAGGTGTTTGAAATAACAAAGATTTGATTGAGAATTAGAATGTTGGCCCTACACAATTCATTTTCGTGTTCTCCATACATTCCAAACGCTTACAGCGCTGCAGCCATTCAACGTATGAAATTAAAACTCTGTCAAATTACTATAAACTATACACTTTTTCTGTTGGTCAAATCATATACCTTGTCTATTGATTATATTAATAATTGTATTGCTTTATAAGTATTTTTGTCTTTTGTTTGTTTACAGTGGATATAAGCTGCAAATTCAGCTCATACAACACCAGCAAATATCACAGTGCTGTCAAAGTACTTTTCCAGCGCACTGGCGCAATTCAGTATAATCATACCTTCAGGTACGATCCAGTCTTGACCCAAGCATTTGTAAATAGTTTTAATGATTTGATTTGATTTGATTTGATTTGATTTGATTTGATTTGATTTGATTTGATTTGATTTGATTTGATTTGATTTGATTTGATTTGATTTGATTTGATTTGATTTGATTTGATTTGATTTGATTTGATTTGATTTGATTTGATTTGATTTGATTTGATTTGATTTGATTTGATTTGATTTGATTTGATTTGATTTGATTTGATTTGATTTGATTTGATTTGATTTGATTTGATTTGATTTGATTTGATTTGATTTGATTTGATTTGATTTGATTTGATTTGATTTGATTTGATTTGATTTGATTTGATTTGATTTGATTTGATTTGATTTGATTTGATTTGATTTGATTTGATTTGATTTGATTTGATTTGATTTGATTTGATTTGATTTGATTTGATTTGATTTGATTTGATTTGATTTGATTTGATTTGATTTGATTTGATTTGATTTGATTTGATTTGATTTGATTTGATTTGATTTGATTTGATTTGATTTGATTTGATTTGATTTGATTTGATTTGATTTGATTTGATTTGATTTGATTTGATTTGATTTGATTTGATTTGATTTGATTTGATTTGATTTGATTTGATTTGATTTGATTATGATTTTAGTTTATGGAAACGTATGATTTCTCAGGGAGCGTGTTCATGGGTGTAGGGAAATTCTAGCACTCGGATCATAGTAGTCGGCGCAGGGGCGTGAGCAGAGCTTCTCTAAGAGAAGATTAAGAAACTAGGCATCTGTGATAAGAACTCCGAAAGAATCGAACGAGCATTCTAGGCTAGGGGGTCCGGGAAAGCATGCTTTCGATCGAAATTTTAAAATTTAGAACTTTGCAGAAGAGTTTTCCTGCATTTTGAGGGCTAAATTATACTAAAAACAGGATTAAATCTTATTTTTATAGTCAATAGACGAATTTTCAAATGGTCTGCCAAAGATAAATTGTGTTGAGCAACCGTATCATCAAAATCATTGCTTAAAAATGCTTGAAAATTGACATTTTTGCCAAGAAAAGGGGGGTTCCGGAGCTCTTGGAACCCTCCCTGCGTACGCCCCTGCTGCGAATCACTGTATCTGCATGTAGATACACTGTTCAAACATTTACTTCATTGCGTTAGCATGGAAATTTAATGTAGTTTTCGTTCGGATACTAGGACCTCCCTAGTACCAGGACGATCCTGTTTGAAAGATTGAGTGCTGTAGAGGGTCCTGGAAGGGTATTGGTAAATTGGGATTTGCGTGTTTTGAAGGTTGGGAATTGGAAAGTTTACATTCTAGTTGGGATTAGGAAAACATAATTCCAAATGTGGACTGGGATTTTCTCTTATTGCCACCATTTTGTTCTCTTTGAAAACTCAAATGATATATTTTGACACATTTTATCTGTTATCTCATATGGCAGAAGACAAAAAGTTAAATAATTACAATTTTAAGAACAGCCAAATGAGCAATAAGTAATTTAAATAAAAAACAATCATTATTAACACGATATTTTGTTTGCACTACTTAGGTTGGAAGTGTTAGTTTGAGCATTGGGATTATGATAAAAATGAGGCTGGGAATTGGGATTTGATACCCCCTGCAGGACCCTAACTGTAGTAAAGGCCGGCACACACTAGGCGACAAGTCGCAGCGACTTGTCCCCGCGATATGTCGCCTCAGTGTGCACTGGTTCAGCAATCCCAACCGGTTGGATTTCATGCAACAAAATTCTGTCGCGGCGACAACAATTTTCGCCAAAAAATGTTTGTACACACGGGAGGAAATTGTCGCGGGGACAAGTCGCTGCGACTTGTCGCCTAGTGTGTGCCGGCCTTAAGGTTGTGTATGACTCCATCTAAATAAAACGCTCATTCAATACACAAAAGTCTGATGATAAATGAAGAGTATACGCATTCAAATTTATTTATTTTTCTTTTTGAATATGCAGACTGCAAACAGTTAGTGGTACTGCTAAATCCAGAGAAGATTTTGTTCCCGTTGATACTACCGTGTCATTTTCTCCAAACCAAACTCAACTTAGTTATGACGTCATGTTGGTCAAAGACAATATCACCGGGCCTGATGTGAGCTTTCATATGGACGTGACATCATCTGACAACAGGGTCAATATCCGATGTCCTCGTATTGACTTCAACATTGCAAATGATAACAGTGAGTTACATTAAAGAACGAGTAATTACCGTGAATTCCTTTATGTTAACATTATAAAAATCAATTTAAATCAAATTGTTTTCGTAAATGTTGCTTGCTATTTACTACTGCGCTTTTCGGTTGTTAGGCCTTGTCTGCCACGTTTTTCACTAGGCTCGTGATTTTACCTGACAACATAAAAACTCACCTTGACAACATTAATTTTTGATAATTTGTGTTACTATTCGCTGAAACTCCGGCGTTCCAAGTTCAACCGAAAGGAGCAATATTTGTGATCTAGCTATATAGCCTGGCCACCACCAGGGTTTTAAGGAATCAGAATAAGACTATGACTATGACTTCTTAGACAAGCCTGTACTTCAAGCTGTATAGTAAAACCCGCATATAAGGACACCTGGGGAGGGGGACTCCGGGGATATGCGAGCGGGGATGCTCGTCGGAATTTTTCAACAATACCCCTAAACGATACCGAACGTTTTTCAAAAGGTCGTGGCTTCATACATTTTTCATCTCTAAAAATACCAAAGCATGCGTTTGAGTGTTATTCAACCCCTAAAAGATACCAAAAAATGAGAATTTGGCAAGTTTCATATTTTAAACCCTAAAAGAGACCAAATTGCTGATTTAGACTCGTAAAAGATAAGACGAGCATCCCCGGCCACCCTTTTTTAGAGGCTATAATATATCAGAATTGATTGGTCTTTTCAAAATAACGAGATAATTTGCTTAATTAGTTATTTTTTATAAAAGAACCAGTCAAATTATTAGGTTAAAGTGGTTCTTGTATTATTAGTACTTGGAAAGCAAATTTTAGCCCAGAGTCTCTCAAACCGCTGTTTCTTATATGTGGGTTTTGCTGTATTCTGCGTACCGGTCTCTCTCGGCATTGTTTCAGCCCCAAACTGGAAATACACTATAAGCTATTTATCCTGGGTAGTATAGATAGTATGAATTATACTAAAAAAAACAATAGAAACAATAACAGTACGGTAGCTAATGTGATATTGACATGTTTTCACCGTGTTCTAGCGACTTTGCAGTGTATGAACTCTGATGTAAGAGTGACCGATGAAATGAAAGCTGTCAACTTCACGGTTAAAAGGAAAGGAAACTTGAAAAAACAAGCTACAATTTGGTAAGTGATAAACGCTTTTTATCATCATCATCATTCTACTTTATAAGTAAAGCAACCGAACTTTTGCTGATCCTCTTTGCACGAATTTGTCGACCTCCATTGCAACAGAAAGATTAATGTTGCCTCAGGAACATCCCAAAGTGGCAATTTTGAAGAGGATACATGGATGGGATTGTTTTCATTGCATAAAACATTAGCCGGGTTGCCAAAGATGGTGTTCCGCTGCATGAAAGCCTTTCGTTTAATTTGTCCCAGTTCATGTGCATTATTTTTGTGAAGACTTTCGTTTGTGCTTTGATATGCATGGTCAACTATTCGAAATATGCGCAATTTCCGGACTCACCGAGGATTTTCTACAAAAAGCCTGAAACATCACATGACCAAATATGAAAGTGATACATCGAAATTAGTAATAGTACCAGTATTCAGCTTATTGTGACGATGCACTATGACGTCACTTCAAAACAGCACGAAATAGAAAATTTATATTTGGGGATAAAACGTCATCTCGCGACAGGTCTATTTTCTTATTATAAAGCAACAAAACGATGTAAATGATTTATCTTGTAGGTTCTCCACCGTAGATGGAACAGCATACGACAAAGATGACTATCAACCAGTCAACAAGAAGAATGTTACATTTGAACCTGGTCAAGAATCTATAACCGAGAGTGTTGACATTGTTGTTGATAACTTCTATGAAGCAACGGAATATTTTACTGTTGAGATAGGATCATACGATCCTAGCATTATTGTTCCAAAGAATTGTACCAGGATTTACATCATAGACAAGAAACGATCGCCAGGTAATATCTAAGTCTAACCTTTTTTCTATTGCATTTTTTTATATTTTCATTGACCATCATATGCTGTGTAACCCGGGGGGGGGGGGGGATGCGTGAAGACACGCATACACACATACACAGCATACACGTTCACGTTCACCATGGCAACATAAACGACTGCGATTGTGTTTGTTATCAAACAATGATTGTCGCTATCAAGAGAGTATGAGATAAGAGAGCTTATCTCCTGTATTGGGCTTTACACTCATCAGGGGATCTTTTCCTTTTTTTAACTGAAGTTATTTTGGGAACAGAACGTGATTGGCCAGATTGTAGGAAGCGCGGTCGCATCGTCAAAACATCTCAAGACATAAGTGCAGAGATTGGTAAAAATATTGGTAAAAGTTTCTAAAAAAAGTACAACGAGTAGAGCCCCTGATGGGGTCCGGAGATAAGTTCTCTTATTTCACACTTTCTTGTCGTCATATATTGCAGCAGACGTGCCCATATGATACCTATGATGCAGCAATGTGCAAAAATACATTCCCCATTTAACAGCATTTTAAAAAAACCCAGTACGTAAGCGCATTGATGTACGTAATTCTTCGTAAATTAATTCAGAACTATTTTTATTGTTTGTCTCTGTTGGTCTTTAGTCCGCGCAACAGTAACATCGGAAGAACAAGCTCAGGGTAAGTAAGCAAAAGTGTATCGACTACGTTGATTAATCTGATTATGTGATTGCTCGTATGTTTGGGATATAAACAGCAGAACAAAGATAATTTTACGAAAGGGGAAAGTTTGAAAACATCGGTTATCTGTTTGTCCGAATTATTCCCTAACACTTAGAAAAACCACGAAGATGTAATTGATGTTTAAACAGATATTAAATATTAAATAGATCGGCCCTGAAGTCGATTCTCAATGAAGCCCGAATTGTTTGCGGGTCTCTTTGTCAAGCAGTTGAAGCGACAGATCCAGAATTTTTCGCAGGGGCCAATAAAAAAGAAAATTGCCAAAAAAGCGATGATCACTGTGATCCTTTTAAAAATAAAAACGACACCTTTTGTAAATGGTGTTGACAGAATTTTTCAATCGCATTTGCTTGAAACTTGTCATTAGAAAAAAATCAATGTGTTCATACTTAGACATTTTTACATTGTTTGCATTTAATGTTTTTTTTCCCTTCATAGAAATGATTGAAAAACAACAGTCCATAATTATTATGCTGATAGTTGGAATCATATTCGTTGCTATTTTGCTGTTGGCGGTAATAATGTTGTTCATATGTGCTGCCCAATATACATCGTAAGTTTTGTTTTGATGATTTGTAGTAGAATATATAGCAGAGAATATATAGCTATTGTTCTTCGTGCATAAATGCTACCACATATTTAGTCTGCGTGGAGAACCACTTTTCTTCCCCGCCGAAAAGCGAAGAGAAAAATACCTCGTATTTTTCTCTTCAATTTTCGGCGGGGGAGAAAGGTGGCTCTTCACGCAGAGTAGCACATATTCTATATATTGAGGAATTTATTTTAATGTATAATTTACTCATTTTTTGTTTGTAGGAAGGACTTAAATTGATCTCCAGCCATCTTTACATGGAAGGGGATCGAACAAATCATTGTCATAAAGCTTTGTTGGTTTTTTGTTTGTAGGAAGGACTTAAATTGATCCAGCCATCTTCTTTACATGGAAGGGGATCGAACAAATCATTGTCATAAAGCTTTGTTGGTATACGTCCTGTTAAAAACACAGAGAAGTTCGCAAGAGTGCTGGCGTATCCACGATTATTCACTAGGGGGCTCTTTTTCTCCTTAGCGCCGATTGCATTGCTACACAGCCACCAAAGACAAAAATCGTGAAGTGCAGTTGGCTGAATAAAATAGCCATACTTTCTGTTTCTAAACAAATGATTTGTTATGCTAATGTGCCAACCAGAACTACAATAGGCTCTGTAAAAATAACAGTCAATCACTGTCTGGTTGGCACATGAATAACAAAGGATTACGTCAGCTCAAGTATCGCTATATCGTACGTCAATCAAACACCACATTGAGGCTATCTTCATGCATTTCGATCGGTAATCGTGATATTTTGATGAAAATTTATTAATCAGCTAATTTCCTGAATTTTGTTCATCCAAATAGAATTGACGATAATCCGTATTCCAAATTGCACGTTGCGATTTTGGTCTGGTGGCGCCCTGTAGCAATGCAAACGACTACAATTTATGTGAAAAATTAGATGTCTTAATGAAACGTCTCACAGATACCAATGAGCCATTGGGTAGCCATAGCTAGATGCGTCATAAAAAACGCAAACCGCGTTATACCACTTTTACTATTAGTATTGCACCACTGATTCAATTTAACATTGCACAAATAAATTGCTATTAATTGAAGTCACCAAGACAACCAGTACACTTATTGTTTTATTGCTTATGACCTGTTGTAGCTTAGTACAAGAACAAACTCACGTTCGTTCCAAGTTTTCGTTTTTTGCGAGCCTACACACATCAATGGGTGCCGCGCGAGGGTTGGTGTTTTTAATGCTTCAGTCAATCAAAGCTCCGATTCCCTCCAGATCTAAACCCTGGTTTCCATATAACCGAGAACGCGATCAAGAACGGTCGCAAGCGATCGGAAAAAATCGATTATAGGGAAAGCAACGTTATTCGATCATACAAGCGAAATCGAAGTCTTTCAAAAACGGTCGTAGCTAGGATCGAAAAACTTTGTTTTCACAAAAATCTAAATATTTTTTTGATCTTTTGCGACCGCTCTCGATCGTTTGCGATTACATGTATACGGAAACCAGGCTTAAACCAATCAATCACGATTCGTGGATACTTTGACTGAGTTGATTATAAATTACCATTAAAACCTTACAAGTATGAACCATTATTTAACCGCTATGAACTAGGCTCATCCTAATGACATGCAGTAGAATTGAACTTTTCAATCCCGTCAATTGAACTTTTTCTACATATAGACTGACGCATATAAAAATATAAATAAAATAAAATAAAAATTAGGGGTTACCGTGCTTGATTTGGAACTGTGGTAGTGATCTATAATAGGTTCCCTTTGCTATAGTTCTCATGAATTTTTTCCTGGAAAAAAACATTGACCGAGATATTTTACGGATATTTAAATTAAGAGTTTCTCCTCATTAATTTTTTGTACAATTCGTCACAAAAAAGTCAAAATTTCAATGCCTTTCCTCAAAGACCATGTTTGTCTTTTATTTAGCAAAACTTTAAAGTTGGGTATCTTTAAAATAATTTGGTGTCAACATGCGGAAAATTAGATGATTTCAATTTTTTAGACAAGCGAAAATGTGCACTAGCTGCCTTGAAATGTTTGAGAATGATCATAATTTGGCTTTAACGCGAATTTTAATTGCACGAGAATTTTTGTTCGATTTCACATGCGCGAGAAGGATCCCCAATTGGAAGGGTCCCGGACTACCTTAAAGCCATTGAATTCTTCCAACCAAAAGTGGGCGACTATCAATGCGCAGATTCAATATTAAGGAATTGCCTTAATGCACTATGAAACGGTTGCAGGCAGAAAACCGTTTACACCATTTTAAGGGTGTTAAGAGCAAAAATATACTTCCTGTAGCTGCAAACTACTGCCGAGTATATACGTACACATTACCAGGGGAAGGGAGGACGGGGATACTCTCAATAACAATACAGCACGCTAAAATGTTCCATTAAATACAAACGGATATTATAATATGACTTGATAGTACATCACTATTACAACTTCAACCATTATTACCCGTTATAAAATTGTAAAGTTTTAGTTCGCATTTTTCTTTTTGGTTTATCAAGGGCGGATCCAGGAATGGTTGTTGGAGGGAGTGCATCATCTTCAGGAAGGGATGCACTATCCGATAAACATGAAATACTGAGGGTATTTTGGAAAATGTTTGATAACACAAGGACTCGAAATCCCTCCAGTAGGGGGTGCGCAGCCCTTGCACCCCTCCCCTGGATCCACCCCTATTTATCCTGATGGCATGCAGAAGAATTGAGAAACCATCTATGGAACACATGGATGACAACAAATGTGCAGATGCAAAAATCTGACACAATTTTAAAATAACTGCCCTAATGCACTATGACGTCACATCAAAATAATCTATTATAAAAACGCAAAGGAACATGGTCGTAGGATGGGACGAAATGAGCGCAAATGGACAGAAAATGGTTCTAACGTCCGTTCAAATTCATGATTGAAGAAAATTAGGAAAGTTATCAAATGTACAGAGTATTATGTATTTCACACATATCCGAAGACCAGGACATTTGAAAATAAATTGCGCCCTTCTCTCTAGGAGCAAATTTTATCGTATCTCCGATCCATGACGTCATAATGAATTAGGGCCCTTTTTGGTGCAATTATGTGTTGGTGTGCTTGATATATACGTGCACGGATTGAAAATGTGATAATACACCATTATCAAAGCTACATCGCATTAATTGCATAATAATATTCTTTTGCTCCACAAGCTATTATATATATATAAAAATGGAATATAAATTGCCTTTTAATCTAGGGTAGGTCTAGGGTTATTCAAGGAGATGTGAATTATTGTCTTAAGCTTCTGTAAGACTATACACACCAATTAAAAGATTTTTTTCAATTATACCAATGCAAGAACACAATGCAAGCATTGCATTAACTTCCTGCAGCCTCCTAGATCTACCCTGAAGACCCTGACATTTTTATTCTTGATCATTTAATATGTGATTACGAAGATTTATAATGCCATCTTCATCTCTTGCAAACATTGCCACATGGCCGACACAGGTTTTGCCATCTGGTGCTTCAGAGCTTGTCAAATTGATCACTAAACCTTCACCAAGACTATTGATCTTATCAAACATTCTCATCATCTCGATTTCATTACCACGAATGTTTGGGATAGGCACCATTGTTGACGTGGGAAACCCCCTAGCGGCAAGGTGTGGAGCCATCAAGACTAACTTTGTACTGCCATTGATTCGTGGGTTGACATCGATCACATACTTTCCAGATTTGCTGGTCAGCACATCAATACCAACAATACCAAAGTAGCCTTTTTTGTGTAAGTACTCCTTGACAGGCATGACGGAACTATAAAGTTTCTTCTTTAAGGCCATTTGCTCATTCCAATTGCAATAATTGCCATTATAATCAAAGTTCTCAGTGATGTTCTGAATGGTGACCCCCAACCAGCGAATGGTTCCGTTCTTGTGCAGGTAAAATTGGACACAATAGTTGCCTGTAATGTCATCAACGACTTCCGAGATGCTGGGGTCTGGACAGCGTACTTCGTCTCTGATATACTTGATGAGTTTCTCGGCCTTTTCCCTGGTGTTTGCCTTGAAAGTGCCATTACCAGAATGACAGTGGGACACTTTAATAAAACAAGGCACGGTATAATCATCAATGGTCATATGGTGAGGTGAGGTAGCACCCATATCTGGTATACAGTTCTTAGACAAGATTTTGTAGTGCATATCAGGATCATATGCATGTTTTTCTTTTGGATAAAACTGCAGCGGGAACAGGGTGATAAGCTTTTTGTCTCCTGTATCTTCAGTGGTAAGATCACGCAGGTCAGGTTGAGGGAAGAATGGTAGCCATTTCCTCCAGTGTTCCAAGATCTCTGGTTTAGGTTTATGTCTCAGCAGTGTTGGCAGCTCATTGCCAGCTCCAATAATGGTCTGCATTGGCTTCATGTACTCAGTATAGTGAGCAGGCCATGGTGGGTTGTCGTGATGAATGTATTCCTTGTCATTCAAAAATCCTGCATCTTTAAGGAAGGAAGAAGGACGCTCATGTAAAAAGTACGCATTGGATATGTCCTTTGAATAGAGACTCCCAAGTGTAACTACTTCATAAGGGTCGTTATCTGCAATCGTGTCTTCTCCATCACAGTTATGGTTGCCTTCAGTGCAGAGATCAATATCATCCATTCGTTAGATTCGTTACCTGGAAGAAAATATTAAATATTTCATTAACATTTTAAGGAATAGAAAGCGTGTAATGTATCAAGTCAACTCATAGAGGGAGCTTTAAGAGAACGAGAAAAGCGTTAGGAGAAGCACGACGCGATAGCAATCACGGTTTGAGCCGATGTTCTGGATTATTCGTGGTAAAAAAATATATTCTAAATGTGCACGCTCGTGCAATGTGAGGTGCTCTCATAGAGCACGCGTCTCAGCAAATCAGTGCGCGCGTTGTATCTCAAATATTTTATAAATATTTATGTTGTCTTATGCCTTACTCCAGGACGGCGAAAAACAGTAGTTCAATTATTGTTCCAAAAACAAATTTTTCTTCAACTTTTACTATACGTGTACAGATTTCATATTTTGACATAAGATTAAATTCACTCTGTCAGATACTTTTACATGAAAATTGATGACCACACATGGCTAAGTAAACTTTGAATACTAGCTCAGAGATATTTACATAATAAAGGACAGGTTCGTGTTTTGAACTAATTATTAAGTTTTTAAATCGTAGAGTGCAAACACTAAATGTGTGCAACAGTTCCCACTGTATAGTGGTAAATAGCACCGATTAAATAAATGAAAACATTAGAATAAGCATAAAATAGCACTATTTAGTGGTATTAGAGCGCAAACAATATACAGCTCTTCTTGAAATGGTTGTCCAGTTCAAATACTAATTTAGCGAATTGTAAAGTCATTTGCATATCGCGTGATTTTTATTTTTTAAGAGAGGATGTGTCAAAATGTACAAAATAACTTCGTCGCATAATTATAATAAACTATGTAACTATATAATATGTGCAGCTTTGCTTTTAAAAACAAGAATACTGAAAACTTGATATATGCAAATGACATTATTATTCGCTAATTCAGTATTGCAACTGGACAACCATTTCAAAAATAGCTGTATCCATGAAACACTAACTACTAAATAGTACAAAATAGTGCTAATTAAACAAAAGAAAACAAAAGAATTTGCATAAAAATAGCACTATTTAGTATCACTAAAGTTTTCACGGATTAATTGTTTGCACTCGAATGTTGCACACTTTTAGTGCATGCACTAAATTTAGTGCAAACACTAAATGTGCATGTGCAACAATTGTCACTATTTAGTAGTAAATAGCACTAATTAAACAAAACAAAACAAAACAATAGAATTAGCATAAAATAGCACTATTTAGTGGTATTTATGTTGTACACTTTTAGTGCATGCACTCTACTGATTTCAAAGAAATATTAGAAAAGCAACAAAGCAAACTTTTGCTAAAAAAACAATGCGTCGGAATTTCAATTCATTTCAGTCATGCACAAAATTAGATTTATATTTCCTATAACATGTAAAAATTGCAATGGAATTATTGACGTTTTCTATCATAGTCAAATAATGTACGTTACAGTGAATAAAGCAATTCTTATGCCGTTTCTCACAGTCATATTTACAAAGACGGAAAACCTTAAAATTAGTACAAAAAATGAATAGAGTGCAAACAATAAATGTGTGCAACATAAATACCACTTTATGCTTCTTTTATGCCAAATCTATTGTTTTCTTTTATTTTATTAGTGCTATTTATAACTGAATAGCGACTTAAGTAATTATTACACACATTTAATATGATATCAAGTCATTATTAATTTCTTTTTCGAAATTTTTCTGCAAGACATCATAGTTACAAGGTTTAGAAAAATATATTTGAACAAGCAATGGTAGTTTTGAATTTTTATATGGTACAAAACTATAGTTCAGTTTTACTCTCAATCGCTTTTAGAATATAGTTCGTTTTTTAATATTACGGTAAGGTTTAGATTTTGAGCAATTATGGGTGAATCTAAAGGCCGGGAACATAATAAAATTGAAATCACTTTTTTTTAAATTGAAAAGTAATTAAAAATGCCTGGCTTTGAATAGTGTTAACATTAAATGTGTACAACAGTTGTCATTATTTGTAGTAAATAGCACTAATTAAACAAAAACAAACAATAGAATTAGCACAAAATAACACTATTTAACGGTGTTAATTCTTTGCACAACGTACGCGAGCCACTGCAATTAATTTCATCTCAGATGCTCGATTATTATCTCGGGTAACCGTGTTGTAATGCAAACGGTGGTAGTGTTTTCTGGAGTTTTTTGATGCAGTTACATATGAGAAAGTGTTCACTCAGACTGACTTACACTATAACCATATAGTTTGATAGATAACTCACATTTTTTTCCTACAAGTAATGACAGTCAATGTCAACACAGGGATTACAGGGAATCTTTTACGAGGTCAATGTACAGCTCTGTTAGTCTGGCAATTACTATGAACTGAGCATCACAAAATAAAAAAGGCAGTTTATATATGATGTAATATCCCACCAAGATTCAATGTTGACAGGCAATATTCTACTTTGCAGCACCGTTATAATAGCATGAGGAAAGCGAGGCATTTGAACGGGAGCATTTGCCTCGGTAGAATTCTATCCATTTTTTCCTAATTGGATTTAAGTGTTATAAAGTTTAAAGTGTTAAAAAAGTGTTGCTCAATGAGTTTTGTAAGAGCTGCCCCAATGGTCGCGTGTCGCGGGTCGCGGGTTTCAAGTCGCGGGTGCGGGTTTCAAGTCGCGGGTTTGATAAAAAGTCGCGGGTTTGAGAAATTAGATAGCCATTTATCAATAATAATATAGAATAAAAGGGAATAGATGTAACTGAAATAGCAGAGAAACACCAGAGAGATAACACCTACAAACAAACTAACTATACAAAAAAACTGGGTTTAAGAATACGAAGTAAACTAAGCAAATTAAGAATAATACAATGATACGATAAAAGAAAATTAAGAAACATTAAAATATAATTTGGCAAAGTTGGAATCGGGGAGATTATGCAAGTTGACAAAATGTCTGGAAGAAATTGATTTATAAGCTTTCCTATAAAATATATACATTATGTGCTTTTTGTCAAAACCCAACTTTTCATCTCTAAAAACGAAGAGCATTCGACGATAGAGTACCACTCCAGGAGAACTCATTGATAGGTTAACTAATTTAATGATAATGATTCAAAGACTGAAAATGAGTTTTGTTGTTATTTCCAAAGTTATTTTGTTATTTTATATATATATATTTTCAGACTGCCAGTTAGCGCGCATAAAACACTGAAGCTCTTGCTTAAACATACGTAAAAAAAACTTTACTAAGTTGGTACTATTTTGATGTCGCTTAACAAAATCAAATCAATTTGATCCACATATAACGATTGGTATTGGTTTTTAGAAACCATTACATTTCCATCGAAGTTTGGATTTTTTCGTTTTATGTGATTACATAAACATCTAAATGGTAGTAAGTGTTTTGAAAGTCACCAGAGAAAATAGGCTGACCGTTCTCGCCACGTCGTATGAATACTAGTATAATGACAACATTGTTTGGAGTACTCCGGTGTAAATGGAGACCCACATCCATGGCACACTAAAACATTAGGCGTTCTTCAAAGCTAGAGTAGAGGAAATGCCGTATTTCATCGACATTGATTATGTGGACGAATCGAAGTCTATTCTAAAAGAAATCTAAAGGACGCAGAAATCAGAAGATTCAAATTATATGACGAAGAAATAAACACAGAAGATGCACGGAAACATTTTGATATTTATCTGATGGTTAATGCATGCTAGATAAAAATAAAAACAGTGTTATTTAAATTACCATTCAACTTTATACTTAACCTTATAATTAACGTTGAAGGAAATTCTAGCGATCTACATAAACGAGAATGTTTGAAAATCACGTAAAATAAGTGAAGACTTAATTTCCTATAATAATGTAGTTTGTTTGTAGGTTTTCTCTCTCTGCTGTTTCAATTACATCTAATCTTTTTTATTCTATATCATTATTGATAAATGGCTATCTAATTTCTCAAACCCGCGACATTTTATCAAACCCGCGACTTGAAACCCGCACCCGCGACTTGAAACCCGCACCCGCGACATGAAACCCGCGACCCGCGACACGCGACCATTAGGGCAACTCGTTTTGTAATAGGTTGTCCACAGTAGACTTGATTTAAGCAAATAAACTAATTAAGATAGGCTGGCCTTACTGTTTAGCAGAAAACGCAGCTATTCTTTAAAGTGTTATCCAATTGAAAATTACCGATTAAACGAATAGCAATGTCAATTGCATATCTCATGATTTTTATTTTTTTAAGAAATGATGAGTCAAAATGTACAAATGTGACTATCTAATACGTGCAGCTTTGTATTTAAAACAAGAAAACTGAAAACTTATAATTGATCTATGCAAATGACATTGCTATTCGTCAAATCCTATTTCTCATCAACCTTTTCAAGAATAGCTGTATTTTAGAAAAAAGTATTTTTCTAAGTTACAGTGCACACTAAGTTTTATAAACCAACACCACATTTTCGCGAGTCTGGATTTTAAACATTTTCAGGGTAAAATGCATGTGGAATCATCTAGTTAAAACCTCCTCTGTTTCTGTTACTATTCAGGTCCCAACTTTGTGCATCAACACTGATATTATATAATGCAACATTGAAGTTAAGCAATGCAACAAGGACTTTACAAAATACACCTCGAACATTCAATTATTTTCATCCATTGCAGTTTGCGGCTGCAACATCAACTAAGGAGTAACGTGCTAAAAGAAGCGTTCAATGTTGACTGTGGGGATATTCAACTAAATACATGAACGTTCCAGTTTTACTTCTAATTTTTAAAAAAACGTTGTTAGTTTGAAATTAAAAATCCAATTATGCGTTCCTTTCTTTTCAGTCTGCTTATTACGGTACAAGTTTGAACAAAAGAAACACATTGACCCAGCGAGCTAGTATTGAACTATTTTATTGTACTCACACTGATTCGATGATATAATACAAAATTAATGTAAACCAAATATATTCAATGACTTTTAGCTTGCCTGGAAGATCTCACTTCTTGTTCGTCTTCGCTCTTCGCGCCTCTTCCTTTTTTTCTTTTTTTTTTTCTTTATATATATGTCTGGCAGCCCTTCTAGAGCTTTCTAGTATTTTTTAATCTTACGTAATGTTTCCATTTATAACCGTTTCGATATAATTTAAGTCTTAGATAACAATCGAACATTCTGGATAAATCTCTTTACTTCTGGGCTTAAGGGTCCTGACCACTTTAAAAAAACAACAACGCTTGAAACGTGTGCACGCGAGCAATTTACTGCTGGAAACGCGACAAATCCCGCTAAATGGGAACATACGAATAACACAATGAGTTTTCCAAAATTATGCTTCAACCAGCCAAAACCCTCATTTTTTTCGCGGGACTCTAAATTTTTCTTCATTTTTCTGAAAGATTTTCAAAAAATCTTTCTTTTGGCGATATTTGAAAAAAATCCTGATGACTTTTCAACTTAACACGCGATGGTAAGTGGTTTAGGGTTTCACTTTTCAAAGCGATTTCAAGTCAAAGTCGAAAACAAAACTGTAAATTTTGACACAATATTAAAACATACACAATTTATTTTCCCACATTTGTCTAAATTGAGATTTCCTGTGAAAACTACGTTAATAGCTTTGTTAGTTTTTGAGAAATATATTTTTTGTGTGAAAAATGCATTTTTTGCCATTTCTTCTTAAAAAATGTCAAAACAGATTTGGTTCCGTTCAAAAATTTTTATCTCGAAAACGGGCTCGGGACCATATAGATTTCTATCCCTTTTTCGATTAATCAACAAATTTTCTATAAAATATCTTTCTAAGAAAAAATCGGGATGACTTCTTGCTTGAGTAATCAGGACCCATAAATGAATGTTCCAGAACTGATCGAAAAGAAATCTAAAACACGAATAGGCACGCAGTCATCTTCATAACAGCATCGATCAATCCACACAGTGGTACACCGACAAAACTGCACTCTTAAATCTTACATGTTTTGTAGCCATTAAAACAACGTAGGGATAGATTCAGTGGTCAATACAAAAAAAAAATGCAAAAAAACAAAAACAAAAAAAAAAACAAAGGAAATTAATTTGCAGTAGAAAAAACGTATGAGACTAAAAAGCGGCACTTGATTCTTTTGAAATATTAAAAAACAGTCACAAAGAGTGGACCTAAAGAAAGTTTGATTTGTGAATATTTTGCTGCCCTTAATGTTCATGACATTTTAGTAGAGCAGTTGGCTTTTGCCATCAAACAAGCGGAATTCTCTCCGACAAGGTTTATTTTGAAATGTCTTCGTCTAAGTGTATGATTATTTTTCGGGCGGAGTTGGTACGTGTCTGACTCTCATCTTTCACTTTGCGATATAAATCCTACATTCCGTAGTCGATGTTGTTACATAAAATTCTAATCATCTTTTACAAATTAAGTTCAGAGCAAAACTTAAATGTTGATGTATTTAGTTGAATAAGTGAAAGTTGGTTTTTGATGTTGGAGTCGCAAACCGTCGGTGCAACGAACTTCAATGTTGAGTTAAACATCAATTAATTTGGTATGCCAAATATGTCATCATATATAAATTATTTTTGTGAATGCATCTTTATAAGGCTATCATAACTACCTTCAAGAAATAAAACAATTGTTTATGAATTTAGCCAAGGCCGGGGACTGTAGGGGGGAAGGGAGGATATCAACACTCCAAATTGGCGGGTGGTGGTGTGCCACTGAGCCCCCTGAACCGTGGCACTGTGCTGTAAAATCACTGAAAATAGTAACCTGAGCCAGAAAAAAATCACTGAAAATCATATCTGTAGGTACACCCTAAGAGATACCACATCGACGATTTTCACCCCCAAGAGATACGACGAACAACCCCGATAATTTTACATGGGCCAAGAGTACGCCCTCCTGAGGATTTCGAAGAGATTTTTATCCTCCATGACTAGCAATTTGAATTGACTAAAAAGTGAAAAACGTAAGTCAACATATGGTACATCTCTAGATATTTATTTTCTTGTATAAAAATTAAAACTTTGTGTTGATAAATGTGTTATAATTAAAGGCCACAAAATTATGACACAAAATGGTGACACACTTTAGGGGGAGGGGAGGGTCGGTGGAATTTAACTAATATTTTGTCTTCGCTACCTGCAGTTGGTCTCGATCGATGCACAAACTGTCCTTTTCTTGTTTGGCCTTATTATGCCTTCATTACCTTATTACATTTTGATTTTTGAAATTTGGACTAACAGCAACTGGAATCGAGATATACAGTTTTTTTGTTTAGGAGATATTTTGAGAATTTCGAAATTGGTATTTTCAAAATATCACTATAAAACAAATTTTACATGAAAATTTCCTGAATAAAAATGAATTGTCGATAAATATTTCGAACAGCCACTTTAAATTTGACTTGAATGATAGAACTGAAACATTTTAAAATTTACCCCCAGTTAGTGACTAGTAGATCAATCGCTAGATTTCGCTCACAGAAATGCTTTTTAGCATATTTTAAAACATCTCGCCCGAAACTACTGAATTTGCATAAAATCACATTGCATGACTAATTAGCTTGATCATAGTTAACTATGGTTTGATTTGTCTGCTAGTCCAAATATCAAATCTGAAGCCTGCTTTTTAAGTTTATAAAAAATCTAAGTGAAAGCTAGAGGTCAGGTAGAGTAGGGTCAGAACAACAACTGCTACAGGTGTACTAGTTTTCACCTTATTACTGAGTGCGATCAAATATGTTCGAATTATGTACGTAAAACTAAAAAGGTTGAGCCAACAAAAACAATCCTTATTTTAAGAATAAATGTATGCAACTTGTAAGCGTTTACGTGATGAGTGTGTCAACATGGTCAAGGTAGACCTTCAATTTTGCACGTAAACAAAAAGATGTTGTGCAACTTCAGAAATCAACATGAATGTTGCATCAAATTTGACTTGACCGCACCGAGCGCCGATCGAATTCGTCGATTTCCTGAGATTCATTACAACTGCTGCGTTTTAAAACCAATTGAGCATTTTGTTTCAGTCGATCCAACGAGTAGTTTGGTACTCTTGCCTCTAAAATTCATGTCAAATTCCCAGCAGTCTATCGTGTGATGAACCGAAACATGATCGAGATCAAGGTTACATTGAAAGCTCTCTCAGTGCCAATTTTTCAGTTTGTAAATGCTTTTGATTGCTCTTGGACAAATGCCTAGATAGGAACTATATGTTGACTCGGATTTTTCACTTTTTTAGCGAATTGCCATTAACTTACATGGAGGATAAAAATCAGTGTATTTTGGAACTTACCAAGTTTTGAGCAATCTTCTCCAATGTGTTTTTCTGCCTTTGACAAATGTTTCAATTTGAGCGGAATTCAGACACTGCCCGGTAAATTTTGGCAATAGTTTAGTGCTTAGGATCCGTAGAATTATGAAACACAGTACGTGCAAACGTAAACCGTTTATTATTTTACACAGGGTATTGGCTAATTTAAGTAATATTACTCTGCTCGTTCGTCTGTGAGTACGCTTGCGCTCGGCAAACCGGTTTGACGGGTGCTAGTGTGATGTCAAGTCCATCGAACAAGCTATTGGCTAAGTATTAATCATTTCATATGAGAGCTATACATGGAATTTTGATGTGTTTCATTTGGATTTTTAAAGAGAACCATTTTTCCATAATTGCAATCGTTAAACTAAAGACCGAACAAGTGAACATCTTCTATTCAGCCCGTAGTAAAACAAACATTTATTAATATTCACGCGTGTTACTTAGCAAAAGGGCGGCGCAACCCCTTCCCCCCTCTCCCCCCTAAATCCGCCCCTGAAAAGTGTCACCAAATAGTTAGTTATAAACTTATCATGATTCCAGAAGTCTATCCCAATTTATAGCCGTCTGTTGAAAGAAAGAGAGAAAGGAAAAAAGAAAGGGAGAGAGAAAGGAGAAAGAAAGGGAGAAAGAAAGAAAAAGCGGCGAAAAGGTGAGCTATGCCTGTCGATTTTTATTACATATTTTTTTTTAATTTGGCCACTAGACCGCTGGAAATTAAAAACGTGTTCAATTGCACGTCATCAGCACGACAGCAGACCCCAGCAGCTAGTCAAAAAACCGGTTTAAACAGGTTTGGTATAGCACGCGCAAGACACATGTCCAGCTGAGTCAAGTCACAACAGACTGCTCACGGATCCTATATATTGTCACGTTACTCAAGGCCACTCAAGGCAGCTCAAGCAATCTATTTGTGGTCTTTTCAAAGTGGCGGTTTACTGGAAGTGCGCGAGTTTGAGTCCAACGCTGGGAGACTTGAGACTTGAAAAAAAAAATTATTTTCTTTTCACTTGAGTTTTTACAACATAGTTTTCTTGCTATTTTAACTTTTCATTTTTTAAACTCACGTTTTGAATTCAATTTCTCTTCAATTACAAGTCTCCCGGCGTTGAAAAGAGCAAAAATAAATAGATTGCTTGGGCTGCCTGTGCGTCAAATAGTGCTTGATTGTTTACATCAAATAGTGTAAAAAGTAAATAAGAATAAGAATAAAAAGTTTAAAAAACTACTGATAACGTACTGGTAGATTGCAGTCATTAAAAGTGTGCAACATAAACACCACTAAATCAAGCGTTTTTTATGCTAAGCGATCTGATTGTTTTCTTTTGTTTAGAGTGTACGCACTAAAAGTGTGCAACATAAATACCACTAAATAGTGCTATTTTTCGCTAATTCTATAGTTTTCTTTTGTTTAATTAGTGCTATTTACCACTAAATAGTGACAACTGCTGTTGCACACTTTTAGTGCATGCACTCTATAAGCTTTCTATTAAAATACGAATGGCTTTTGACTTTTCACGAGCAAAAGTCAATAAAATATCATCTTGAAATTTGTGGGCTGCAAAATACTTTAGAATATTTAAATTTTTATACGGAGTGTCTAAACGTCAGGCAGCTTGACGGAGTGTTATGAAAAACTAAACGTCAGACAATCCATTTTTTTAAAAAAAAGAATGGAAAATTCATAATTTCAATTAAGTAAAGCGAGATTAGTGCTCAGAAGCTTAAAAACAATATTTTCTGGTAGGATTTTGCACATAGTCGAAACATGCACTTAGAGATTTTTTGATTGCGTGCTGCAATGTCATCGAAAACTAAACGTCATGCAATCGATTTTTGTGAAAAAAAAAAGAATAGAAAATTCTTTATTTCAGTTAAGTAAAGCAATATTAGTTCTCGCAATAATTAAGTAGGAGTTTTATATTTTGTACAGCTCTTTGGTTGTCTGATGGAGTAAGCACTGAAAACAAAATCACTTGCGTGACATTTTGTAACAAGGTCACGGAGTGAATCTTTCAACCTTTATGTACGTGTTCGATTCGGCAACTCAAATAAAACGTGTATAAAATCTCAAAACAATTATGTATATACAATGTTTTGTGCTAAACAACCATTTATTTGAATTTTATGTTGGTGCAAGAGCATATCTAAATGAATTTTCTATTGGTTTAAAGATCGATTGCCTGACGTTTACATGGCGTTTAGTTTTCGATGACATTGCAGCACGCAAGCAAAACTATCTGTTCAGTCGTGCACTAATCTTGCTTTACTACATTTAGTTTTTCACAACACTCCGTCAGGCTGCCTGACGTTTAGACACAAAAACTGTTCCACGTGTACAGTTGGAAATCTAACTGTTTAATATTCTTGCAATATGTCTTTTCAATATTAAGTAGAGATTGTAGTTTATTTTGCATTATTCGAGAAATGTAACAAGCAATAAAATTAATCCAAACCAACTCCGAGATTTGCTCGGGGGAGGGGAGAGAGGTCACGCTGTGGCACGCCAAACAAATCTCTGCCCGTTCACTCCATACCCCCCATGGGAGATACAATTTTCACGAAATGAGCATCCGATTTCGATGCGATCTCAGTGACATCTTCATCAAATCAAAGCAAAACTGTAGATTATTCTCTACAATATGGCTTCAGCAAGGCCTGAGCACCGTTCTTTCAAAGTGTATTTAACAATGACTCGTGCTGACGATTCTTCGCCGGTATTTTTTAAGAACGACGGCGAACGATTCTCTGACAGCCGTACTGTAAAGTTACTCGTTGATGTGTCTTACAAAGTAGTTGTTGAATTCCGTCCGGCCATGACAATAAGGTGTGTAGAATTAGAAAATACATCTGAGTTTGAATTTGGATATAAGCTCAAATGTGATAGGCAGTAGGTGCGTCGTAAAAGTGAGGCGGTGTTTACTGCTAGTGAATAATAAGCTTGGCCATTTTTATTCATTCAGAAAAGGCGGTAATCATGAGGAGATCACATGCAAATGTAATGGACAAGTTAGGGATATATATTTTTTGACAAGAGAAAAAGTTATTTTCGTTTTGGTTTCTTGCATTATGACTGACAAAGGATTGTTCAAAATAACAAAATTCCCTACAGGAGGGGAAGGGGTGGGTAAATATCATTTGAATCATCATCATCATCATCATCCTTCTGGACAAAGATCTCACAGATCCCTCTGCTCTCTTGACCACACAGTCTAGGGGCATATCTAGGGACAATTGCAGTTAAGGGAAAATTATGAACCATTGTTATTTTGCATTGAAAAAATAACATCATATTGATGTTATATTATTCCATGTGATGTTATCCCATGTTATAGTGACAATTTGATGTGTTATGTTATAACCCTCCAGTGACAAATCAAGCAATGGTGACAGTTTATTAAGAGAAGGAGGTGGGGCAAGGATTAAGTGAAGGGGGAGGGAAACA
The DNA here is from genome assembly GCA_918843875.1 of Diadumene lineata. Lineage (NCBI taxonomy): Eukaryota > Metazoa > Cnidaria > Anthozoa > Actiniaria > Diadumenidae > Diadumene > Diadumene lineata. The sequence goes on along the minus strand of OU974074.1, from coordinate 7,026,708 downwards.
GAAGAGCCGTTATGTTGTTTCAGCAGCTGTGTAAACAAGACTTTAGTCTAAGTCAAAAGCTTTCAAGTAAAGTGATGTACTCATGAGTATCCAAAGTGTAATAGCCATATCAGCAATTACTTTTAATTTAAATAAGTATTCTTTTGTGTTATTCAGTGATGTGTTAATTTCTGGTAGCTCAATCAAACCAGAGATGAAGAAAACCGATGACAAAGGTACAATGTATGAGTGCAGTTTTTCAACCCATGGAATGTCTCCGTCTAAGAGTAAAGGCCGCTCGTACTTGCAACTCTGCATTAAGTTTACTGACATGCATGAGCTATCTGCACAAATCCAAACAAAGATGTATTCACAGAAAGACAAAAATCATGTTACTTGGGGCTCATGCCTCAAGTCTATTGAACTGGACTGCAAAGCTAAAGATGGTCAATCATTTGTGGATGTGCAGAAGATAAATTTCAGATAGATATATATAGATGCAGATAAAGTATTTTTTAAGATTAGAGAAACCTTGTAGGCAACAAGTCAATAATTTCATGATAGGCACAACTGGTAGAAACAAAATTTACTTGTTTGAAAATAATTAATTTGTATCAACAATGATTATCTTTGTTATGATTAGCAGTGACAGAATTTCCAGTATGGCAAAATAATTATAACCAGACAGTCTTTGTCAGATATGTGCACATCATGTCATGCCTAGCCTCTGTGACAGATATCTTTAATAATGTGGTTGGCCAAAAGAAAGGCTCTGGCTATGTCTCGCCTCCTTTGCAGGCTATTTTTTTAATCACTCAGGTTTTTGTTTACCAAAACACAAAGAGCAGTAACCATAAAAGGTTTGGGAGGAAGCTATAGATTGTCCTTTATCAACTAACTAAAGGGAGATTTAATAATATCTAGTAGCTGGTTGAATTTCTTTTTCTGATGATGATATGCATGATTTGTTTTGTAATTAAAATAATTGTCATATCATATAAGCTCTCTATTTACCACTCAAGAACTCTCATTCTGTTGTCAGTATGATAATTGTTTTCAAACTGTAATGTTTATGGGATATTTTCAAACCATCAGTCAGATATATATTATCATGCATACTCTTTTATTCACATTTGAATGGTTTATTTCCAAAACTCTGTGAAATACACTTATTACCATATAATTTACACTATTACACTTTCACATACAATAGACTTCTGTTTTACAGATGTTTGAAAATGCTTATTTAGATTCATAGTACCGGTAACAACATTAAAGGAGCTGTGTCAACCATGATGCTTTGCATCTGTTTTGTTTACATGATTGAGTAAAATAGACAAATTTACAAAATTTCTTCAAAAATCAACCAAAAGCCAATAAGTAACTCTAAAGAATTCACTTGTATAGCATGAGTGACACAATGTGGAGAATTTGAAGAGATTTTATTTCTCTAGTGGTCACCTCAAAAATGACCACTCTAATATCATGATAGACCACAGGGCCACAAAGCATCCTGGCAGAGACGTCTCTTTTAAAGCAATCATTTTGGTACTCATGTATCAGTTAACAGTTTCCCATCCACCTTAAAAAATGAAAGGAAAACAAAACGAGTGGAAATGATGCTTTTGATACCCTAGTAGCATGGCATTTGCAATGCCAACTTTTTTTGATTTCACAGATTAAGTACCACTTTTTAGTAAATTTACCATGATTTATTGATTCTTCAGGATATCGGAGATTTCAATCAATAAATATTAATAGTTAATGCTTAAAAAATATTAATATTTTATACTTAAAACCACATATAATAATATATAATTAATAGTAACTTTGATCAAATCGCTATGAAAACTCTACTGTATATGATACTGCAAGCCTTGTGGATCATATGATAAGAAAAAAACTTCACTATTAATAATACACTTAATATAAATTTTACATTCTTATGTCTATAAATATTTTTATTAATAATTATGATATAAAACTTACAAATAAAGTATAATCATATTCTATATTGCTACAGTCTATTTCATTGCACGAATATGTCCCCCTGTCATTTCAGAATTTTGTTTTGATTTTGTCTTTTCTTGACAGTGAATGAATACATTTCAGGAGACAAAGTTTATTTCACATAGAATGCATTATAGCAAGCCTTTTTCCCTTCCAAAATATGCCAGTACAATTTAACTTTGGTCAAAACTCTTCTGCACAGACCGCCCACTCTGTTAATTTTAGACTAAATATTTTATATACCAATTGTACTTGATATTCAATAAATGGAATGCAACTTTGATTCTTTCTACATCACGGATTTGAAATTTGCTGAGAATAAAGTCAATCTCTGTCACTCTTGGTGCATAACAATAAATATTTATATACTTTAGATAGAGCACTGCACTTCAATATTTTCTGGCAATGGCTCAATTTGAAAAATCATTCATCCCATTGTTTTACGGTGCTACCCAAGATTGGTGTTGGGAGCTGCTTATAAAATTTACAGCAGCTTGTAATGAATCAAATAATTGAGATGCATCATGTAGTGTTTTATTTCGACTCCCTATAATTCTACTATCTTGATCCTTATGTTTGTCTTTTTAAACCATGGCAGCTCTACAGATAAAACAATCCAAAGGAATTCACTAGGTAAAGCATAATTGGAGATCTTGACTGAAATGACGCTTCCAAGCTCAATGTTGACATGCATTATTTTCCAATGAATTTGTCTACAGTTCAAAAGACTTTGCAGTAAGTCATTCTATACATCTGGAGGAACCTGCATTTTTACTTTGAGAGGCTCATACTTGACCCTTGGTGACTTTCTCTTGTATCTCCAGTACATTACATTACACTCTTTTCTATAACAAGCAAATAATGATAAGATCATTGCAACTGACAAAATACCCATAGCTATCATGAGTCTTTCTGTGTAAGGCATGTCAAGTGTATCTCCTGGTAATCCAGAACTTTTAGATGGTCCACCAGTAATGTTCATATTGTTTGGATTTCCAGGGGCAATACTACTTTTACTTGATGTACTTGATGCAGTTGAGTTCACTTTGATTAGCTCTGGGCTACTTGCATGGGGTACTGTTCCTGCGATGTATGAAAAATAAAACAAGTCATTATTTGAGCACTAAAGATGACTTCACCAAAGCGAATTATGATGAGTTACTCGAAAGCAAACACTAAGAACACATTTCAGGAGCTACGTTTCAATCCTTTATCTCATGAAAACAATTGGAGGTGCAAATTGAGTTTACTAAAAAAAATGGAATTAATCAGAAACCTCTTAAATATTCCTCATAATTAAAAGTTTATAGACGCGTAGAAATAACTAGCAATAACCTTACCATTCTGTAATAACGCAAGGGAGTCGACAACATGAAACAGCAAAAAGAAATATGCTGTCGCCATCATTCTGCATGTGTGCGACATCTTTGATCGTGTTTTGCTTTCCCTTCAAAACATAAACATATTAGAACGACTGCCTTTCAAAGCAATCTATTTCTCAAGCCACTCTATGTATATTCAGGAAGAAAGAATACTTCTGGTTTTCTCTCGGAATGTTATATCTAACAAACAATGTAGAACGCAAACAAATCAAGTCGTCTGCAGTGGTCAGTTGTCTTGGAAAATTTGACGACATTCCCAGTCGATTACTATTCGGTAACTTTGCGTATCGCATTCGGAATATTTATTCACTTTTCTCGTTAAAAGTTTTTCCCTTATTAAGATTTTTTAGAGCTTTTTTACGAAAAACATGTTTGATCTTTGATGTCTTTAAGTGAAGCTTATTAGTTTTAATTTTTGTGAGGAAATATCTGCGTTTTCATTTGTGTGTGTTGATTAGCGAGTCAGTATTGAATGTACGATGAGGTGAGCCCGCGTACATCCATGGTATACACCGCAGAGTTGTTTTTGTGATCTGTACGTTCGTGAGTGTTCGTCGAGTTGAGAAATCTATGTTTTTATGTAAAAAATGACTGATAAACAGCTGATTAAAAGCAAAAGTGGGCTGCGAATGGTGTCTACAGGAGAAGAGGATCGCTCTCCTTTTCTTCTAGAAGAACCTCATTGGGAAGATGACGCGTTGGTAAGACTTGATGTTTCTCAAATGGTGTTGAAATGTGCAAATTGCAATGTGCAAGCTGAACGACTTTCTCAAATATCTCTTTCATAATTTATAGCGATTTGTTTTCATAAAAGTGGTTAATGGGGGATAACGATCATAAGTGATATCACATAAGCATGAATAGTTTTGTATTATGCCCAATAATAATTTTAATGCTTTTGACCAATGTTTTTTTTAGTACCCAAACTGTATAAAATGTAACAAGAAGTTCGACTTTACACATCGTAGAGTAAGTATATTCATGATGTATTTTGATAGCCATTGTTATATGGCTTTTTTTAAATGTTTGTTTACATTACCCAGCTCAATAAAATATTGTAAAAAGTAAAAAATAAAAAATAAAAAAAAATGGTAAAAAACTATTAAGAACTGATTGATGTTAGCTTGCTACTGAAATGTTATCGCTTTTCACATGCAAAAGTCAATAACATATTAGTTAGAATATTAATTCTCTTCCATGAGAGGAGGGTGGGACCTCAGGCAATTTGAAGACTTTGATTTGAACACGATTCAAATTAAGAATATTTCCTTATGTGTGGAGACATTTTCCCCACAAAATCCATCGTAATGCTTTCAATACCCTTGCCCAAAATGTCAAATGCTCCAGTTAAGATCTTTTCTCGCCCTCCCCCCTCCCCACTTCACTTAAGCCCAAGGCAAGTGCATTAGCCCATTCATTCCACTGCAAAATAATATAGCATATTTTGCAAATAAACTCATAAGTTCATAAAAAGCTATTTTGGATGTGTAGTTCACACATGTAATATTTAATGTTTGATGTTCTTGCAATATTCAGTGCTAGTTTGGATATTTTAAATAAATATTTCTGTGTGGCAAAATGCTAATGAGCCCATACATTCTTTGTATAATGTAATTTTTTTTTAAATTTATCACACAGAAACTTAGTATTCAGTGTGCAAAGTTTAGATTTTCACAGAATGCTTATTCTATAAATGTCCTTTCAATGTATTCAAAGGTCACTTTTATTCAAAATCAAATGATATAATTTTAATATTTTGTATGTATGGCAGTTTAATCAATAATTACTTTCTAAAGTTTTGAGAACTAGGAGCTAGGCCCTGCTTTAGTGTTAATTCTCATCCTATCATTTGCCATATTATGAGTGATGTCTATACTTGTCTGACAATTAACTCTTCCATGTAATTATAACTGTTTCATTTGTTGATTTAACATTTATTGAGCTATTTCTTTGTGACATTCCAGCACCATTGTCGGCGATGTGGTCGTGTATTCTGTAATGATTGCTGTGCAAACAAGGTTATGTTGCAGAGATTGTGCTTTGTTGATCCTGTTAGAGTCTGTGAGGAGTGTTTACATATTGCCAAAAAAGAAGAGGAGTTTTTCAGCAAGCACTTGAAAATCTTGTGTCATGGTAAAATATTTATATTAATGTTAATTATAATAAAGTTTATTGGTACCCAGAACTTTACATATAATTAGATAATAATACTAGTATTGAATTGAACAAAATCACGTTAATGGGTACCAACTTCCAAGAATAACCATATAAATGTAGCTAAATAAAGCTTGGAAGTAATACATCAAATTTAGTTGTAATTATTGCCAATAATAAAAACATTTTACCAAGTTCATTTGTATTTGTGTGCCAAGGGCTCAAAAGGAAAAAAAGGTCTTACGATATTTAGTGTACATGCTCCAACAATAATGGCCAAATTTTATGAAAAACAGATTGCACCTGAATTAATGTTAAAATATGCCAAGCTTATATGTTTATCTTCAGTTGAGTAAAAAGCAACATTGAGCGCTGCCTTAATGTCATGAACATTTTTGGCCTTGTTTGTCCATGATTAAGGACTTCAAGGCAATTTTGATTCCAGACTCCAGACAAAAAATTGATAGGACCCTAGGCAGCTGACTCTGGAGAAAAAGTGCAAACAAGGTCCCTGGGTGCAAACATGAAAAACAACCCCCCCTTCTCTCACTGCTTGTAAATATGCAGATGGTTAAGCTAGCAGAAATTGAAAGTATAGCAGTAAATTATAAAGAATGCGTTTTCAATAATTTATTACAGGTGCAAACTTTGTGATAGATGACTCCTCGCCATTGACCTTTCTCTGCAAACTAGAGCACAAATCTAACAGGTAAATACAAAGTAAAATTCTTGTTATTTCAGAATCGGATGTATTGGAAACTTGTGTTGAAGTCTAAGATAGTTTTGAAATACATCCAACAAGAGGAAATTTCAGCTACTTTTGAAGTAGATAATGCACATAGTTGCTACAGATTTTTCATAATTATTTCCCCAATTTCTTGTATTTATCTATAGACTGAATTGTAACACTGTTTTATGAAATTCTAAATGTGTTGTTCCAGGGAAATACAGTTTGATTGTGATGGAGATGCACATCATGAGCCAGTAGCTCTTGTTCGTCTTGTCTCTGTTCAGCTTATTGCAGATAAAGAAAGTGAGTTTTTACAAAATTTGTAACATAATGTCCATATCATAATGCTTTCAAATTAGCCAATCAGCACAATTTTTTCCCAGTGCACCAATTGGTAGATTGGTTAAGGTGACTCTACTGCTCACGCTAATTTTAACAACAGTCAAAACATCTGAGTGTGTGATGTTAATTTTTGTGAGAAAAAATGTTTTTTTTTTTAATCTGGGAAACCCAACAAGTCACCTGAATATTCACTGTATGTTTAGAAAACATAAATAATCTCCTAGCTCGGGATTTAAATTTCAAAAATACTTACAGACAGGTGCAATCTAACTCATATTAAAAAAGCTAAAAAAGTATCAAATGTCAATAAAGTTCTGCATAATTAACATTTTTCAAGTTTATTTCACTTTAGACTTGGTCATTGAAATGATTAGAAGCATTTTTTGCTGCCAGGATACAATGCTATGCCTTAGCCACATCCTTCTACAAAAATTACAGTAAATTGTTTATTCCTCTTTTGCCACCAAAATAGTAGATATTAAGAATATGGACTATTCACATATTTTTCCTTACTATCCTTGTTTTAGTGTTTACATCAGCTTTTGAATCCTTTTAACTCTGGGGCATTTATTTCATGGAAGTTATTAACAATCTTTACACAATTTACAGATTAACTTATGATTGCTTATGAGAATACATTTTTTTATAACTTCATCAAAGTTATAGATCATACAAATTAAGCAGTGAACATAACTGACATGAGGTCTTTAAATCGAATTGTGTTTCATATTATTTTATAAGCTTTCATATTTGTTCATTTGGTATTTTGCTTAATTGTCAGTTATTATTTTAATTGGTGATTATATTATTACTAGGTGAACATGTCACTGGTATTGTGTTAAAGTACAAGGACAGCAGTGGAGGTGTAATGGAGGTCCGTCTACATGCTGTTCAAACTCCTGAAGCTGAGAAAAAACGTGCTCTTGCTTGGATTGCTGCTATGCAAAGGGTGAGGCATCAGAGAAATCAAAACATCCTGCATTCACAGTAACAAAAACTCATTTCTGATCAAAGGATTGAATTTTCAGTGACTTTAGAAGAGATTTGACTTTCTGCATGTTAACATATGTCATTTCTTAGTTTGCAAGGTTTTGGAATCATAAATAAAGTTGTAAAATTCATGAATAATTAATGAACCCAGAACAATAGAAAATCACTACCGTGAAGGCATCTGTATATCTGATACAGCAATTGACCAGATTTGCATAAGGTTTAGCTTGAAATATCTGTGCCAAATTAAATCTAATTTCAAAAATATTAATCTAGAAAAGCAGCATTAATCTACACATTTCATAAGTAATATACAATATTCGCGTCCGATATAAAATGTCTCACCTTCTGCTTGACATTGTATATTCCATACAGATCGGCTGCTCATATTGTATATATTCCATATGATTTTATTTGAGAAAGGCATTTGATCATCATCATCACCACCACCACTGTCATCATCATCATTGTAATATACTTACTGTCAGTAACAGCACTGTTGCATCAAATAACAATATTATCAGCAGTATCCATTTCATTAATATATCATATATTTAATAATTGTCTGATAATATTTGTTTTATTTTCCCTAGGCTATAAAGATGCTATTTGAAGCTGCCAGCTAGTTAGAATATTTCAGACATTATATATATCTTTCTTCAAATGAAAACCACAATGACCATCCAAATGTTTTTATAAGAAAATCAACAATGCACATGAATAATATATAGATAGAAACCATGATTCACACTTGAATACCTAATTTAAATAGAAATATTTTCCTGATACACCTGTCCATTATTATGCCACATTTATAGTGAACATAGTTTAAGGTGATCGTCAGTTGTATGCCAGCACTGTGTATTTTAAAAACTGTCCACATCCGGTCACCATAGATGAGATTCTCCCTGCATCTCATATCCACGAATTTCCAAAATTGAGTCATACAATAACAAGAAATTTCCTGGACCACCCCTCCGGAATATCCAAAAATTGTCTTTCTGGTTCAATGGTTCATAGATATTTTTTGGAACTGCACATACCATTATTAGATTACATATTGAAAGTTATAAAATAATGATTGATTAAACAATAAATCAAGTCTTATTAGACTGATTCCATAAATCATATTTTTGTGATATTTTAAAAATTATCAATAGGTCGCTCAAATACAGTCAAAAAAAAAATAAATAAATAAAAATAAAACAAAACTGACAGAGAGCACCCTGGAACCAAATTATGGAATCAGTCTGCGGTCACATGTATATTATAGATTTATTTGTCTTTTTCACAAATCATGGGACAAATGTAAATGGAATAATAGTTTTGATAACTGGTCACCAAACCCCGATTGTTTCATCTTTTCTGGACCTTATTCAATTTCCTGCGTGGTTTCTTTCAAATTCACCAGTAATTATTAGAAAGTGTGTTGGAGTTCCATTCTTACTAAAGGATTGATTGATAGCCCTGAAAAGGTTGGCATCACAACTAATTAATGGTAAAAAGAGTGCAAACACTAAATGTGTGCAACAGTTGTCGCTATTTAGTAGTAAATAGCACTAATTAAACAAAAGAAAACAATAGAATCAGCATAAAATAGCACTATTTAGTGGTATTTATGTTGCACTCTTTTAGTGTGTGCAATCTAGGTCATGATAGAACAAATTTTAATTAGTGCAATACAATCTTGTATATCATAAATTTGTATTGCAAAATGTAATATGGGGTCAGAAAATCATCTAAAAGATTCTAGCTTGTTTGAGGTAACTTCTAGTATAAAAGGATGACATAAACATACATATTAAATAATCAACAAATGTTGAATGGGTGTTTGACATGGCCAGCTGTTTAATATGTAGAGTAAAGCTGTTTGAGGGTAAATGCATTTCACACTAAAATAAATTTAATATGTAATTCTGATGTTCACGAGTATGACCAAAATAGTATTGTACTTGTATTATTGTAAGATTATTTCTTTTAGACCTTGGATGATATAGGACAGTTACTAGGCAACAGAATACATAGACCACAACCATGCTCATTTATTTCATGTGATTTTTAAAGATGTCATTGCAAGAGTAATGCAAGAGCTCTGGATATGATTTAGTTGCTCCTGAACTATTAATTATTTACTAAAAGACACTATTTGTAATAATTATAAATATTATTAAAAATTGTGGAACTAGTTTAAGCAAATTTTCACTAGTGAAGAAAAAGGAGATGGAAGTGAATGAAGCAAATTAGAAAGTCCTGGTTTTTTTTTTGTTTTTTTTTTGTTTTTTTTTTTTTTTTTTGCAACTTCTTCCTTTTTAGCTGTTTAATTTTCCTACATACAGAAATTTCTTTTGTTTCCATTTCTCTCAGCTTACTTCACTAGTTAAGATTTTAAATAGCAACAAATAGTGTTTCACAGATTGGTTTACACTCTAAAATGAAAATACATTTATATTGACAAATTGAATTTGTGATTGAAATGATATAGGACATGAAAAAAATGACATAGAGCGAATAGTTAGGATAGAGATTTATTAATGTTGAGAACTGACATTTTTGACTCCAATTCAAAATATATTGGATATCAATGTTAATCTTTATTCTGAATGATGAATAATAGTTTATAGAACATTGTATGATTCTTAGATTAAAATTGCTTGTACTGCTCTTTAGCATGTTGTTATTAATATCAGTGATTTTCAAAGCAAATCAATACCTCTGATGAGTTCTATAACTACTGAATGATACAGAATTATCCTAATTTACATGAACTCAAAACGATGGATGGAAAAATATAATTTTGGAGTTCTAGAAGTAATTTATAAAATTCAAATTAATTTTGTGTTTAATCAGCGCTATAGATATGCGGCTTCGCCTTCTGCCAATAAAACACTCATTCTCATTTTATAAATACTACTTACATTTCTAGATCTTGTGGACAAAAAATAAATGGCCATTTTTGTGAAAAGTTTATTCTCCCATGACAATTAATCAGAGAGAAAACTATTCTAGCCTGTAACTAAGCTCAGCAACAAAAACAAATCTCACCTTTTTTAGTTAGGCCTTTGTTATTCTTAAGTATGTTTTATTTATTTTTTTAGGGTATTTTTGAACATTTTTTGTTATCTCTAAAATGAAAACCATCTTAAATTGATGGGTTGAGTGGCAGGTAAAGATAGCTTTCTTTCTGAGTTATAGTAAATTTTTGGGAAATGTTTCCCCATGACCCCCCCTCCCACCTTAAAAAATTCAGTTACCGGTATTAAATGACATCACACCTGTGAACAGCTAAGGATGATATCTGATATATTATTTTATGTCCCTCTGTTACTGTAACAGTTATGTTAGACTTTCTCAAAGTCCTTCCTCTCACTCACTCATGCATCTTGAAAAACACAGAAAGCACAAATTGAATTTCCCGCAGGACCTCTTCTGTGGACTTGATTCTTGGATCATACAGTGCAATGTATGCATGCTCACCTATTGGGCCTCCTGTGTTTTTAGTTCTCTGAATTTAATGAGATTAAACTAAATTCATTATGACCCATACATCCTCTCCAAAATTGCCTGTGAATATCAGAGGTCGACTTGGGCAAGACTACTGTTATGTGTAACTTTGGGGTGACGAGACCTACAATTTACTAACAAACATTTTCCTTGATTATTTTACAGCCAAATTTGTTGTATTGCGACCCACTGTTTGAAACCTTCAATCAATTTCATAAGGCGGAGCTTGCCCTAACATGTTCTGTCATTAAAAATAAACTCCGCCTTTGAATTTGATTGACGGTTCAGAAAAGACTAAATCAAAACAAAGTTTTAAAACAGCAGGTCGCAATACAACGAATTTGGATGTAAAGACCCTGTTCGAGTGATGGTTCGGCAGAGGAATCTACAGTCTCCAGGTTCACAGTCAAATGCTCTCCCAACTGAGCTAACCTGATAATAGACTGAGCCTAACCTGTCTATAAACATTCAAATTATTATCTTAAAAGAACAAAAGTATATTCCTTTCTTGCCATTTTTGTAATTAAATTGATTTTCTAATATTCTATCACTCTCCCAGAAACTCTCAGTGAATTACGAAACAGCACCAGCCCCATATTTGAGTTCCTTTTCAAACTGTTCGGCAGTAAATGTCCCATCAATAGTTTCAAAGTCTTTGTTGAACACAGAGTAAGCACTTGGTTCCCATTCCTTCCGACTGCCATAGCTCATGCTAAAGTACACCCAATAAAATAACGACAAGATGAAATATACCGTACCAAACTCCATTAGTATAAACACTTTCCACAGAATCAACCATAGGGCGATTCTTAGTGCTAAAATCCATCGGTCAAGGTTTCGAGTCACCGAGTCTGTTTTGATCCATTCAGGCAGTTTTACCGCTCCTAAAATGTCCTGTTTTAACTTTTTGGACTTGTATTCCTTAGATTTCTGTGCACGAAATCGTGCTAGTTCTTGCTCCATTACTATAGAGACCTTTCAAGCTGTTTGTACTTTGTTGTAAAAATTATTGCTACACGTAGTCAAATTGAATTCCTGTCCACCATTTTTCATTTTTGTTTTCATTGATTTGTGCCCAGTTCTCATATGTTCTCATTTGGCACGGTTATTAACTACACAGGAAACTTCATCTTTCCTGTGTGATTTGAATCACAGTGTCATATGAAATTCATTATCGTGTGGTATAAAAAATTTCGTAATGAGTTTGTTCTCTTTCTCTATGAAAACAGTTGATTTTGCAATTTTTCATCTAGAGGCAGTGAATTAATATCTTTCTGAAATTCAACCGGAAGTGAGTTATCTTAGAGCCCAGATCCCGATAGGACATTGACCCCACGGTCACGTTACACTCGTGTCATGTCTGTGTTATGTGTGTGCAGTAGAATTACTGATCACTTGTGTCGAAATACTTTATTCGTTTGCAAGACTTACCAGACAGCTGATCTGTTCCTCGTTCATTAGAAGATCAAACAATCGTTTTAGATGTCCAGGTATTGAAATGGCTCCAACAGTCGCTACGATTTCTTCTGCACAAGGCAAAATGGGTAAGTTTCTTGATAATTTTTACAGTTTGTCACGTTCTGTCGGGTATAACGTTTTTAAAATATTGTTTTCTTTTCCGTCAGATGTCAGAAGTAGAATTGAAGCGTGTTTGAAGAAAAGGATCATGGTTTTTGACGGTGGTATGGGGACAATGATTCAAAGCTATAACTTACAAGAAGACGATTTCAGAGGTACCCTGTTCTAGAAATAAATTTTCACGTAGTTTCATAATCATCTGCATCTTTGTCGATCATGCATGAAGTTTGTCTGTCTGTATGTGACAATGACATTATTGAACCGATGACTTAGATAAACATGTATTTATTATTTGTACTCGTAGTTCACATTATTGCAAGAAGGTTTTTGGCTTTATTGAATTCATACGAGTGAAGCCAGTAACCCAGCCAACACTGTCTGGCTGGGACAAAGATGTCTTCAAATTACATTGAATTAACCAATGAATGTACATATTACATAATGTGCTCTTCATTGCACTTATTATTGCTCTGACCATGTAGATAAAGTCAGGTGGTTAACTTTAATGATGCAGCAACATAAGTTTTGTATCAATGTACATAATATTACGTAAAATGGAATGTTATGTCAACTTTTATTTTAAACTTGAATTTTCATTAGACTCACAGGAAAATATTTGTGATTCCCAGAATGTTTTTTTTTTGTTTTTTTTTTGTAGCACTTTCCCAACAATAACCCAAAATAAACCCATTTTGGTAATCCCAATTTTGAACCCAATGTTGGATTTTGTAGCATTTTCCCAACCATAACCCAAAATAAACCCGTTTTGGGAATCACAATTTTTTTCCTGTGGTACTGAATCTCATTTTTTTTACTGATTTACTGGTCCGTTGAAGTGCATCAAAGCAGAAATTTTAATTTGAGCTTTATTCATAATTATTCCTCATCTTTTTTGTACAAAAAAAGACCCCATAACCAGACCAAATGTCAAATTGTGACAGGTCTGGCAATTTTTACCCTATGCCCAAAGTGTGAGCACAACTCTGTCAACATTTGAGATGCTACATGTCCATACCATATTCATCCCATGAGTATCAGAGCTAAACTTACTAATTATTCAGTGGTCGAATTGACCAACAACACATCAATGTGACATCCATGTATTTGTCAAATAAGTTACATGCTATGTTGACGACAGCCATTTTTCCAAACACAGGAAACCCAAATTTTCAAAAATTAACTTCTGATAGGTTGTAATTGTCATTTGTTTGATATTCAGGAAGTGAATTTCAGAACCATCCAAAGCATCTGAAAGGAAATAATGACTTGCTTAGTATCACCAAGCCTGACATTATCTATGACATCCACAAGGTAACAAATAGATGCCATGCAGATTGAATTTATATTATTTCAATTTGTTTATTTTCTGATTTTTAACATCTAAAATGATTTAATTTTCAGGCATACCTAATGGCTGGAGCAGATTTTGCTGAGACCAATACTTTCAGTGGTACAAGTGTAGCTCAGGCTGATTATGGACTGGAAAATATGGTAACAGACTGTCATAGCACTTATTGAGTAACACAAGCTTACAACGCAATGCAGTATCACCAATGACAAGATATAGAGGATATTACTTGGCCTTGTTGAGAAAATTTTATCTTGAGTTTGAATGTTAAAAAAAAATAAAAAATTCACCAGCATAGTGAAGATCTATTATTTTTTTTGCACAGAAGATCACCTCATATTTCATCGGAGATTATATTATAAATTTGTGTACCTTTAAGTCCACATCTGAACCATTCAGTACAAGGTTTACTTTCCGGATTGAGTGATGATTGGTTGAATGCAATTAGACATAGAAATGTGATTGCAAATAAATAATCACTGGGGATTCTTTTGAGCATGTCATAATGCAAACAATTTGGTTGTATTAATGTCAATATCTCTAATCAATTTAATTGATCCTTCTAGGTTTATAGGATGAACAAGGCATCGGCTGAAATTGCCAAAAGAGCTTGTATTGATGTCACTAATGAAACAGGTGAAATGTTATTCAATTCTGTAATCCCTCAATTATACAAAGTCTTGATCTTTGATCTTGTCAAAAATATTTTGTTATTCATTTTATACTGTATGACTATCCCATCAAACCCAAATTTATATTTTTTTGTAGGTGTTGAGAGATTTGTTGCTGGTGCTTTGGGTCCAACCAATAGAACCCTATCAATATCACCTGCAGTTGAATGCCCTGGCTACAGGAATATTAGTATGTACATGTGCACATGTTTGAACACAATAAGTTTGATATTTACAAAATTCTATTAAAAATTGCAAGAAAACAATTGTCAGCATTGAATCTTAGTAGGATAATACATCATTACATCATATATAGACCTTTTAAAAGGAAAAAATCTAAATTTAACAGTTCTTTAATCTTTAAATAATGAAAAAAAATTACCACAATGGGTTTATTAGGGATTATCATTCAGAAAGTGCAACAAGACTCACCATTGGGTTCAAATTTACCAATATATCCCCATTAAATGGGAACATTTCCCATGCAATTCCCTTCTTTGGAGATTTGGGAATTCATTTTTTTCCTGTAAATAAACTGACAACTGGCAAAACTAACTCTAGCATTATTACTGACAGTGCATATTGGAAAAAGTCCACGCTGTGCACTATAGTTGCATTTTCACACAACAGGACCCATTTGATTTAGTTAGTGTGTTACTATACACTGTAGATAAGCATATTTGTACATTTGGTTCTGGAAATTTCCAATGGTCCATAATAATTGTTGTACAAACGTTTCATCTGAAGAAACATTGAACTAGCTATATTCAGACTTCATCAAAGTCAGATTGTTTATACATACAATCATGTAGGTTAATAGTGTGTATCATTTTGTTGTTTAGCTTTTGATGAGCTTGTGAAAGCATATACAGAGCAAGCTAGAGGACTGCTGGATGGTGGAGCAGATATACTACTAGTGGAGACGATCTTTGATACTGCTAATTCAAAGGTTTGGAAAAGTGCTAGAACATTTTTTACATATTCTTCCAGACAAGTGAATAATCCATTAATTCATTCTTGCATGCATTTATCCATCTAGAACTGATTCATTTGTATTATTTTCTTTTAATTATTTTTATTAATTTTAATAGATGAATAAAGATTAACATGACCATCCAACTTTTCAGAGTCATCCAAAAACAACAGATATTTGCATTAATCTTTATTCTTAATTCATTTTCAAAATGCATCTTACCAAAAATTATTAAAACAATTTATTCATTTATTTGTTCATTTATTTTTTTAAGACTTCAGTATTCCCGGCGTAGTTAGATTTTATGTTTTGTTTCAGGCTGCCTTGTTTGCTATAAGTCAGCTCTTTGAGCATGAGTACCAAAAGGTTCCCATATTTGTAAGTATTCTTTGTGCTCATCTAGAGCCTTGTCATTTTTAATTGTTTTATAACCATAGTATGTAATAGAAAAAGCGTCAAAGTCTATAGTATTGCTTTTTAAAATGGTATGAAATTTCAATTTCAAAATATAAATCATTTGTTTATCCTCGGATTTAAGTATAGCTGCATCTAATGCACTAGTTTGTCTGAGTTTCATTCACACTCACTTCCACTGCATTCGATATACTCTACATACCATTCAGTTGATATTTAATGAGGGGAAAACCAGAGAACCAGAAAAAGAAACCCCAGTGGCACATGAGCCAGAAATGACACCTAACACAAACTCTACCCACATATGACCCTGTGTCTTATCTTGGGCTCCAACCCAGACCATAGAGTTGAGAAGCTTTACCATTTTACCACCCATACCATCCACAGACAACATGTATTAATGTTGACAATGATTATTGCAAGGGTAATAATTAGATAATAATGTAATGGTGATAATCATAGCGTTCATTAATAAAAAGCAATATTGTTTTGTTGCAGATTTCTGGAACCATAGTGGACAAGAGTGGCCGTACTCTTTCAGGTCAAACAACTGAAGCATTTGTTATAAGTGTTTCACATGCTGAACCAATGTGGTGAGTGCTTAATGATTAATCTAGTATTTTCAGATGAAATTTCAATTAGAATTGAGTTGAGTGGGGTGAGGTAGGATGGGATGGAGTAAAAGAAGAATAAATACAATAATTAAAAATCAAAATAAATGTAAAGAAACAAAAGGAATGAAAGTAAAGGGAAAATAATAAAATGGATAAAGAAGAATGAAATAATAAAATACTTAGAATAAACAATGAACCTAATGAGATGGGATGACTTCAAAGGATATGGTTAAAAGAATGGAAAAATCTTTACAGACAGACAGACAGATTAAATTAAAAAGGATAAAAAAATCACTTGTAATTTTTTGTTGGCTATTTTCAGCATTGGTCTTAACTGTGCCCTTGGTGCTGTGGAGATGAGGCCATTCATTGAATCTGTAGGATCTTTCACTGAAAGTTATGTAATATGCTATCCTAATGCAGGTATGGTAACCATGGAATTGGACAGCTAATAATGTTAACATGTAGCCATGGTATTGGACAGCTATGGTAACATGTAGCTATGGTATTGTGCAGCTATGGTAACACATAGCCATGGTATTGTACAGCTATGGTAACATGTAGCTATGGTATTGTACAGCTATGGTAACATGTAGCCATGGTATTGTACAGCTATGGTAACATGTAGCCATGGTATTGTACAGCTATGGTAACATGTAGCCATGGTATTGTACAGCTATGGTAACATGTAGCGATGGTATTGTGCAGCTATGGTAACATGTAGCCATGGTATTGTACAGCTATGGTAACATGTAGCCATGGTATTGTACAGCTATGGTAACATGTAGCCATGGTATTGTACAGCTATGGTAACATATAGCCATGGTATTGTACAGCTATGGTAACATGTAGCCATGGTATTGTACCGCTATGTTAACATGTAGCCATGGTATTGTACAGCTATGGTAACATGTAGCCATGGTATTGTACAGCTATGGTAACATGTAGCCATGGTATTGTGCAGCTATGGTAACATGTAGCCATGGTATTGTACAGCTATGGTAACATGTAGCCATGGTATTGTACAGCTATGGTAACATGTAGCCATGGTATTGTGCAGCTATGGTAACATGTAGCCATGGTATTGTACAGCTATGGTAACATGTAGCCATGGTATTGTACAGCTATGGTAACATGTAGCCATGGTATTGTGCAGCTATGGTAA
Organism: Diadumene lineata; assembly: GCA_918843875.1. Taxonomy (NCBI): domain Eukaryota; kingdom Metazoa; phylum Cnidaria; class Anthozoa; order Actiniaria; family Diadumenidae; genus Diadumene; species Diadumene lineata. Next base: position 7,008,857 of record OU974074.1, on the reverse strand, counting down.
CATGTAGCCATGGTATTGTACAGCTATGGTAACATGTAGCCATGGTATTGTACAGCTATGGTAACATGTAGCCATGGTATTGGACAGCTATGGTAACATGTAGCCATGGTATTGTACAGCTATGGTAACATGTAGCCATGGTATTGTGCAGCTATGATAACATGTAGCCATGGTATGGTACAGCTATGGTAACATGTAGCCATGGTATTGTGCAGCTATGGTAACATGTAGCCATGATGGTATTGTACAGCTATGATAACATGTAGCTATGGTATTGTACAGCTATGGTAACATGTAGCCATGATGGTATTGTACAGCTATGATAACATGTAGCTATGGTATTGTACAGCTATGGTAACATATAGCCATGGTATTGTACAGCTATGGTAACATGTAGCCATGGTATTGTACAGCTATGGTAACATGTACCCATGGTATTGTATAGCTATGGTAACATGTAGCCATGGTATTGGACAGCTATGGTAACATATAGCCATGGTATTGGACAGCTATGATAACATGTAGCCATGGTATTGTGCAGCTATGGTAACATGTAGCTATGGTATTGTGCAGCTATGGTAACATGTAGCCATGGTATTGTACAGCTATGGTAACATGTAGCCATGGTATTGTGCAGCTATGGTAACATGTAGCTATGGTATTGTGCAGCTATGGTAACATATAGCCATGGTATTGTACAGCTATGGTAACATGTAGCCATGGTATTGTACAGCTATGGTAACATGTAGCCATGGTATTGTATAGCTATGGTAACATGTAGCCATGATGGTATTGTACAGCTATGATAACATGTAGCTATGGTATTGTACAGCTATGGTAACATATAGCCATGGTATTGTACAGCTATGGTAACATGTAGCCATGGTATTGTACAGCTATGGTAACATGTAGCCATGGTATTGTATAGCTATGGTAACATGTAGCCATGGTATTGGACAGCTATGGTAACATATAGCCATGGTATTGGACAGCTATGATAACATGTAGCCATGCTATTGTGCAGCTATGGTAACATGTAGCTATGGTATTGTGCAGCTATGGTAACATGTAGCCATGGTATTGTACAGCTATGGTAACATGTAGCCATGGTATTGTGCAGCTATGGTAACATGTAGCTATGGTATTGTGCAGCTATGGTAACATATAGCCATGGTATTGTACAGCTATGGTAACATGTAGCCATGGTATTGTACAGCTATGGTAACATGTAGCCATGGTATTGTACAGCTATGGTAACATGTAGCCATGATGGTATTGTACAGCTATGATAACATGTAGCTATGGTATTGTACAGCTATGGTAACATGTAGCCATGATGGTATTGTACAGCTATGATAACATGTAGCTATGGTATTGTACAGCTATGGTAACATATAGCCATGGTATTGTACAGCTATGGTAACATGTAGCCATGGTATTGTACAGCTATGGTAACATGTAGCCATGGTATTGTATAGCTATGGTAACATGTAGCCATGGTATTGGACAGCTATGGTAACATATAGCCATGGTATTGGACAGCTATGATAACATGTAGCCATGGTATTGTGCAGCTATGGTAACATGTAGCTATGGTATTGTGCAGCTATGGTAACATGTAGCCATGGTATTGTACAGCTATGGTAACATGTAGCCATGGTATTGTGCAGCTATGGTAACATGTAGCTATGGTATTGTGCAGCTATGGTAACATATAGCCATGGTATTGTACAGCTATGGTAACATGTAGCCATGGTATTGTACAGCTATGGTAACATGTAGCCATGGTATTGTACAGCTATGGTAACATGTAGCCATGGTATTGTGCAGCTATGGTAACATGTAGCCATGGTATTGTGCAGCTATGGTAACATGTAGCCATGATGGTATTGTACAGCTATGATAACATGTAGCTATGGTATTGTACAGCTATGGTAACATATAGCCATGGTATTGTACAGCTATGGTAACATGTAGCCATGGTATTGTACAGCTATGGTAACATGTAGCCATGGTATTGTATAGCTATGGTAACATGTAGCCATGGTATTGGACAGCTATGGTAACATATAGCCATGGTATTGGACAGCTATGATAACATGTAGCCATGGTATTGTGCAGCTATGGTAACATGTAGCTATGGTATTGTGCAGCTATGGTAACATGTAGCCATGGTATTGTACAGCTATGGTAACATGTAGCCATGGTATTGTGCAGCTATGGTAACATGTAGCTATGGTATTGTGCAGCTATGGTAACATATAGCCATGGTATTGTACAGCTATGGTAACATGTAGCCATGGTATTGTACAGCTATGGTAACATGTAGCCATGGTATTGTACAGCTATGGTAACATGTAGCCATGGTATTGTGCAGCTATGGTAACATGTAGCCATGGTATTGTACAGCTATGGTAACATGTAGCCATGGTATTGTACAGCTATGGTAACATGTAGCCATGGTATTGTGCAGCTATGGTAAGATGTGGTATATAAATTCTTTAACTTTTAGGTTTGCCCAATACATTTGGAGGCTATGATGAAACACCGGAAACAACGGCACATCACTTGAAGGTATGTATGCATGTTTACAATACTCTTACTAATGTGGTGCAGAAATACAAGAGAAATTAATGCAATATAAATAATGCAATCATTATGGTAGACCTTATGCATCTATAGCGTAATGGCAAAACTGTTTCATATGATACCTTATGCTTTTTTTCAGCAATTTGCTCATGATGGTCTTGTGAACATTGTTGGAGGATGTTGTGGAACCACACCAGAACATATCAAGTATGATTGTCACTTGATCATGATTATGACAAGTATCATTGTCATTGCTATCACTGACATCATCATTATTATCATCATTACCACCATCATCATTATCATGATCATTTCAATTGTTATTGATATTCATCATTATCATTGCCCCAAGGAAAAAAGGAAAGGCAACTGTATTTAATATCCATAGTTCCTTCAGCTTGAAGCTGGTCCCCTAGGAAGCAGACGGAGTACACTTTCCCCCCTCTTTGCATCAATGCTTTGCCATGACCAATATTACCATGTGAGATATCTACCAAATCTAGTCAAGATACTTTCCTCAAATAACAATATTCCAATCATGATTGTTAGCCTGTGTATTTAAAAACAGGTTTGTGAGTTTCTGAGAGTTAAACTTACCAGTACATTTGTATAATTGTTTCAGGGCTATAGCACAAGCTGTGAAGCCTTACAAACCAAGAATACCACATCATGGAATGCATGATGATGCTTTGTTACTGAGTGGTGAGTTTATTAACATAAAAAGATGATCTGTAAGTAACACAGATCCCACTGTTTGTTAATCTATGGTTTCTGTAAGAGAAATATGATTTCTAATAACTCCACTTCTTTGTTATGACACTATGCATTGTGGTAGGACTGTCTGCCTCAGATTTCCCAGCTAGCTCACTCACAGTGTTGCATTACCAACAATAAAATGAAGTCTATTCACACGTTTTGTTTCAAAGTGAACATTTTTTAACAAAAATAAATTGGTAGTTGAATTCTTACTATTTTCATCTATTTGTTACACAAATCTGTTTGTATTTATAGGTCTTGAACCTGTATCCATAACCCCGAGTGTCATCTTTGTTAATATTGGTGAACGATGTAATGTGGCTGGGTCTAGAAGATTTTGCAAACTAATCAAGAATGGGAAGATGGAGGATGCCCTGCAAGTAGCAAAGCTACAAGTAGAGAATGGTGCACAAATCCTTGATATCAACATGGATGAAGGAATGTTGGATGGCATTAGCAGTATGACTAAGTTTGTTAACCTGATTGCATCAGAGCCTGAGATAAGCAAGGTATATGTTGTATTGTAGCACATGCTACACAAAGCCATTTTCAAAACATGTCATTTTCCCAAAGCAGCGTGATTTAGAGGAGATGGGGTCATATCTATTAGTTAGAGCAAGTCCATATATTTCCCCCAAAGACTAGCCTACACCCTCCCCTCCCATGTCAACTATGCAGGCTAAGTCATAGACAATATAATACATATTTCACATAAATATTTAACAAATTATATCACATAACTAAAGTATGACTTCGAGATTGCACATTTGATTTCTTTCTCAGGTTCCTCTGTGTATTGATTCATCTAACTTTGAAGTGATAGAGGCGGGTCTTAAATGTGCTCAGGGAAAGTGCATTGTCAACAGCATAAGCTTGAAAAATGGAGAAGAAGATTTCTTGCAGAAAGCACACATTATCAAACGCTATGGAGCAGCAGTTGTTGTCATGGCGTTTGATGAGGAAGGCCAGGTATACTTGTTGTTCTTTTGTTTATTTTTCTTATCTTTCTTTCTTTCATCTTTTTCACCAATATGGATTTTTTTTGCTCAGCTCTTCTATTATGTTTTTCGTTTTCAGGGATTTTATTTTTCACCTCTTTTCATTACTTTTTTCTTTCTGTTTTTTCTTTACTTTTTGAAGCAACCATGACATCATATTTCCTTTGTAATAGCAAACTACTTTACAAAATAATTGTATTGTTTGATAAATTTCAGGCTGCAGACTGTGAGAGAAAGATAGCTATTTGTAGCCGCTCTTATCACCTATTGGTTGATAAAGTAAAGATGAATCCTAATGACATCATCTTTGATCCTAACATCCTCACCATAGCAACGGGCATGGAGGAGCATAACAACTATGGGAAATATTTCATAGAGGCCACCAAGCTTATTAAGGTAATTTTACCTTGTTTATCAACCCCATGCAACAGAGTATGAGATAAGAGAGCTTATCCACGGACCCCATCAGTGGCTGTACTTGTCGTGCTATTTTGAAAAACATGTTACCAATCTCTGTCCTTTTGTCTTGACATGTTTTGATGATGCAATCATGCCTCCTGCAATCTGGCCAATCACATTCCATTTCTGAAATAACTTTAGTTTCAAAATAGAATGAAAAGATCCCCTGATGAGTGTAAAGCCCAATATGGGGAATAAGCTCTCTTATCTCATATTATCTTGCATCAGGGTATTCAAACAATTGGGGCTTTATTCTATGTGCATTTTCACTGTCCTTTGTGACAAAAACTGTATTGATAAAAAGCAATCATGATAAAATTTATCATGACTTATTCTCACATGGACCCCTCATCTATCATTAATGCATCCCATTTGTCATCTCACCACGGCAGGGGTTATTGAATGATGGATTTTGAGTCCCTATATATTCTAGTCAGAGGAAAGAAAGTGTTAAAGTGCGATTAAGTTGAGGATTGTTTTTGTTATTGTCTGTGTTAATTTGTTGTTGATGATGCTCTAGTTCTCTTCTTACTGTTGTCAGTGTGGTTCAGTTTATGTTTCTGTTGTTATCATTGCTATAATTGTTTTAAAAACACTGTTAATAGAAGAGCTTGTTTTGTTTTCATATCTCAGCAAACATTGCCTGGTGCCCGTGTTAGTGGTGGTCTATCAAATTTCTCATTCTCTTTCCGTGGAATGGAAACTATTCGTGAGGCTATGCATAGTGTATTTCTCTACCATGCTATCAAGGTTGGTCAAAATTGTTTAATTTTTTAATGACATATCTGCAAACTGTGTACACATCAGTAGATATAATAAGTGATGCCAAAAACAGTTTATAACATGATGCTCTAAAGCTGATGGTGTACCACTTTCACATATGTCCATATATTTTAACTAATTGGCAATCAAGCTGCAATGTTGACATTGCTGATTGGCTGAAATGTAGACAGAAGTATGCAAATATATTATAACAAGTAATTTCTGATTCCATTCTTGCCATCAAGTGTCTTCAATGAAGACAATGATTCATAATTTATACTATACAACAATGCAATGCATATATTATATATTAACCCTGTTCACACAAGCGATTTTTCCTGGGATTTTTTTGTGTTTTTTTAAGGCAATTTTCAGATTGTGCTAAGAATATTTTACGAGCTCTAAATTAGCTCATATATATAAAAATAATTACAAATTATTTGTCAATCACTCTAGCATACTGTTTCTTCCTAGATGGCTTTATGGTGAAAATCCCAGCAAAATTTGCATAAAAAATTGCTGGTGTGAACTGGGCATAACACACACACTCTGTACATTAAAGAGCAACATTTTCACTTGTCATAGTAAAACCGATGCACAAAAGTTGTAGATTTTATAACTGACATTATCATAATATTCTTTGTTGTGTTTATTAGGCTGGTCTTGACATGGCCATTGTTAATGCTGGTATGCTGCCCGTCTATGATGACATTGAACCAGGTTTGTTACAGCTTTGTGAAGACTTGTTATGGAATAGAGACCCTGATGCCACAGAAAAACTGCTAAAACTTGCTGAAGTGAGTCAATGAAAAATGTTTGTTTGTTTGGTTATGTTTTTTATGTTTGTTTGTTTGCTTCTTGCTTATTTGTTTGTTTGTTAGTGTGCTTGTTTGTTTGTTTGCTTGTTTGTTTGCTTGATTGCCTGTTTTTTGTTTGTGTTCTTCTTTGTTTATGTTTGTTTGTTTATTTATTTGTTTGTTTGTTTGTTTTATTTTTTATTATTTGTTTGTGTTTGTTTGTTTGTTTCCTGCTGGTATGTTCTTTTGATTGTTTGTTTCTTGCTTGTTTGTTTGATTTTTTGTTTCTGTTTGTTTGTTCATTTGCATGCTTGCTTGTTTGTTCCTTTGCTATCAGTCTGTCTGTCTGTTGTTGTTGTTGTTGTTTTTTTGGCTTTCCTTCCTGCTTACCTGCTTTTTTGCTGATTAAATAATGAATATACAACTTAATATTTTCCAAATTGTATTAGTCTATGGGACCAGGAGCCAAGAAGCAAGTAGTCACTGATGAATGGAGAAACTGTACTGTTGAAGAAAGGCTGGAGCATGCACTTGTCAAGGTAAAGTTTGCAATATCTTACTAGAATATCTTTGCAGTATCTTACTAGAATATCTTTGCAATATCTTACTAGAATATCTTTGCAGTATCTTACTAGAATATCTTTGCAGTATCTTACTAGAATATCTTTGCAGTATCTTACTAGAATATCTTTGCAGTATCTTACAAAAATACTCAATATCTAGTCATTTTTGGCTCAATAGAACAATTTTCTTATGTCAGTTAAACCTCTAGCAGTCCACAAGAAAACTGCTCAATAGTACATGTAGCCTCTTCACTTCACTTCACTTTTATAATATTATGCATTTTTATACATCTAAAAGACCCTTGCCCATTTTCAGGGAAATCTTTGCAAAACCAGCAAGGGCAGCCAACATAGAAGTTCTGTCATCCCTGTTCCTTACTGCTATTTGTTTTCATTCAATTGTAGGGTATTGATAAATATGTTGTTGAAGACACAGAAGAAGCCAAAGGAAATACATTAAAATACCCTCGACCGTTGAACGTCATTGAAGGACCATTAATGAAGGTAGGATCTTGTAAGCATTTTGTATAGGCACCAGATAACTTGATCAAATTGATTAGGAGTTTGGATTATCATAATGGTGTAATGCCCTCATCACAAAAAAAGTTTTACTGGAATTGTTTTTGGTAGGTAGCACTTATCCTACATTTATTGTAGAAGCTCAAGAAAAAGCTCTGTGTAAGACAAACTGTATTCACCACTTTAACAATAATTATAAGTAATCACATGAGAATACCTTCTGTTTTTTCAGAGTAGGTTTTGTGATGGAAATATAATCAATTTTTATTCAAATGACAGTAATTCCCACCAAACAATCAGAAGATAATAGAGTACAAACACTAACTTTGTGCAACAGTTGTCACTATTTAGTAGTAAAAAGCACTAATTAAACAAAAGAAAGCAATAGAATTAGCATAAAATAGCACTATTTAGTGGTATTCATGTTGCACACTTTTAGTGCGTACACTCTATGGGGATGTGAAAGTAGCGAATACCACAAAAACACTCTAAATATATATTTTGTTCACAGGGTATGGCCATCGTTGGTGATCTGTTTGGAGCTGGCAAGATGTTTTTACCTCAGGTATTTATCTGCAGTAGAACCCCATTCATCCGACCATCGAACGGACAGGCTGATTTGGCCCAAAAAAAAATGCATAAAAATAAATAAATAAAATAACATAAAATAATTGTATAAAAATGCACAACTGTATAAGAAATAACGTTAAAAGTTCTTGCTTGCTTATGAATGTTTCTAAAAGTTCTGGTGCTATTAGAGCCCAGTTATAACTTGTAAACTTAAGGTATCATGGGACCCTAATGACCACTGTTTGCTTTTCTTCGTATAGGGCGCAAAATATGCGTCATTAGGGTCCCCTGATACCTTAAGTCGCTGCGTCTTGTCGCCTAGTGTGTGCCGACCTTAACAAATGCGGTCATATTTTTGCACATCAGCATGTCTGATGTTGTTGTGTTTACGTTACAAAGGGTTTTTGAATGTTGAGGGAATGAAAACAAGAATCAGATTATGCAGTACCAACTTCAATTACCTTAACATCTAAAGTGTGTTCTATTTGTACTGGACGTAATGTCAATATGGGACTGGACCAATTGTCTCAAAAACAACTTCAAGGGCGTAATTGCCCTAATTCACTATGACATCAATGCTTGTTTACGCGGAGGATAGAATCACCAAATCCAATAGAAAATTCGATAAATTTGCTCTTAGCGAAACAGTTTAATCTAAAGTTTTCAGTTCATAAAAATATGTGTTGATATGTGAATAGCTTTCAGGCTTTTGCTTTCTGGCTTAACAATTTTGTGCTGACTTATTCACAAGATTTTTAACAAGTGTTATTTCGATCTGTACGTCAAACGTTATTTGTATGCCCTGAAGATGTGCACATTACGAGAAAGGTCGGCATAATCAAAATATAAGACGTTTATGAAACAACCCATCCTTAAAGTTCGACTTTGACAGTTATTTAGTACTTTTTTTTTTCAAAAAAAAAAAAATAGTACTTTTTGATTCCATGTGTTGATACTGAAGAGTAAGTGTTCTTCAGGTCATCAAGTCGGCTCGAGTCATGAAGAAAGCAGTTGGTTATTTGATCCCATTTATGGAAGAAGAGCGACAAAAGAAATTAGCTTGTCATGAAGGAGAGGCTGACAAGTCTTTAAAGGTAACTAAAAAGATTATCTGACATCATTATACAAGGCCAAATGGCAAACTGCTCTCTTGAAAACGCGCGTGCAGCGGGCAATATTGGTACCGCTTTGGCCCGCTGCAGATTGAATAAAACATTTTTACAGTGATTTTAAAATTTATGAATTTTGATATTTGTGCTCGGGCGCACATGACGCTGCTCGGGCCACATATAAAAATATCCCCTCCAAAAGTCATGTTATTGTCCTAATCTCAATATTTGCATGAACAAAATCTAACAAGAGTTTTGTGACTGAATAGATGACATTTCAGGCTTATCTATATCATATTTTCACAAGTTTATTGATGTTTTGTTTATTGCTAATATCCCATTAAAACATATTCTCACATGGTGTTTTGCCAGGATCAATACAATGGTACGATAGTTCTTGCCACTGTGAAGGGTGATGTCCATGATATTGGCAAGAATATCGTAGGTGTAGTTCTGGGATGCAACAACTATAGGTACGTTTGTAGTACTCCCAAGTCACAATCAACCAAACACATTTTACTCGAGCACATGCCAATGTTTGAAACCTTAGTTTTTTTTGTAATCTTTGTTTTCGTTGTATTCTTTTAAGGCGCCTGTTTTTTTCAAACTTTACTGTCTTACGAAATAAAGGTCATACTAAAGCGTTAATGGCGAAGACAATTTCCTTACCTCGACACAATTTTGCCCTGAACATGTGCTGCTCTACTTTGCTTTGTATTCATGTTCTGGTAGTATTGCACTTTTCCTATCTTGACGATAACTGTTTTATTGATTTTGTTTTCTAGAGTAATTGATTTGGGAGTGATGACACCATGTGAGAAAATCCTTCAGACAGCCATTGACGAAGGAGCAGGTATTGCTGGAACTTTTAGTAAAAATCTTTACTTTTACAACAGCATAGACGTACATTAATTATTAAATGTCTAGATTAAAGCTGATATTCTTGATTTAAGATTTTGAAATTAGATGAAATTTGGCAGATATATTTCAAGCTAAACCTTATGCAAATCAAGACGAATTCTATATCAGTGTTTACAGATGGTTCCACGGTAGAGATTTTGTATTGTTCCCGTATTGTTCTAGATCAAGCATTATTATTAAATTTCATAAATATATATACATTGGCTCTTCGTCTTTCCCACGCACTACATCTACATTTATTGTTCAACTCATACAATGCTACAAACTCTTGTCTAAAATTTTAGTTGGTATAATACGCCACGCTTCATCTCCCTTGCATCCACTATGTCAAATTTCTCGAGATCAACGCGCGCTATGATTGGTCAAGCAATGCATAGTTGACATAGCGCGTATAAGCTTTGGTACTTATTTCTAGCATAGCTAGTTCTCGTGGTAGCCGTAGCGCGTATAAGCTTTGGTACTTATTTCTTGCATAGCTAGTTCTCGTGGTAGCCGTAGCGCGTATAAGCTTTGGTACTTATTTCTTGCATAGCTAGTTCTTGTTGTAGCCGTAGCGCGTATAAGGTTTGGTACTTATTTCTTGCATAGCTAGTTCTCGTTGTAGCCGTAGCGCGTATAAGCTTTGGTACTTATTTCTTGCATAGCTAGTTCTCGTTGTAGCCGTGAGTGCGATCCTTAATAACCTCGTTCTCTGTTATTTCAGATATTATTGGGCTATCTGGTCTGATAACGCCATCGCTGGATGAAATGATCCATGTTGCCAGGGAAATGGAGAGACAAGAGATGAAATTACCACTTCTTATTGGTGGAGCCACAACCTCGAGGTACGTCGACTAGATCACGTGACCAAATCGTGGCGCCTTCGATTTTCTCACCTTTAAACTCTATACTATATTTTTACTCAAATCACTTCTGAAGGTTTTAGTCAATATATTTCCAATAACGTTGTCATCAGCTATAGGCAATAGATCATTCCAAGACCACTAGAAATGATGGGTAAACGTCATGACAGAGTGTAGAATGACATCTTGGACAGTCATTCTTGGAAGGACAATGCAGATAGGTTTTTTTTATCAGTCCAATACCCTGCTTGGCAGAGATTTGTAATTAACTTAATTTTTAGTTAACTTTCATCAGCATTCGTCCAGACGTTTGGACCAGAACTTTAAGATCGTTTGGCGTTTTATGGCGTCAGCTCGTTTACGCTCGACAGAAAAGCAAACGCGTCTTTGCATAGGTTTCATTAGAGAAATTTCTTCTACGCTGTTAGTCTGACCAATCGGGTCAGTCATTGGTCATTGATTTAGTCAGTCAGAGTTTTATCTAGACATTTACGGTCTTTCAGTCAATGAAGGCCAGTACACACGAGGGAGCTTGCCCCTGCAACGTGCTACCACAGCATGCTCCCGGAGCAAAGCTCCCTCATGTGTACAAACGAAAAATATGTTGCGCAACAAAATTTTTGCTCTCGGGTTTTGCTTCCTTTGTTGCGCAACATATTTTTCGTTGGTACACACGAGGGAGCTTTGCTCCGGGAGCATGTTGCGGTAGCGTGTTGCAGGAGCAAACTCCCTGGTGTGTACCGGCCTGTAGTCAACACTGAGGCTCAGTCATTTAATCAGTAAAATAGTAATCATTTCGTCAGTCTTTTACCCCTTAAGTTTATATCTCTGTTAAGCACCAAACCAATTAGGTAATAATTAGCTGCAATCAGATACACAGCCAGACGATCGGGTTTTTTTTTCAATTATTGTTTTAGAACACACACGGCTGTCAAGATTGCTCCTCGTTATTGTGAACCTGTAGTCCATGTGTTGGACGCATCAAAAAGCGCAGTGGTGGTAAGTTTGCTTGCTGTATTCATATTCACAAGCTCCTTTACTGTCGATAAGTCGAGCAGACCTTCTTTTCCCCGTAATACTGAACTGTGCAACGTATATCGCCCCACCCCTCTCTGGCCAATTTAATAGAGCATTGCACAGTATGTGAAATGTGCTAAACATACTGATTGCCTTTCATTTCCATACCTACTCAGTGTTCAGCTCTTCTGGACCAAAAACAACGCGACGAGTTCGTAGATGAAGTGAATGAAGAATATGAAGAAATCAGAGAAGAACATTACGAATCCCTTAAGGTAGCGTGTCAAATCTATGGATGCAAATAATCATAAAATATGCATTTCATTCGTTCGTCCGTCCGTTTGTTTGTTTATTTGTTTGTTTGTGCGTTTATTTTTTTCTTGTTTGTTTGATTTATTTATTTCATGATAAGCATCTTTCGTTTCTTTGTTATGTGTTATTGGTGTTTGATTTTGTCTTTGTTTGTTTATTTGTTTCCTACAGGATCGACGGTATATCAGTCTTAGTGATGCTCGTGAACTGTGTGTAAATCTCGACGTCGTCGATATCACTCCAGGTAATCTTGAAGACAGGCGCACACAATAGAGCTTGATATTTAAACACATCATCACTACAGCATATATGCTCTTGAATCTTGCTCGTGAAAGAAGATATACACATTTGAGCTTGCTCGCAAATGACACTCAGTCGTGTCTACCAACGATGTCACCCAGAAAAACGTTTGCATCAACATTTTGTTCCTGGGTTTTATTTTGCAGTACACACGAAAAAAATGCTTTTGCCCCATCGTCATCATCATCATCATCACTTTCCTAAAGCACGCTCCTACAAGCTGGGTCCCTCATTTTAACCAGTTTGATTCGTTGGAGCAAAAGCCTTGAGTAGAATCGTTGATTTACAACAATTCTCGCGCGAAATCGCTAGTACAGTATGTTTAAGAAGCAAGCTCCGTGTGTACCGCAGCTAATACCGTGCTAATTAATGGATCTCCTCTCCAGTTCTTCTTTCTGATCCAGTCCCTTGCTGCTAATGTTGTAATAATGCTGCTGTTATCATTACCGTTGTCGATGAAGTTGTTTAGAATTTCATTAACGTTTTTTTTCTCTATGTGTTTGTTTAGTTCGTCCAACGTTCCTTGGTGTCAGGTCATTAGATAACTATGATCTCGAAACAGTTGTTCCATATATCGATTGGAAACCATTCTTTGATGTGTGGCAACTTCGTGGGAAATACCCAAATAGGGGTTATCCTAAAATATTTAACGATAAAACCGTGGGTATGTATACAAAAAACCTCATGCACCCAATAAAAACAATCTCACGAACCTGGTAAAAACTGAGATTATATATATATATATGTAAATGAAGTGAAGTGAAAAAATCTCAAAAATATCATCCATAAGATCTAGCAAACACACGAAAAAACTGAGATTCTATATATTTATCAAGAGAGAGATGCTTGTATGTAAATGAAGTGTTGCACGGGGGTAGCTGGAAGGCTGTATGTCTGCCTGCTTAGTTTGCTGCATCTTTACCTACTTGTTTGCTTAGTGACATCGTCCGTACAATGATACTCTTTGGATTGTGTTAGGTCCTTCCTTCCAGTCCTTTCCTGTAATAGAGTCGCATGAGTAGGAAACGGTATGTTAAACGATAACCCTACCATACGCCAGAACGTAGTTTCCTAGAAACTACGGCTACGATACGGAAAGCACTGTTTCCCACTCATGTACAAACGACTCCAAATGAACAATTTGTCGTCTTTTTTGTCATAATTTAGGTGAAGAGGCGAAGAAGGTTTTTGACGATGCACAAAAGATGCTAGCGACTATTGTCAACAACAAGTCATTAAAACTTGCTGGTCAGTTAGCTTTCTTCCGAGCTAACAGTGTTCAGGATGACATCCATGTGTTTGGCGAGGAACAGTGTAAACTAGGGACACCTAAAGCGATATTTCATGGTCTCAGACAACAGGTAATTGCCACTAATAAATCAAATAAATTAGGTTTGGATCTAATAAAAAGTTGGATGGATTCAATTAATTTATGTCTACAACTTCAAAATTTTTGCTTCTTTTGTGGTTTGGAATTTAAGGCGATTGTAATTATTGTAGTTCTTTTGACAAGCATTCTTCATTTATTCCTTGTATTCACCATCATGTTACTGATAATTCATCTGTCCTTCCATCACATGTAGATCAAACAATAATTTTAGTTTATAAACTGAAAATCTACATTGAAATACGCCTTTTATGATAAATCTTTCAATCATTACATTTTTCCGCGCGCAACTCTCGGAAAGAGGCCCTGGGACGAGGTTGTTCCGCTCGCTCTGTCGGCAAAGCGACCGTTACACACTCTGCGCGCGACATTTTAAACGACTTCGATACACTCTTACATTCTCCGAGTTCCATACGTTCCAATTCACATTCTAATCATTCTACGAACTGTTCTGTGGTACGTCATCGCGTTGCACGCGGGTCTCAAGAACTGCGGTGGAAAAGCAGCTCGTTTCGGTTTGAGAGCGATGGCGAGTGGTATCGCCGCGCGCGGAGAGCATCATAACATCATAGTGTTTTGTGGAAGTCGATTTCCAAGTACTCATTCATTAAATTATTCGTCAATCCATCATCCATTTATTCAATTATTTCCAGGCGCAAAAAGAGCATGGCATCGAGGAACCGTACTACTGTGTATCAGACTTTATCGCTCCCTTGGAGTCTGGTGTTGAGGATTACATTGGATGTTTTGCTGTAGCTTGTATGGGAGCTGAAGAGATGGCCGAGGAGTACGTAGTGCTGAAAATGTTCTCTTTCTTTGCACTAAACACACTCTCTCAGGTTTCCTTTTTGTTTTGCCACTCTGTTAGCCTTTCTTTCTCTCTCGTTTGTTTCCTTTCAGTTTATTTTTTGCTTGTTTTTTGTTTGTTTGTTTATTTGTTTGTTTATTTGTTTCGCTTATTGATTGATTGAGTGATTGATTGATTGATTATTTGTTTGTTTGTTTGTTTTTGTCGGTGTTAGATTGGTTCGATTTTTTAAATCTTTTTTTGCTTTCTTTTTTCCTCGGTCTGTTATTGACAAAAGCTTGATCGAAGAGATAGTTAAGTGTGTTTTGTTGTTTAGATTTCAGAAGGATTTTGATGACTATAGTGTTATTATGGTTAAGGCATTGGCGGACAGATTAGTCGAGGTAACTCCAAGAAAACGTGTCTTTTTATTTATTCATTTGCTCATTTGTTTGTTTGTTTGCTTGTTCGCTATTTGTTTATCTTTGTTTATCTCCCACTAGGCGTTCGCTGAAGAGTTGCATGAGAAGGTTCGTAAAGATATCTGGGGTTATAATCGTGAAGAGGAATTGTGTGCTAAGGACCTACATAGAATTAAATACCAGGTATAGTTATATATAGTATGATTTTGATTTATTTGATGTTTTTGTAGTTTTCTTTTATTCTCAATTAATTCACATGTTGATTAATTCATCTCTTTTATTCTTTTGTTTATTCGTTCCTTTGTTGATGCGGCCATTCATTATTCAAATCCAAGTATTCGTTGATTTTTCTATGCATTCACTTGTCCTTCTATTTGTTCATTTATTTATCTATTTATCCGTTCATTCATCCATTCATTTAATCATTCATTTACCCATCCATGTATCTATCCATTCATTCGTCCAATCGTTTTCTAGCAATCCATTTATCCAATTCATTCATTCATTCATTAAGTATTTTTCATTTATCCATCCATCCATCCATTCGTCCATCCATGCATTCATCCATCCATCCATACATACATACATACATCAGGGCATCTGGTAAAGTGCGGCAAAAAAATCCAAACTTATGCGGCACCCATCCCTTTATTATGCGGCAAATTATGCGATTTTATAAAAATCAATATATATGATCATTTTGATTATTAAATGTAGTTAAATGTATATGTAAATGTGTATGTATATAAATCCCATAAACGTATATATTAAGTTCATTTAACAAACATTCATTATTTCGTTTGTTATCTGAATTCCCCAGGGTATCAGACCAGCCTTTGGTTATCCAAGTCAGCCGGACCACACAGAGAAACGGATCATGTGGGATCTAATGGACACAGCTAAAATGACTGGAATCAAACTGACTGAATCTCTAGCCATGGACCCGGCAGCGTCAGTATCAGGGATGTACTTCAGTCATCCTCAATCAACGTACTTCTCAGTTGGAAAAATCGATAAAGATCAGGTAAACTGGATTATTTTTTTGAAAGGTGTTATGGTAATCGATAGTACCCTTTGATTTGATGTTGTTTTATTATTATTTTCTGACCTTTCTACCGCTTCAAACCCAAACTACCTAAACCCAAACGAACCGAAGCTAAAAAGTATGATGTATACTGAGTGACCAATATATGTACATGTTTGCCGAGTGTGCGACCTCTACGGGACCTCTACGGGAAAGTATTATATGTATGATATATTAGATGTCATACGGAAGGAGCACAACCAGGCCCATAAGAATGTTCGAGAGCAAAGTATTGTCCCATACTGCCCGACGAAATTCGGTGAAAAAGCATGATCACATAATCCATTAAAAAAAGCTGAAAATTTAACAAAAATAACAAGAAAAATGGGGCCCTACTCGATTTCTTCCGGGTGATTTGATAATGAAAGGTTATCAATAGGTGGCTTGCACGATGACGTGTTCAACTACAATCGAAACTACCACTACTAGATTGCACTGCCGACTTTTTTTTTCTATAGCGCAATTTGTAGATTGTTCTGTTACTCTCCAAAGGGATTTTTGAATTTGAACGTAAAAGAGGATTCGCAAAGAATGGTGGTAAAATGGCGAATCGCCTATACACTAAAAGGTGATAAAGCACGAAGTGCTCATGATTAGAGTGACCTCCCAGTGAAAGGATCTTACTTCATAACTATTTATGTTATTATTCCATTTTCACCTATTTCTTTAAATTTCTAGGTAAAAGATTACGCCGAGAGAAAAGGTGTAGAGGTTCAAGAAGTTGAAAAGTGGCTATCAAGTATTCTAGCTTATGATGAAAGCGACTAAATACGTTCTCTGATCAATATGTAATTTCCCTCAATATGGTTATCGGGACCCGCTGTACGATCAACTGTGTGCATCGATTCCAAAGATTGGCCGACCACGTACAATCAATAAAGATTCTCTCAAAAGCAATAACTTATTCTCTGGCATAACATTCATAACTTTATTCAGAAACTACATCTAAATAAAATGATCGAAACAAGAACTATTAGAAGAAGACATTTTGGAAAACGGAATGGATCCTACAACAGCATAACTCGTGGATGTGTAAATGGATCCACAATCCACGAGTGACAGAAAGAGAAACTCCATGGCATGGTGCAAATATATCGTGATGGTATCATTTCACAGTAATATATGTAGTGACACCTTTAAAATAAATGTCGTGTGTTGTTAATAAAATTTCAACAGAATTATAATAATATCTTACACTAAAGCACGCAAATCTGAAAAAAAGATATGCATTTTTTTCTTGTTGTTGTTCGTCGTGCGTGGTTATTTGGTTTAGATTATTACAACTTCGTAGACAATGTAAAATAACGAATTTTGTACTTTTAATGGCCTATTTGTCATGGGTTTCTTACCATTACTTTCAATTGAGGCATATGTCAAATATCATCTTGCACAAAAATCAATATAAATATAAATTAAACTAGAATTATAATTGAAGAATGTATTCAAGCTCTCATTGTGAATTAAATGATTGATACGATGTCACAAATATGGTCTGGCCTGTTCCTCGCAATTTCCTTGCTGAGGGACGGACCATTAGATATTTGAGGGGGGAGGTGTGTTGGGGCTGGGGCAAATACCTTAAAAAATATCGAGCATTAAACAGAAGAAAAAAAAGTCGTGCACGGCAGATGTGCTAATGAAAAATATCGTGCAGCGAGGAAGAAAATATCCTGCGCAAAGATCATATGGGGAAAAAGAATCCTGAACAAAAAAAATTCCCAACCCCCCCCCCCCCCCCTCAAATATTCAATGGTCCGTCCCTAAAAACGAATGTCTATTCTTTGTCACAAGGGAATTTTTGAAGTTAAAAGCATTTTAGAGATCAATGATTGATTAAAAAAATAAAACATAACGCTGAGCTTGAAGGTTCGGGTTTTTTTTTTTTGAAATTCTCTTATGATATATTTCTATTTTTTCCTAAATCTTGAAATCTCTGGACAATTTGGTTATACTTCGATTCTGCTAATCGAGATTTGAACAACGTACTGGAACAAGAAATTAATTTCAAATAGTTCAAAAACAAATGATATAAATTAAGCTTGTGCTCAACAAAAAAAATAATATATGTTTGTATTCTTCCTATTTCAAAATCTTGAAATGTTCCTTTTCATTTTGTGCGACTTCAAAGATTAGACGACAAGTCTGAAATAGATAAATAAGGAATACGTTAAACAAGCGTGAGTGAAATGTTGATATTCCTGCGACACGATCCTGAAACATGTTAGGGACGGACCATTAGATATTTGTTTTTGCAGGATATTTTTTCCCATGTGATGGTTGTGCAGGATATTTTCTTCCTCTCTGCACGGGGATATAAGCCACCCCCTCCCCCCCCCCTCAAATATCTAATGGTCCGTCCCTTACCGAGCTATTTTACAATCGTCTCAATGCGCTTTACAATATCTAACATATTAATAGTAGTTTGGAACTATTGTTGTAGTTTACAAAGTAAGAGAAGTATTATTATAAAGTATTATTATTGATTATTTTCAATAATTCCGTGCTCTCAACTGTCGCTTGTCCGTGAGGCGCTATAAAGGCTAAATCAGGTGAAGGTAAAGTGAATGATTAGGTACTTACATTTTTGATTATTGATTGAGAATTGAGGTAACTTCAAAGATTACCTAAAAATAAAGGAATGAGGAAGTTAACTATATGAAATATATACAAATTGAAAAAGCAATAAAATAAGAAAGTTATCTATGTTGTTTTTATGACAATGCTAATCTCTATTTATTTCAGCTTTTAGAAAATGTATACATATATAATAGTAACTCTAATATAAAAATTAGGTAAACCTAATGGCGGACCTCCGATTAAAAGCCTTGTTTAGACAATGAATTAATCATTCATTCATCCATCCATCTATTCATTCATTCATTCTCAATTATTTAATCATTGGTCGACAAATTAATCAAAAATAATTATAGCTAAAATGCAAACAAACAAATGAATGAATGAATAAACAAATACGTATAAGTAACCATCAACAGAAAATAACATAGCAAAAAAATGAGCAATTCAATTAATTAAATTAATGAGTAAAAGATTTAAAAGACTACCCTATTCAAATATTCAAATCTTTGTGCATGCGAAATTTTATTTACATGTACTTCTGAACTTTTATTTCAATAAGAACTTTTGAAATTTCAACTTGAACGAGTTTACTGACGAATACCGAGTCTACGAGCGTTTTATTACGTGAATAAAAAAAAACAATTACAAGAATCAAATTAAGGTAGTTCGGGACCCTTGCTACTGCGCATCCTGCTCGCGCATGTGAAATCAAATAAAATTGCTCGTGCGATTAAAAATAATTTTTTTGTTAGAGCCAAAATATGGTCATTCTTGAACTTTTTGTAAAAAAAATAATATCATAGCATTGCATACGGGCCTCAAAAGCAACTAGTGTCCATTCCCGCGCGTCCAAAACATTGAAATCATCATATTTTCCGCGCGTTTTTTGCTTATAGCTCCAAAATTAGCACGGTGACACCCAATTATTTTTCAATTTTTATATTTGTAATAAACCCAGCTTTAAAATTTTGAAATAAAAAAGATATGGTCTTCGAGACTAAAACATGGTAATTTTGACTTTTTTGTGGTAAAGTGTACAAAAAATTAATGAAGCTCTTCATTTAAATCTCCGTAAAATATCTCAGTCGATGTCTTTTCCAACGAGTAAATTCATGAGAACTATAGCGAAGGGAGAATTTTGTCAGACTCTTATAGCAGATTTGTGAAAAACTTTGAAATTTGTTCGCAACAATATTATTTTCAACAAATTTTATGTTACTTCTTTTCGTTGAAATGGGGCAAAAATGGGCCTATTACCACCCCCACAGTTCCAAAACAAGCACGGTGACCCCTATTTCTTATTTCATTTCTGTTTTTTATATGTGTCAGTCTTTATTCAGAAAAAGTTTTAGAAAATTCTATCGGCGGGAAGTGTGGATCCCGAACTACCTTAAAGAAAATTGTTATGAAATATAAGTCGATGGAGAAAAACATAACAACCTAGAAAATAAATTTGTAGGAATAACTGCTTTCATGCGAATGGTAGTAGCTAAGAAAGCAAAGAAATTAAAGGAAGATCGGTAAAAATAATGTAAACATACCTTAGGTATAGGTTGAGCAGGATAATTAAGTGATTTTCATTGCTAAGCAATTTTCACATGTCAAATGTGAAATCAAATTGATCAGTCGATGAATCAACGTCGCGATTCTCTTCTATACTGTCACTTTTCCGTTGAAATTTTGGCCCTCAGTTCATATCAAGATAATTTAAAGTGAAAAAGTTTTTTTTCTAACACTAAAAAGCTCACAAAGTCCAACCGAATGGCGTAGCATTGCTCGTGTTGCTCGATAGTACATTGTGCTAAATTTGCGTACATGGCTCTCGAACCGGCAGTACTTTGTTGACAAACATCTTGTATGAAAAGTTATAGTTTTTGTTCTGCATAGTTGATAAGTCTGCAATAATCCTACAGGTCCTTGTGTTATCATTTATATTGAATTTCCACACAATGAATTGATGAATGAACATACAGAGTGCATGGATATTTCATCTGTGATCGCGTGTGTTCATTTTGCTCACCTCTAATCGACTGCAAAATGTCTGATTTTCGCGTTTTTGTTTTCATGTACTTTTGTTCACCGTCGATCTTTTTACTTTTAAAAGTAGATTAGTCGCCCCCGTTAAGTAATAATTGAAAAACGCCACGAAGAATCCATGAGAAATCCAGCCTTGATCTTTTAGCAACTCGCAAACTTGTTAAAGTAAACTCCTTTAGCTGTTAGTTCATGCTGATCAAGTTTTCACTTTGTTTATTTTCAAGTTGTAATATCTTCATCTTTGTTGAAAAAGATTTTTTTCGAAAGAAAAAAGGACTGGATACTCTACGAGTTTTTTTTTCAGTAAAACTCTAACAACTTCTGCTAATCATAAAGTCATTCTGTGTCCGCACGCGTCGGAATTTTCATTTTACGCGCCAAAATGCAGTGTCGATGGGCACGGACGGATTACGGACGCGCGGAGTGGCCTGGGCCGAACCATCAAAAATCAACTCGATGGCTATATTTTCTAAAGTATGGTGCTCCGCTTGCGCGGGCCTTCGGCCCGCGCGGAGCTCCGCTAATAATTCCAGCGCTCTAATGCGTATTGTTGACATCGATTTTTAGGGTCCCCTGATACCTTAAGTGTTACCTTTCGCTCTTTTTTGCTAGCAGGTCGCTATAAAAGGAGAGTGAAAGAAATGGAAGTACCCTGCTCAAAGAAAGTTTGTGTGATCACCGGTGGTCTTGACATCAGGATAAAAAAATATTCTTTCAATGATATTCCCGCATTTTCGTCCGTTTTATTTGTGGAATAGTTAAGCTATAAAAAAAACGTAATGATTTTTTTTACTTCTATTATTATTTAAAGGAAACTTTAATTTTTTCATTTCATTTTCTGAAATAAAATCTGCAATGAATGAAGTACTAGAAAATGCTAATGAGAATCCAAAAAGGAATATTAACGAAAATGGTTGGAAAATTCCCTTTGGTCCCCTTCCTCAAAAAAATCCTGGATCCACCACTGTATCTATGGTTTGTCATATGTACCTGTGAAATTAACAACATCGGTTTTACTCTGTCGCACACCATCATTCCATCTTTCATTTCTCTTGATATCATCATCTGACAAGAACACTAACACGTGTATTGAATAACTTGAATTTTTCAAATTCCTAAAGGTAGCCGTGCGTTGTTGATTATTTGTAGTGACAGAAACCACGTCTTTGTTGGTGTGTTTATTGACGCAAACAACAACATAGCGTTCTATAGTGCTGCCTTCATATCTTTCTTTTCTTGTTAGTGGGTAAGCAGGCCACTGCACAGTTACAGACTTTTGTTGCTCGTCTGTAATAATCTTCGGAATCCAGTTTGGTTGGACCGGATCTGCAAAAAGATGAATTCAAGAAAAGTATTAATTGGTGGCGACACAAAATTAGTAAAAATGTAAATTGATTATTTTTGCAGTTACACAATCAGTATTAGCTGCCATTTAGAAAACCTGCGTTAATAAATAAAAATTGATTGATTGATTGATTGATTGATTGATTGATTGAGTGATTGATTGATTGATTGACTGATTGATCGATTGATTGATTACACACCACTATTTGGATGAACTTTAATTTGTCAATGAGTTTAAACGGGTTTAGCAGATGTTCGGTAAAGTTCGGCGTTTTGATTGACGTGAACAAAAACACCAAATGGCTGTTGGCATTTAAAAAGCAAAACTGAAAACTGCAGTAAATACGGTTTCCCTTGGGGGTGGGAACTCCTAGTGCAAACCATCGGGATGCTCATCGTATCGGGTAAAAAATCGGCGATTTGGTCAAAAAATAAAATTTGCTAAATTCTCACTTATTGGTATCTTTTAGGGGTTGAAACCCACTGAAACTTATGGTTTTGGTATTTTTTAGGGATGAAAAAATTGTGAAGCCACGTCCATTTGAAAAACGTCAGGTATCTTTTAGGGGTATTTTTGAAAAATATCGACGAGCATCCCCGATCGTTTATACCCGGAGTCCTCCCCCCTGGGACGGTTTCCCTATGAATAGTTTTCCACTTACAATCATGTATGTTGTATCCAGACATATCATATTGGACTTTAAAATCAACTGGCAATGAGTAGTCGAACGATTTCAGATTCATTGTCATCTTGCCAAAGGTTATTACGTAAAATGGCACATTAGTCGTGTAGCAGGCTTTTTTTATCTCTTCGCCATAAGAGTTCATAAAGTTCATGTACGTGTTGCTGTGAAGAGAATGGTACAATTAGTGAAACGATGAAGTTTGCTGTACAATCAAGAAAATGCCAGATTTACAAAAACCACAGGAACCCCGCACGAACGACAACAAACGTTTGATTGCTTGCCATGAAAATCATTGTTCGTTATCATTATTGCAAGAATCATAAAACATTACAAACATACATGAAGGTCAAGCTGTCTGTATTTACCAAACCCATGCAGTTTCAGAGGTTTTCTTTTGTAGTTTCTTTTTAATTTAGTCTCTACTTTTTTGTTTGTCTGTATTTGCCTATCCTAGTTTAAGAGGTTTTCGTAAATTGCAGTTTCTTTGTAATCACTATGTGGATGAGATAACTACTATGTGGATGAGATAACCACTATGTGGATGAGATAACCACTATGTGGATGAGATAACCACTATGTGGATGAGATAATCACTATGTGAATGAGATAACCACTATGTGGATGAGATAATCACTATGTGAATGAGATAACCACTATGTGGATGAGATAACCACTATGTGGATGAGATAACCACTATGTGGATGAGATAACTACTATGTGAATGAGATAACCACTATGTGGATAAGATAACCACTATGTGGATAAGATAACCACTATATGGATAAGATAACCACTATGTGGATGAGATAACTACTATGTGGTTGAGATAACCACTATGTGATGAGATCTAGATGTGTAAACTTAACTACGTATCTTATTTGTAATTACCTGCAATCAGACTTGTATTTCAATCCTAGTTTGTTGACTTTCACTATTATGGGTATAATTGGCGAAGGAGCTTCAAAGTTCCATTTGCACTTCAATCTACGATCTCGATAGTAATGGTCTTCTACTATTTTACCCACCAGCTTGTCTTTGATGGTAGTTTGGCATTCTGTTAAAAAAACGCGTGACATTATTTGACGTGGCTTGTCATGAATGGCGTGACATTTGAAGGGTATAGACTTCCCTAAAGTTGCCCAGCATTCATCCTTAATAGCGTCCGTTGCAGACGTCTTATGTGGTTCGCTGTTGTGGTAGCCTTTCTTTAGGCAAACCACATAGGATGGCTGCAACAAAGGCTACATTCTTAATACCTTTATAAGCTATCGTCTATTTTTAACAACTTGACTTGACTGAGCTAACTGTCCCGCATTCAAGTAAACAGCACGTTGAAAGCACGTACTAGCTTTAAGAAGGGATTTCTTACCTGAAGGTTTACCACATATCACGCTAGCAGGGTAGCCTTTTTTCCAGCAGTAATCGTTATCAATCACTCGGCAGTCATGGAGGCTTGTCTCTGTCCCCGTACAGTTCTTGGGTTTAGCAAAATAATCCATCTTTTCATAGAAAGGACTATAATTGTACACCCATGTTGGCGCCGGAAGACGAAGCGATCTACATACAACTTGAGCTTCTTGTTGACGCCAGTTATCAGAACAAATAGACATCCACTTTGCTTTGTCAGCAACAAACAATTCAATTCGTCCTTCATTAGAAATACGGCCACCTCTCAATCGTACCGTATCTAGAAATAGAAATACAATCAACGATATCATCAAAGAACGAACTAAAGCCTGCCGTTGTTCTGCAAATCAAATATTCCTCCAAGGTTCTTGATTGCAAAAACTTCATGCAAATTAAATGGTGCAAATTAGCCAACTTGTTCGATGGACAAATTTTGCATACCTTTTCTGCATTCAGGTACCTCACTCCCGCGACAATGTAGGGTTTTGAAAATACTTGCAAAGACGGACAAAAGATTCGCGTGTGCACGTACAAAATAATAATAAACTTGAATACTTCAAAATGATAACACCTAAGTAATTTTGGAATGCATATCTATGTTATGTTCGTTATTTAAATTTTCTTAATTTTTGAAGTGTTAGTGTTCTATCACGAAATAAACAAAACAAAAACCACTTAGGTCACTATCATAGTAACCAGTTCAAATATATCATACTTAAAAAGAACAAGGTCATCCACTTGCCTGTTTTGACTTGCGTGGTCTTAGTGCATGCCTGTGCGTGTAGACCGCTGACACCAGGTACTGCAATAACTGTTACTTTGACTGTGGAACTAGGTGATAGGCTATAGACAGTGTAAGTAGTCTCTGTTGTCTGAATAGTAGTAGTGTCATTGCTCTTGGTTGTATATACTAGATAATAGCTATAGTTGGCCTTCACACTGGGGTGAGACCACACTACATTCACTAGACCTGGTCCAGCACGTAATTTGATGTTCCAATCAGAACAACTCTCTGAAAGAATTAGATACACAATAAATTGCATGTATCACATATTTAAGCATTTCTACACAAATGAGACTGCAAGTCTTCACAAGCTATCACAAGTTCCTACATGAGTTTCAAAACGTACTTGTAAAAACGTGCTGCACCTAGCTTGAATGTGAAAATTAAGTTCTGTGTGAAAGCAACTGCAAATCCACGCAAGTTATCGCAATCTGGTCCAAACTGGTATATAAATGAGTAGCCGTTTGCACACACACTTGCATCCAGTGCGTGATGAAGTGCGAAAACTTGCAAGACTTTCATGGGTTTTGAGCGTGGGCAAACCGTTTGCACGCTCTTGCAAGCCCAGGTAAGCAAAAACCAAAACAAACAAATGGACATGTATTGTTTAAGTAAGGGTTTTTGAAAAATAAGTTGTGTTTGTTGAAATGTACTTTATGACTTTTCCAATCTTTTTTCAGAGATCATATCAAAGAATTGCTATACGGAAATTGCTGTTCGATCGGCCATCTTGGTTAATCTTACATTATTTGGAAGTGCGTTTGGGGGCTTAACGTTAGGATAAAACTGTCAGATATTGTCGAGAATCCAAAAACTCAAAATGTCCGTCACATTTGATCAACTTTGCGGTAAGTACTTCATGTATGCCTTGATTATAACTTTGCAGCCTCGGTTTTGCACAGGGTTCCCGCGCGAAGATCATTCATGTATAAATGATTAATTTCATTGTCTGATCCACTAACTATATCCTTACCATCATAGAAGGTATATTTCATCTTTAATCCTCGTATATCCCTAGCAGTATAGGTATATGACGAATGGTAGGTCATCTTCACTGGCAGTGAGTCGATAATGTATCGCCGTTTTTTCGGGTCAAGTTCGTCATTTTTTACTACTAAAAGATCTACGCCATTACCAGATTGAACAACCAGGCTTGTCAAGCTGTAAACAATCAAAAGATGTAGTTTGATATATGGTCTTTTATGAATTATACGTGTGTGTGTGTGTGTGTGTGGGTGGGGGGGGGGGGGGGGGTATGTGGTGTCAGCAGGTAGAGTAAAAGGAAACCGTTTTGCCAACTTCCTTTCTAAATTTCCTTCACATCTCTCTCTCTTCCCTCGATCCCCACCCCGCACCCTAATCAACACCAAATACGTTTACCATTTAAGGGGAATTTTTTATGGTACTTTTTCTCACACATTTCATGTCTTGAATAAGATGATGAAAATGATGATCATGATTTTGCACATGTTCGTGGCTAGGTTTTCTCATCCTTTGTAATGTTTAATACGGAACGTATAAAAAGTATTTAAACATGAAAATAGTGAAGTAACTAAGTAAGTATGGAAGATAATGAGCGAGTGAGTACTTACGTTCTGTAATAAGTAAGTAAGTGAGTGAGTGAGTGAGTGAGTGAGTGAGCGAGTGAGTAAGTGAGTGAGTGAGTGAGTGAGTGCGTGAGTGAGTGAGTGAGTGAGCAAGTGATTGAGCAAGTGAGTGAGTGAGTGAGTGAGTGAGTGAGTGAGTGAGTGAGTGAAGTAAGTAATTATTTAGGAGAATAGAACCATGTTAAGTCTAGTAAGTAAGAAAGAGTGATGATAACGAGTGATGATGGTGATCACTTTGGTAACTTTGATATTAATTAGGACAGCATTAAATGTATTTACTCCTTACCCACTATAACGGAACAAAATGACATCTTCAAAGTCCAGTAAAAGTTTCTGGTTCGGTTTTGATGTTTTTAATGTCCATTCATCATGGGTTATATGCATCTTATATGGAAAACCAGCGCTGGTTATCACACCGTACTGACTAGTGATGTTCTTCTCTTCAACTGCGATAAGAATATGAAAGTTTGCATATTCAAATCATCTTCACTTTTACACATCTGCTAATAACCCTTAACATAATAGCCCACTACAAAAATCGAGACATATTGGTAACGTTAAAATATTGATTGACTACGATTTTATAGTCTTTCCTTTTCCATTTTAAACAATTAACAGAGTACTAAAATATAAAGAAATGCATTTGATATAGTGTTCCGGAATATTCGATTTGTTCGTTGAATCGAAAAGTTTTTTCAAATAAAATAATATCTTTTTGCTTCCAAAACCTTAAAAAATAGGTTAACGTCACTTATTATCCAACTAGTGAAAAATAACGCGTGAGTAAGACTGGATCGAGTAAAAATATACATCGATATTTTTCGCTGTCTAAACCAGTTTAACAGGTTTTCATCTACAGCGTCTACAGCTAAAATGTCTGCAAGGCAAACTGAATAGTTTTAAACGTTTTCTACAGCAACGCTTTCGATTCTTCTGTTAATAAGATAACAAAAATGTCGAAATTATAATTGAAAACAGAGTCAAAGTGAACATGTAAACACAGAGAACAGAAAATGCTTTGTAAGCTCACAAGTTTATTGACATATATTATAAGCTGACTGACTAGCTCGTATAAGGAAAAGAAAAAAATGAAATTTTAACTTAATACAACAAAATGTAATCCTTCAGTTGAAGAGCTGCAAAAATGTCCTTTATAGTAGAAATGTAAAGCTAATTGAAGCAAGCAACTACGATCCACGAATGGAAACGAAAGCACTACAATCGCTGCAAGTTCTTGACACAACATTTCCCTTGTTACTACATTTTCATTTGACTTCATCAAAGTTTAAGAACGGTAGCCATTTTTTCATTTGTCTTGTTGACGTTCTCCCTCTTTTTTCTCAAAATACAGCCAAAATTTGTAAAAACAATCGAGAAAATTACATTGATAATCGGCTAAAACGGCGTGTTTGTGTGAGCTGCTAAAACCGGTTTGACTTGTATGAAAAATGAGCCAATCAGAATGCAATACGTACGTCACGCAATGTCCAACTAGTTTTTTAAGGAAATGAAAATTATTATTTTTTCGATTTTTTCGACCCTTT
This sequence comes from Diadumene lineata, assembly GCA_918843875.1. Taxonomy (NCBI): domain Eukaryota; kingdom Metazoa; phylum Cnidaria; class Anthozoa; order Actiniaria; family Diadumenidae; genus Diadumene; species Diadumene lineata. The sequence goes on along the minus strand of OU974074.1, from coordinate 6,980,677 downwards.
TTTCATTTTTACGAGATAGTTGGATAATAAATAACTTATTAGACAGTTGGATGTGGAATATGACTGGATATTTTACTCGTCAACTTTCATTTTGACTCGCCTGAAGGCTCGACCGTCAAAATACAGCGTGACTCGTAAAAATATCCAGCCATATTCCACATCCAACTGTCTAATAAGATATATATATTAACATGCGGAAAAATAAAATTTCCTTTAAAAACTCGTGACCATTTACAGTATGTTTGATTGGCAGCATCAGCAGTCATTTTAAATATAACGAGCTGATATATCAAATATTGACCAAATATGGTGTCAAAACTATGCTAATAAGACTGAATATTTCGGAGCATGGATAGCGGTACACGCGGCTCAAACAATCTCGTTATGAGTTTCTGGTACTAGCATCGTAGAATTGTCCTACCTTTTGGTTTTCCACAGACTACATTTGCCGAATAATAACAGGAATCCCTTTGGTCGACCCAGTTATTCTGTGCACAGTCAACAAGACTAACTTCTCCACCATGACACTTCAGACCATTCATCCATACACTGCCAGTAATCCTTCCAAACTCACGATATCGCAGTGCGTAGGTAGCCTCTGGTAGACCTACTGATCGACAGAAGACCTTTGCATCGGTCAGGCTCCACATCTCATCGCCACATACACTACCCCATTCTCCTTGATACTTGATTTCTATTCGTCCTTCAATTGGCTTCTCGCCTCCCACTAGACGCCATTGCACTGCAGACAGAGGAAAGGTCTCATACAAAATCGTACGCAATAGTAATAAAAAACAGCAGGTTTGAGAGTTTATTAGCATAATTACACACAGAACGGCAACAATAACACCAGAACATGCAAGTGGAGGGCAAAACATTTGAGCACAACGCATCTTAGAACATTCATTTTCCGGTGAATGGAAATATAACAACAAAATACAAAAACGCCAGAACATGCGAGAGAATGTAAAAAATTACTGAAATAAGAATGATAAGGAACAACTGTCCTAGACGTCATTGATAGAGCATAAGTTGTTCTCTCTTGTTATCAGTAACTGTCATTCTTACCTGTGGAAGTCCTAATTTTCTTGGTACAGTATTTCAGCTCTGACGAACCAGGAACAAATTCAAACAGATGAATGGTGTATAGGGAGTCTGGTTTAAGGCCTTCTAGCTTAACCCTTTTGAACACGGACGGCTTGACTTGAATCTTTTCTTTATAGATGTAGTAAGCGGCAGTTACTCGGGCTAGAATTCGTGATTGTATCCAGACCATTTCGATGCTTCCTGATGTCGTGGTGATTTGCAACGTGTCCCAGATCTTTCCTTTGCATTGGTCTAAGATTGAAGAACGTACACACAAACAATACATTACATTTATGGTTGGCATTACAACTATGGTTGATGCAAAGGCATCTAGTGCACACTTTAATGAAAAACAGCATCAATCAATAAGCAAATCAAGCTAAAATAGACAAGCAAACAGATGGGCGACCAATAAACAAACGAAGCAACAGACAAACAAACATACAGATAAACAAATGGGGAAAATGTCAGACAGACATGCAACCAAGAAGTTGAACGAAGTTGAAATTACAAAATAAGAAATGAATTTATAAGCATTAACATATGTAGGCATATTTGCAAACGTTAATATATGTTCCCGTTATAAAAAGGCGTTCACTAAAAAAATCATGATGACATTATTATTTATCCAAATCAAAAAGAGGAAATAGAACAAGTCAAGAGGGTATGAGATAAGAGAGCTTATCCCCCATATTGGTCTTTACACTCATCAGGGGAACTTTTCATTCTATTTTTTTAAACTGAAGTTATTTCGGGAACGGAACGTGATTGGCCAGATTGCAAGAGGCGCGGTTGCATCATCAAAGCATTTTAAGACAAAAGTGCGGAGATTGGTAACAAGCTAAAAATTGCACGACGAGTATTAAAAAAAATAAATATGCTACATAATTTTCAAAGAATCACCTACCATCAAATGCAAAATATCTAAGCTTGAATCCCTTGGGTTTTCCAGGATGTAGTGTCGAAAATGGCGAGTGCAGAATCATTTTTCCTGGTGTATTTTCAACAAGGACGTGGAATGGATCACTAAACGTCTTGTCTTTAGCGGTAAATAACGTCTTGCCTTTTCCGTTTTCAACACTTAACAGAGTACTACAATACCAAGAAACAGCGTTAATAGGAAAGACATTATATATAGTTTGGCTTCATACAAGCTTACAGTGACTGAGACTTACAAATAATGTCAGTTTTTAGTCGTTCATTTTTTTCCTGGCTGTAGTGCAACCATCAATAAAACAAATTTATTAGCAACGTTGTCTCGGCTTTCTGTTTATCTGATAGGAAATCATGAGTGGCCCTGTGGCCCAATGGATAAGGCATCTGACTACGAATCAGGGGATTCCAGGTTCGAGTCCTGGCAGGGTCGTTTATTTTTGTTTTCTGTCAAACCTTTTTAAATGTGTATCAACATTGCTGTTGAAAGGCGTTGTCTTTTGAACTGGTTATTTGCTTTGAAAAACTATGCCATGTTCAATAATTATTACATCATAAATAGTCTGTAACAAGCGCAATTCTTGACTTTGGTTACAGGTAAATGACCAAGAATCGCTTGAGTAATAAAGAACAAATATGTTGCCGCCATGTTGGATGAGCAATAAAAGAGAAACTAATGAGGAATACTTTGTTATCATCATCCAACATGGTGGCTATGACGTACCGTACAACTCAAGAATAACGTATGCTGCTAGTTCCTGCTCTTAATTGTTTTAAACATTACACATTGTGGTCACATGCCACGTTTTACTTCGGAATTGAAGGTCACGAGGTGTTCTCAAATCCCGCAATCCAGCCCGCGCTGGGAGCTGACTAACTCTGAAAAGTGACCTTTAAAGGCGCAGTCAGATGCCTTCTCCATTGGGCTACAATACAAGTTGCAAAACAATTTCCATCACACATAACACAACAAGTGCAAAAGATGTGATACAATTTGCAAATGATGTTTTGTAGAGTAATTGTCGTCTCTAAAAAGATATAATCTTCAAAAAATAATAATCTTCTAAAAAGATATATACTTCAAAAAATGTCTCATCTCGCAGTAACATTACAGAAAATAATATTCTTACAATCAACGGCCCTGTGGCCCAATGGATAAGGCATCTGACTACGAATCAGGGGATTCCAGGTTCGAATCCTGGCAGGGTCGTTTTTTTTTTTTGTATTATTTACCTAGAGGGTTGCGAACGTTTGAGATCCAAGTCTTGTATGACGAGTAATATATTGGCGTTTTTCATGGGCGGAATGAAGTTCCACTCGGAGTAAGTCTGTTTCAGTGATGTTGGATATCCTGGGCTTGTTATTGTACCTGATAGGTTAGTGATATTCACTACGAAACCTGGAAAAAATAATGGAACAGATTCAAAGAAATTATATCATCAGTCAACAGTTGATCATTGTATGATTTTGTATCGCCATTAAGAGGGGTTATGGTTTTGGAATCCGTGATAAATTAGCGTTTATAAACTAATTTACATTGAGGACAAACGTAGTTGGGACTCTGAGAAATATTTCCAGTAACTTAACGAATTTGAATGCGAAATATTTCTATTATTCCAGCTTATTTATGGATGAGAAACTACAATGAAATGGAGAGGAGGGGAGGTCGGGTATCGATATTTGAGGGGGGAATGAAAATTGTCTAAAATTTAGAAAAAGGACCAAGTGTTTGTCCGAGATTGTAGTTTACCTACCGTTCGGGGGGCCACATACCACCCCAGCAGCTAGTGCACAAGACTCTCGTGTACGTTTGCCCCAACCGCTATGATCACAATCAGCAATGTTCGCTTCATTACCAGTACAGTTGACATTCGTCAACAATACCCTGGAATTGTCCTCATCTTTTTGGAAATAGACTGCTGAAGCAGGAGGTAGTCCCAGTGTTCGACACAGCACAGTGCCATCATTCACATCCCAGTTGCTTCCACATATAATGCCCTTTATGTAGCTATGCTTCACTTGGACTATTCCTTCGTTAGAGAATTTACCTCGAGTCAAGTTGAACATTACTGTTGAACAAAAAAAGGCGACAAAATTAATAGACAATATAACTTGCAATGCAAAAATGTAAAAAGCTGTAAGAATACTTATCCAACACCAATCATTTCTGATTTTAAGCAATCATAAAAACAACAACATAAAAGCAACCACGAAATATAAAAACAAACATTTAATATCCACATAAATAAACGAGCAAACAAACAACCATAGAAATAAAACAACAAACAAAAGCGCAAGTACACAAAAAATAATAAACAAAACAAAAAATCGTGAGATGCAAACTAGTAAATTACTATAGTCGGCTTTGTTCATGTAGAAACAGCAAGTCAAAATTACACATATCTTTTTACAAACAAAACCAGTAAAAATACAAGAGCTCAAACAAATGAACAAACAAATAAATACAAAATAAACAAATTCACATATATATATATATATATATATATAGTACAGTTAATAAATAATGCAAACAAAAGACATTCTTACACAACCATACAATTTTCTATTGAAATCAACTCACCATTGCCAGAGTTAACAGTCTTTTTGCAGTGAAAGTATTGTTTTGGGTCATGTTGTTTTCTTGAAAAAGCAAACACCTGTACGGTATAGTTTGTATTTGGATTGAGGTAGTAGAAATCTGTGTAGTGATACCTAGCGATGGATTCCAAGCGACGCTCACTGACTTTAGATGAGTTGAGGCTGAAGACAAACCGCCCATAGAAGTTCCGTGGCGCTGTGACGCTTATCTGTCCATTCCTACCCTTAACTTCGAACGTGTAGTTCTGGCTGCATTGTTCGTCACCTGATCAGTAGAAAGAAATATAAATTGTATATTTTTAAATTGTATGTTTTTATATAGCTGAGTTCCGTCCAAGACTTCAGTTCGCACCAACATTCTTCAAGAATTAAAGAACTAGCTAGACAACAAATCTTTCATGCACAAGACTACCCAGTCTAAATTATGAATAAACATTGAAACGCACTCTCCCTGATGCCTTCACAATAAAAAGACTACACAAACAGTCTTTTTTTAGAATTACGTAGTCTTTCTTAAGACTACACAAATTAGTCGTTCTCAAAACTGCGCATGCGCAGTTTACCTCTATCTTAAAACAAAACAAACAGTCTTGGAATGAAGACTTACCATTAACAATCATATATCTTATTAAAAGACCCGAATCAGTCCATTCAGAAGAACTACTCGTAAACGAAGAATAATACTCGATGCGAATTGGCAGGGAGAAGACTTCCATATACTGATTTTTGTATTTGGCGTTCTTGACCTCAAAGATAGTTTTTCCTGAACCATCTTGTATCTTAACGAAAGCATCACTAAAATTCGAAAAAAGAAAGAGAGTAAGAAGATTGTAGCTTTTGGTATAGCATATTAGATATATTTTCAAATACCCACGAAACAAAGTGCAACACAAAGAAAATTCAAAGAAAATGCGAACAATAATATGTACTAAAGTTGATCGCGCTGAAGAGTTTGTATATCACTGGTTTATGAAAACCACTATTTATGATAAAATGATAACATCGACAACCACATTACAATAAAATACAGTAATTCTACTTGTTGTCTACTAAGAAAATATTCTCTCAGAAAGTAAAACGGATTGTCTGTGTAAACGCGCGTTGTTTACACCGTTTGCATACATTTAGATCAGTAATTGTAGCATTACTTTGAAATATCGTAACGTGTAGTTGACAATAGACTGCCGTCAATCAAACACGTTGACGCCATACATATGGATCGGTGGTTATTGCATTTTGATTAAACTTTATCAATCGAAACAATGAATGAAAGGGCCGATAGCGTTGTTGGTGAATTTGGTCCATCCTTCTAGCAGTATGTGTTTGGTTCGCAGTAGTTTGGACGTCGCAATACAAAAAGGTGATAGTAAAATGGGTGACTTTAGTTGCCAGCTTTATGTTACCAAGCTAAGTTACCAATACCAAGCCAGATAAATTAAAAAACGCTACTTATTCTGTTATCATTATTATATTTGTCCAGTAAGGCCTTCTGTCCAAACAATTTCGCATGAATTCTAAATATTTTTTTTAATTTTACAAATTCGTTGTGAAAATTGAATCGGCATATGCAATGTGTGAACTAAATCTGCCATAGGTCCTCCCTCTAGCTCAGTCAAGCGTTTCCTGGCTCATTGGCATGAACTGTAGCGTGAGGCGTGCCTAAGACGTTTGGTTTAAAAGACAATAAAAAAATCCTTTTTTTTTTTTAATTTGCGTGTTATCAATGCAAATGATTTTAAATTCATTGTACATACCCCTCTTTTCTTTCAAGACTACCAAATTTGATGTAAATCATTGCCTTTGACTTAGGATTGGGCGGCATGAGTGTCCATACTTTATGACCTATTTCCATTTCCTTGGGATACCCTGGTGTGGATATGATTCCGGTTGTATTGTATAACTTTACATCCTCAACTGAAAGTAATTTCAAAAATTCCATGTGCATTTCAGTCAATTAAGAACATAGCATTGGTTGTGCAAGGTACGGATTGGATTGCAGGCTGGCTAATCGTAGAAAAACCTATTGATAAAACTGCCAATAGAATCAATTGAATGTAACTTAACGTCTGTAAAATATGAAAGGCTGGAGTAACTTACGTTTTGGTACGCCACATACAACAGCAGCAACATTGTTGTAACACCATCTAGCGGTACCCCAACCAGGGTGTTGACAATCTCCAATAAAACTCTCATTACCCATGCATTTCACACCTCGTAACAGCTTAACTCTTCCATAATTGGAAGCAAACATTTGTCGTTTTATTGCAAAGGCCGGTAGTTCTAGTCCTAATGATTTACAGACTATCTTTGCTTCATTTATTGTCCATTTATCGACACAGATGTCTCCCCATTTGGTCTTGTTGTGGAAGACTTGGACGATACCTTCCGTAGGTGAACGTCCTTTCACTAGACGAGTTTTACCTATAATCGTAATAGGAGTTATAAGTCAACGGTGGAATAAATGTTTAAATGCGTTAGTTTTATTTATTGATTTACACATATTTCTGATAATGATCTTTATCATCGTTATGAAATTACATATATCATTTCACTATCGTAGTCATGCATAATGACATCCTCGATAATTTGATAAATGATTATCACATGTCTTGATTTTACTACACTTCAGTAAATTTAGCTTAATTTCTACTCTGCAGCCTCGAAAGCGAATGATGTGCAATACCCAAATTTGTGCACAGTCATGGCCTCGTTAATCGTTCTCACCACCATCATTATCATCATCATCATAATATTATTATCAACTCGTCGTCTCATCGTCAACACCACCATTGTCATTTATTGTCATTATAGTCATCACCATCATCAAACGTCATAATCTTTTTTGTCATTATCATGTGATAGCTGCTTACCCTCGTGGACTCGAATATCCTTGCTACAGAAGTAAAATGGGCTGTTCTTTTCATCAGAGAATGCTAGTATACTTATGGTGTTAAGAGTACGAGGCACTTGATCATCGTAAGTGATTGAGTTACTAGTGCTCGTGGTTGTCAAAGACATGGTCGTAGTGTTACGAAGGACTGCGTATTTGTACTTCTGCCCAACCTTCGGTACAGGCCAATCAGCGGTTACTGCACCAATATTAGACTTAACATTAAGGTCCCAATCTTTGGAACACGTTCCTTAGAATAAAAGAGACAACATGACTTAACCATATAATCGCAAACAATCGAGAGCGGTCGCAAATGATGAAAAAAAATCGATTTTGGGGAAAGCAAAGCTTTCCGATCCTACGACCGTTTTTGAACGATGTCGATCGCGATGGTATATGGGATCGAAAAACGTTGCTTTCCCTATAATCGAATTTTTTTTTCAAACGCTTGCGACCGTTTTCGATCGTTTTCGATTATGGAAACCAGGCTTAAATGGATGCGTTTGGATATGGAGGATTAATTATATATTCTCTCCTTTCTCTCCTTTCCTGCCTGCTTGTTTGTTTGTTTGGTAAATATAAGTCCCCACTTATTTCTCTTATCTTATAGCCCCTTATTTATAAGACTGACATGACAATCAACTGACATAAATTATGTACTACATAAATGCACGAATAACAATTGATTAATTAGATAAAATATGAGGAAATGATTATATACATGTATATCTTCCTACCATTTACCACTAAGTACCGCAGCTTCACACCAAGTTCTGGTCTGGATATGTACGATACAGTTGATATGTAAGAAATCCTTGCACCAGTTGATGTAATGAACACTTGAGGCACAGAATCAGCATTTTTAACATTCAGTAATGTTGAATTTGCACTGTCAAAAACTTGCAGACGACCCCAACTGAGAAAAATAACAATTAAGTGAGTTCGATGGATACCATTTTACTAGAGTGACATTAACCAATTTGTTAAAATTAATGCGTGTGGGCACGGAATTTTAAATCATTGTCATTTTGTGGCATACTCTTGAGAAAAGATATTCAAATTATAGAAGATGGTAAATAAACGTACCCTCCGTCGCGGGATCGGGATAATTTGATTTTCTCAAAGAAAAGTACAACTCTTGCGTTGCCGTCACTTGGTTTGAACGTCCACTCGTAGTGGGACTGCTTCAAAGAGTATGGATACCCGGGACTTGTTAAAACACCTTCACCGTCAGTTACAGCGAACTTAGTACCTTGAAACAATAAACAACAAGCCTTAACAAAGATGAACTGACAAACTACAAATCAACACGAAAACATATTAAACCCACAGGCCAACAAATATTAAAAAGTGAAAACAAAACGATCAATTATTTGTAAAAATAAAGAATAGATGCCTTGAATGTGACGTCAAAGCAGCCCTTCCTGGAGGACAAAACAAAAGATATTTTCTCTCTTGGGAGCTGAAACCCAATGTTTTGTCCTCCAGGTTGCATTCCAACGAGAGGTCTGTTGTTGTTGTTATCAAACAAAGAGGCTGGCGTAAAACTAAAAACACTAAACCGAACAAACAACAGAAAAATTACGAACAAAGACAAGAGACAAAACATCACTCAAACACAACAAATTTATCGAACCAAGCAAAATTGATGAAATGATGAAATTACTAAATACAATCTACAATACGACTGACACACATAAAAATTATAGACATAAAGAGAAGTTGGTAAAGTAAAAATTCCTATTATACTCACGATCTGGGCCGCCACACACTACAAACGCAGAGTAGCTGTTCCGGCATGACCACTGCTTGATCCCATCATGTTGACATTTATCTAACTGATTTTCATTGCCCTGGCACTTGACGTTATTCATCCATGTGATCTTTGCTTTGTACCTGATTGTTGGATATTTTACGAGGAAGGGAGGGGGTGGTAAACCAAGAGTGCGACATGCAACGTGTGCAGCTTTAATGTCCCACTTGACGAACCATCCTCCTCCAATACATACCGAACCCCATAGGTTTTGATGGTACACCTCGACTACACCTTCATTAGCAACGAGACCTCTTTGTAAACGCCACAAATCTGGTTTGGGAGAAATGGATAAATAGAAGTGTTATCAATCAATAACATGAGATTGATGATTTTTTAATTAAACAGTCGAATAGTTTTTTTTAACAAACACTGTTCCAACCATTTTCATTCAATGTAATCACTGCGCAATAAAGTAGGAAAACAGTCAATTGAAATCAATCGTTGAAATAAATCAAGAACCAAAAAAACGATAAAAACCGAAAAGCAAACAACGACAGAGCGATAGTACAGACATTTATCAAATAACTATGATATACCGCGCGCTCTGATTGGTCAACGCGGGTGATTTATGAGAGCACAAAGCAGCTATTTTCGACTTCTTGCTTCTACTTTGTGAACGACGCTACTCGTCGTGCTTCTCTAGCACTTCTCTCGTGTTCTGCCTATCCCCACGTGCTTTATTTCTCGATAAAGCACGGGCGCGCGTCGTTTATTCCTATCAATACAAGGCATGCAAACGATGAGGAAACATTATAGCAACATTATAGGCGATTTGCATTATGCCGTCATTTCACTACCAAAACCAGAATTATTTGCCAATTCTCTTTCAAATGTAAAATTTTAATTCCTGCAGAGATTAATGCCTTAATGTAACAATTTGCACTAATTGCGATACAGCAGCAAAGTCGGCAAAGCATTGTGGTAATGGTAGTATTCTATGTCATCATTATGCAACAGGACAAACTAGATCAAAATCAATTATCAGACTAGTCCTTGAACTATATTTACTAGTTTAGAATTATTACCTTTTCTGAGCTGAACAGTGCGTGAGCAGTAAAATACTGTTTTATTGTCACCCAATGAAATGGAATGTAACTCTACAGTATAAGTGGTGCCTGGATTTAAATAGTCAAACTCGTACGAGGTAGAATTCGTTGATTCAATTTGTTTCTGTTGTGTTGTTCTATTTACACCGATCAAGTAGGTCCATCTAGAACTGCCAAAGTCTTCAGGGGTATTCCACTTAACAGAGATCTTGCCTGCTTGATTAGTGACAGATAGCTCTATACCTTTACCGCACACAGCTAGAGGAGCAAAACATATTTCAGTTTATTATAGAGTGCAAACACTGAATGTGTGCAACAGTTGTCACTATTTAGTAGTTAATAACACTAATATAAAACAAAAGAAAACAATAGAATTAGCATAAAATAGCACTAGTGGTATTTATGTTTCACACTTTTAGTGCGTGCACTCTAGTACTTGCTGTAATAATTTGCAGCGATGCTGCTTGGAGGACACACACATTGCATGGGTTATTATAACTATGCATGTCTAAGCCTCAGGGATTCTTTAGCATAGATACACCTAGTCTTTGTAATGTAGACATTTTTACGATGACCTAATTCATCACCCCTTGTATTACAAAACACGAAAATGAATCGATTCTTTTCTTCAAGACAAGCGTTAAACTAGCACAGTTTGCAAAGTGCGACCAACTGCAAACAAATATCCTTTGACGATGAAAATGTTTTCAATATTGCTGAGTTCATAAAAATCGTAAACATAATCATAATTCAATCATCCTTAAAAACGCGTCTAATTTCATAGGAACGTAAGAGAAGTGCATTATGTTTTGTTTTTAGTACCATACTGATCACTAAGTAAGAATCTTGACATACCTTGTTTGCCGACTACAATGTATCTTATACGGAAGTTGTTCACAGCAATCTTTATGGACATTGGTATATATGCCTTGATTTCAACGTCAGACTGATTTCCTACATCGTAACATGGTCCTCCGTCAAAGGCGTTTTCAAGACGCTGTAGCTGCTTGGACCCACTCATTAACGTTATATTCACACCCCTAAAGTAGAATATTACAAAGCTGTATTACCCCAGGGTGTCCAAGGGATAGCGTGTGGCGCGTTCTTCGTGAAAATGGTGAAATATATTTCTCACTCCAAAAACTTTGATGTGATTGAACTGCATTTGCCGAGAGGGCGATTAAGAACGAATGCCATTCGTCACAAATAGCAAAAAAGTGTTAAAAAACTAGCTATGTAGCAGGATTCAAAAATCACCACAGATATGCTGATCCATTCTGCAATGTATTTGGCTTTTACAAAAACAGAATTAATGTTTACAAAAAGACCAAAATATGATCACATGTGCCATGACTTGTGAAACTATTTTATTGAATGTATGTGACTATCGAATTTGAATACAAATTTGTAATTTTTTTTAATTCTTACTTTTAATTTATAATTCGGGATTCGTTAATTTGCCTTGTCAGACGTCCTAACAATTCTTGCGCAAACATTGCTGACCTGGGTCCCCCTTTGTTACACGATCAAAGTTGTTCGGCTCATTTTATAATTCGCCTTTAAGATAGAGTAGCATTTTGCAATGTATGTTTTATGCTTTTTTGCTTCATTTGCTGAGAATTGTTCACTTTCAGTTGTAAAATCATTGTCCAGCTCAATCAGACAATGAAAAAAGATCGTTTATATTTCGTTCCTCCTCCATCTTTTCTTTTATACTCTTCTCATTTTCTAGAGTGATCTGTTTCTGAACACAGCACAACGAAGACTCTTCTTATTTGTAATTTCTAATTGCATCAACCCAAAGTATATCAATAAATATTTGATCGTAATTTACTCAATACTTACTTAAAGGTCGTGCTCACATACAAGTGGTCAACGCATATCAGTAGTCGGGAGTATTCTATAGATGGTTTAAATTTCCATACGTAATGACCACCCATCAAGACTGATGGGTAACCAGGAGAGAAAAAAGTACCATAATTGTCTGTTAGAACACGCTGCTCTTCTGGAAGACAGAAAACATACGAAACATTAATACGATTAATACGGATGTGATGTGATGTGTGTGATGTGATGTGATGTGATGTGATGTGATGTGATGTGATGTGATGTGATGTGATGTGATGTGATGTGATGTGATGTGATGTGATGTGATGTGATGTGATGTGATGTGATGTGATGTGACGTGATGTGTGCTTTACGATTTGGATTAAAATTAAATTTCCTGACTAAGTGAGTAGGAGATGTTACAGCACATACCTAACGAGGTAAGAAAATGCAGATAAATGGCACTGCAACCCATTGTTTAAAAACGAATCAAGAGATTACAGATTTGTAGCCTGGCAGAGTCAATTGTATTTATATAAATATATATACATATAAAATTTGGAATGGTTGCAAAAGGAATAAAACTTAGGTTCCCTGCCCATATAAACACGAAGCAAATCGTACTGTACCTACCGACTGGTTTTCCGCACACAACACTTGCATATGTAGTCCTGTAACAGTGATTCCAATAGTAACCTCTTTTGAACTGACAATCCACCAATCTTGTCTCATTGCCAGCACATTTCACATAGTCAAATATGTTCTTCGCATTTCCAGACACTACACCAAAATTAACTTGGGCAAAGGCGTGAGAGGGCTCTTGAAGACCGAGTTGACGACAAACGATGCCAGCGAGTTTGAGATTCCATTCATCATAGCAAATAAAGAACCACTTATTACCATGGTAAACCTGTACGCGTCCCTCGTTTTGTCGTACTCCATCTACCAGACGTATTATTCCTAAAGAATAAAGAGTTAAACGAATTTTAGCACAAAACAGGATGCATAAATTAGTTAATATTTTGCAGCAGCAATGAAAGTCCATTTAACTTATTAAAGTTTCATTTCAGTTGTATAATTTCCTAACATATAAAAAATTTACAGAAAAAAACTACCTCACAAATATTGATTGTCGTTGTGACTCTTTTAACATCTCATATGTGTAATTTTGAGCAACTAATTCAACTCAACAACTATCTTAACTTGAGTACAGAAAAAACACGTTTAAAGTAGAACAAAATACCTGCAGCTATGGTTGTAGGAGCCTCTGTAGTCACAGCAAATTTTCTGGTAGTTGACTTAGTTGTGGTTGGCAAAAACGTGACCAACGCAGCTTCAGATACCATAGCTGTTGTTCCTTCTACCAGTGCATCAGTTGGTTCTCCTGTTGTACCTTCCATTGGTACATCAGTTGCTTCTACCGTTGTACCTTTTTCTGGTGCATCAGTTAGTGCAGCTGTTGTACCTTCTACTGGTGCATCAGTTGGTGCTGATGTTGTACCTTCTACTGGTGCATCACTTGTTGCTGTTGTTGTACCTTCCATTGGTGCATCGGTTGGTGCCGCTGTTGTACCTTCAATTGGTGCATCAGTTGGTATTACTGTTGTGCCTTCCCTTGGTGCATCAGTTGGTGATGCTGTTGTAACTCCCATTGGTACATCAGTTGGGGCTGCTGTTGAACCTTTCAATGGTGCATCAGTTGGTGCTCCTGTTGTTATTTCAATTGGTTTATAAGTTAGTGCTGATTTTGTACCTTCAATTGGTGCATCAGTTGGTGCTGCTGTTGTACCTTCCATTGGTGCATCAGTTGTTTCTACTGTTGTACCTTCCATTGGTGCATCAGTTAATGCTGCTGTTGTACCTTGCTCTGGTGCATCAGTTGTTGCTACTGTTGTACCTTCCAATACTGCATCAGTTGGTGCTGCTGTTGTACCTTCCATTACTGTATCAGTTGGAGCTGCTGTTGTACCTTCCATTGGTGCATCAGTTGGAGCCCCTGTTGTAACTTCCATTGGAGCATCAGTTGGTGCTGCTGTTGTACCTTCCATTGGTGTATCAGTTGGAGCTGCTGTTGTACCTTCCATTGGTGCAGCAGTAGGTGCTGCTGTTGTACCTTCCATTAGTGTATTAGTTGGAACTGCTGTTGTACCTTCCATTGGTGCATCAGTTGGAGCCACTGTTGTACCTTCCATTCTTGCATAAGTTGGTATAGCTGTTGTATCTTGTGCTGGTGCATCAGTTGGTGCTGCTGTTGTACCATCCATTAGTGCACCAGTTGTTGCTACTGTTGTACCTTCCATTGGTGCATCAGTTGTTGCTACTGTTGTACCTTCCATTGGTGTATCAGTTGGTGCTATTGTTGTACCTTGTTCTGGTGCATCAGTTGGTGCTGATGTTGTACCTTGTGCTGGTGCATCAGTTGGTGCTGCTGTTGTACCTTCCATTAGTGCACCAGTTGTTGCTACTGTTGTACCTTCCATTGGTGTATCAGTTGGAGCTGCTGTTGTACCTTCCATTGCTGCAGCAGTAGGTGCTGCTGTTGTACCTTCCATTAGTGTATTAGTTGGAACTGCTGTTGTACCTTCCGTTGGTGCATCAGTTGGAGCCACTGTTGTACCTTCCATTGTTGCATAAGTTGGTATAGAGGTTGTATCTTGTGCTGGTGCATCAGTTGGTGCTGCTGTTGTACCATCCATTAGTGCACCAGTTGTTGCTACTGTTGTACCTTCCATTGGTGCATCAGTTGTTGCTACTGTTGTACCTTCCATTGGTGTATCAGTTGCTGCTGCTGTTGTACCTTGTTCTGGTGCATCAGTTGGTGCTGATGTTGTACCTTGTGCTGGTGCATCAGTTGGTGCTGCTGTTGTACCTTCCATTGGTGCATCAGTTGGTGCTGCTGTTGTACCTTTTTCTGGTGCATCAGTTGTTACTACTGTTGTACCTTCCATTGGTGCCTCAGTTGGTGCTGCTGTTGTACCTTCCATTGGTCCATCAGTTAATGCTGCTGTTGTACCTTGCTCTGGTGCATCAGTTGGTGCTCCTGTTGTACCTTCTACTAGTGCAGCAGTTGGTGCTGCTGTTGTACCTTCCAATGGTGCATCAGTTGGTATTGCTGTTGTACCTTCCATTGGTGTATCAGTTGGTTCTGCTGTTGTACCTTGTTCTGGTGCATCAGTTGGTGCTGATGTTGTACCTTGTGCTGGTGCATCAGTTGGTGCTGCTGTTGTACCTTCCATTGGTGCATCAGTTGTTGCTGCTGTTGTACCTTGTTCTGGTGCATCAGTTGGTGCTGCTGTTGTACCTTCCATTACTGTATCAGTTGGAGCTGCTGTTGTACCTTCCATTGGTGCATCAGTTGCAGCCCCTGTTGTACCTTCCATTGGAGCAGCAGTTGGTGATGCTGTTGTTCCTTCCATTAGTGTATCAGTTGGAGCTGCTGTTGTACCTTTCATTGGTGCAACAGTAGGTGCTGATGTTGTACCTTCCATTAGTGTATCAGTTGGAACTGCTGTTGTACCTTCCATTGGTGCATCAGTTGGAGCCACTGTTGTACCTTCCATTCTTGCATAAGTTGGTATAGCTGATGTATCTTGTGCTGGTGCATCAGTTGGTGCTGCTGTTGTACCTTCCATTAGTGCACCAGTTGTTGCTACTGTTGTACCTTCCATTGGTGCATCAGTTGTTGCTACTGTTGTACCTTCCATTGGTGCATCATTTGGTGCTGCTGTTGTACCTTTTTCTGGTGCATCAGTTGTTGCTACTGTTGTACCTTCCATTGGTGCCTCAGTTGGTGCTGCTGTTGTACCTTCCATTGGTCCATCAGTTAATGCTGCTGTTGTACCTTGCTCTGGTGCATCAGTTGGTGCTCCTGTTGTACCTTCTACTAATGCAGCAGTTGGTGCTGCTGTTGTACCTTCCAATGGTGCATCAGTTGGTATTGCTGTTGTACCTTCCATTGGTGTATCAGTTGGTGCTGCTGTTGTACCTTGTTCTGGTGCATCAGTTGGTGCTGATGTTGTACCTTGTGCTGGTGCATCAGTTGGTGCTGCTGTTGTACCTTCCATTGGTGCATCAGTTGTTGCTGCTGTTGTACCTTGTTCTGGTGCATCAGTTGGTGCTGCTGTTGTACCTTCCATTACTGTATCAGTTGGAGCTGCTGTTGTACCTTCCATTGGTGCATCAGTTGGAGCCCCTGTTGTACCTTCCATTGGAGCAGCAGTTGGTGATGCTGTTGTTCCTTCCATTAGTGTATCAGTTGGAGCTGCTGTTGTATCTTCCATTGGTGCAGCAGTAGGTGCTGCTGTTGTACCTTCCATTAGTGTATCAGTTGGAACTGCTGTTGTACTTTCCATTGGTGCATCAGTTGGAGCCACTGTTGTACCTTCCATTGTTGCATAAGTTGGTATAGCTGTTGTATCTTGTGCTGGTGCATCAGTTGGTGCTGCTGTTGTACCTTCCATTAGTGCACCAGTTGTTGCTACTGTTGTACCTTCCATTGGTGTATCAGTTGTTGCTGTTGTTTTATCTTCCATTGGTGCATCAGTTGGTGCTGCTGTTGTACCTTCTTCTGGTGCATCAGTTGTTGATGCTGAAGTACCTTCTACAAGTGCATCCGTGCGATCTGTTCTTGTGACTTTTACAATTACATCAGTTACGGTAGTTTGTTTTCCCTGCGAAGAATCAGTTACTGTTTCTGTCACAATAACAACGGGATATTTTGTAGATGTACTTGTTCCTTCCTGTGCAATGTACTTTGTTTGTGCTGCTGTTGTACTTTCTTCTGCTGGGTCAGCTGCAGATGCTGTTGTAACTTCTATGGCTGCATCGGTTAATGCTCCTCTTGAGACTTCTACTGGTGCATCGGTTGGTGCTGATGTTGTACCTTGTGCTGGAACATCACTTGGAGCTGCTGTTGTACCTTCTCCTGGTGCATCAGTTGTTGCTCTTGTTGTACCTTCCATGGGTGAATCAGTTAAAGCCACTGTTGTACCTTCCATTGGTGCATCAGTTGTTATTGCTGTTGCACCTTCCATTGTTGCATCAGTTGATGCTGCAGTTGTACCTTGTTCTAGTGCTTCAGTTGTTGTTCCTGTTGTACCTTCTACTGGTGCATCACTTGGTGCTGCTGTTGTACCTTCCAAAGGTGCATCAGTTGTTGCTGCTGTTGTACCTTCCAATGGTGCATTAGTTGGTGCACCTGTTGTTATTTCTACTGGTTTATTAGTTGGTGCTGATGTTTTCCTTTCTACTGGTGCATCAGTTGTTTCTGCTGTTGTACCTTTCATTGCTGCATCAGTTGGTGCTGCTGTTGTACCTTCCATTGGTGCTGCAGTTGGTGATGCAGTTGTACCTAGTTCTGGTGTATCAGTTGTTGCTGCTGTTGTCACATTCATTTGTGTATCAGTTGGTGCTGCTGTTGTAACTTCCAATGGTGCATCAGTTGGTGCCACTGTTGTACCTTCTACTGGTTCATCAGTTGCTGCTGCTGTTGTACCTTCTAATTGTGCATCAGTTGGTGCTACTGTTGTACCTTCCATTAGTGCATCAGTTGCTGCTACTGTTGTAACTTGAATTGGTGTATCTTTTGTTGTTGTTGTTTTATCTTCCCTTGGTGCATCAGTTGGTGCCACTGTTGTACCTTCTACTGGTTCATCCGTTGTTGCTGCTGTTGTACCTTGTAATGCTGCATCAGTTGGTGCTGCTGTTGTACCTTTTTTTGGTGCATGAGTTGGTGCTCCTGTTGTACCTTCTACTGATGGATCAGTTGGTGTTGATGTTGTACCTTGTGCTGGTGCATCAGTTGGTGCTGCTGTTGTACCTTCCATTGGTGCATCAGTTGTTGCTGTTGTTGTACCTTCCATTGGTGCATCAGTTAGAGCTACTGTTGTACCTTCTATTGCTGCATCAGTTGTTATGGCTGTTGTACCTTCCATTGGTGTATCAGTTGGTGTTGCCGTTGTACCTTCCATTGGTGCATAAGTTGATGCTGCTGTTGTATCTTGTTCTGGTGCATCAGTTGTTGCTGCTGTTGTAACTTGCAATGGTGCATCAGTTGGTGCCACTGTTGTACCTTCTACTGGTTCATCAGTTGCTGCTGCTGTTGTACCTTCTAGTTGTGCATCAGTTGCTGCTGCTGTTGTACCTTCCATTAGTGCATCAGTTGTTGCTAATGTCGTACCTTGAATTGGTGTATCATTTGTTGCTGTTGTTTTATCTTCCCTTGGTCCATCAGTTGCTGCCACTGCTGTACCTTCTACTGGTTCATCAGTTGTTGCTGCTGTTGTACCTTCTAATGGTGCATCAGTTGTTGCTGCTGTTGTACCTTTTTTTGGTGCATGAGTTGGTGCTCCTGTTGTACTTTCTACTGATGGATCAGTTGGTGCTGCTCTTGTACCTTCCATTGGTGCATCAGTTAGAGCTAGTGTTGTACCTTCCATTGCTGCATCAGTTGTAATTGCTGTTGGAACTTCCATTCGTTCATCAGTTGGTGCTGCTGTTGTACCTTCGATTGGTGCATCAGTTGTTGCTGTTGTTGTACCTTCCATTGGTGCATCAGTTAGAGCTACTGTTGCACCTTCCATTGCTGCATCAGTTGTTATTGCTGTTGTACCTTCCATTGGTGCTGCTGTTGTACCTTCCATTAGTGCACCAGTTGTTGCTACTGTTGTACCTTCCATTGGTGTATCAGTTGGAGCTGCTGTTGTACCTTCCATTGTTGCAGCAGTAGGTGCTGCTGTTGTACCTTCCATTAGTGTATTAGTTGGAACTGCTGTTGTACCTTCCATTGGTGCATCAGTTGGAGCCACTGTTGTACCTTCCATTGTTGCATAGGTTGGTATAGCTGTTGTATCTTGTGCTGGTGCATCAGTTGGTGCTGCTGTTCTACCATCCATTAGTGCACCAGTTGTTGCTACTGTTGTACCTTCCATTGGTGCATCAGTTGTTGCTACTGTTGTACCTTCCATTGGTGTATCAGTTGCTGCTGCTGTTGTACCTTGTTCTGGTGCATCAGTTGGTGCTGATGTTGTACCTTGTGCTGGTGCATCAGTTGGTGCTGCTGTTGTACCTTCCATTAGTGCACCAGTTGTTGCTACTGTTGTACCTTCCATTGGTGTATCAGTTTGAGCTGCTGTTGTACCTTCCATTGGTGCAGCAGTAGGTGCTGCTGTTGTACCTTCCATTAGTGTATTAGTTGGAACTGCTGTTGTACCTTCCATTGGTGCATAAGTTGGAGCCACTGTTGTACCTTCCATTCTTGCATAAGTTGGTATAGCTGTTGTATCTTGTGCTGGTGCATCAGTTGGTGCTGCTGTTGTACCATCCATTAGTGCACCAGTTGTTGCTACTGTTGTACCTTCCATTGGTGCATCAGTTGTTGCTACTGTTGTACCTTCCATTGGTGTATCAGTTGCTGCTGCTGTTGTACCTTGTTCTGGTGCATCAGTTGGTGCTGATGTTGTACCTTGTGCTGGTGCATCAGTTGGTGCTGCTGTTGTACCTTCCATTGGTGCATCAGTTGGTGCTGCTGTTGTACCTTTTTCTGGTGCATCAGTTGTTACTACTGTTGTACCTTCCATTGGTGCCTCAGTTGGTGCTGCTGTTGTACCTTCCATTGGTCCATCAGTTAATGCTGCTGTTGTACCTTGCTCTGGTGCATCAGTTGGTGCTCCTGTTGTACCTTCTACTAGTGCAGCAGTTGGTGCTGCTGTTGTACCTTCCAATGGTGCATCAGTTGGTATTGCTGTTGTACCTTCCATTGGTGTATCAGTTGGTTCTGCTGTTGTACCTTGTTCTGGTGCATCAGTTGGTGCTGATGTTGTACCTTGTGCTGGTGCATCAGTTGGTGCTGCTGTTGTACCTTCCATTGGTGCATCAGTTGTTGCTGCTGTTGTACCTTGTTCTGGTGCATCAGTTGGTGCTGCTGTTGTACCTTCCATTACTGTATCAGTTGGAGCTGCTGTTGTACCTTCCATTGGTGCATCAGTTGGAGCCCCTGTTGTACCTTCCATTGGAGCAGCAGTTGGTGATGCTGTTGTACCTTCCATTAGTGCACCAGTTGTTGCTACTGTTGTACCTTCCATTGGTGTATCAGTTGTTGCTGTTGTTTTATCTTCCATTGGTGCATCAGTTGGTGCTGCTGTTGTACCTTCTTCTGGTGCATCAGTTGTTGATGCTGAAGTACCTTCTACAAGTGCATCCGTGCGATCTGTTCTTGTGACTTTTACAATTACATCAGTTACGGTAGTTTGTTTTCCCTGCGAAGAATCAGTTACTGTTTCTGTCACAATAACAACGGGATATTTTGTAGATGTACTTGTTCCTTCCTGTGCAATGTACTTTGTTTGTGCTGCTGTTGTACTTTCTTCTGCTGGGTCAGCTGCAGATGCTGTTGTAACTTCTATGGCTGCATCGGTTAATGCTCCTCTTGAGACTTCTACTGGTGCATCGGTTGGTGCTGATGTTGTACCTTGTGCTGGAACATCACTTGGAGCTGCTGTTGTACCTTCTCCTGGTGCATCAGTTGTTGCTCTTGTTGTACCTTCCATGGGTGAATCAGTTAAAGCCACTGTTGTACCTTCCATTGGTGCATCAGTTGTTATTGCTGTTGCACCTTCCATTGTTGCATCAGTTGATGCTGCAGTTGTACCTTGTTCTAGTGCTTCAGTTGTTGTTCCTGTTGTACCTTCTACTGGTGCATCACTTGGTGCTGCTGTTGTACCTTCCAAAGGTGCATCAGTTGTTGCTGCTGTTGTACCTTCCAATGGTGCATTAGTTGGTGCACCTGTTGTTATTTCTACTGGTTTATTAGTTGGTGCTGATGTTTTCCTTTCTACTGGTGCATCAGTTGTTTCTGCTGTTGTACCTTTCATTGCTGCATCAGTTGGTGCTGCTGTTGTACCTTCCATTGGTGCTGCAGTTGGTGATGCAGTTGTACCTAGTTCTGGTGTATCAGTTGTTGCTGCTGTTGTCACATTCATTTGTGTATCAGTTGGTGCTGCTGTTGTAACTTCCAATGGTGCATCAGTTGGTGCCACTGTTGTACCTTCTACTGGTTCATCAGTTGCTGCTGCTGTTGTACCTTCTAATTGTGCATCAGTTGGTGCTACTGTTGTACCTTCCATTAGTGCATCAGTTGCTGCTACTGTTGTAACTTGAATTGGTGTATCTTTTGTTGTTGTTGTTTTATCTTCCCTTGGTGCATCAGTTGGTGCCACTGTTGTACCTTCTACTGGTTCATCCGTTGTTGCTGCTGTTGTACCTTGTAATGCTGCATCAGTTGGTGCTGCTGTTGTACCTTTTTTTGGTGCATGAGTTGGTGCTCCTGTTGTACCTTCTACTGATGGATCAGTTGGTGTTGATGTTGTACCTTGTGCTGGTGCATCAGTTGGTGCTGCTGTTGTACCTTCCATTGGTGCATCAGTTGTTGCTGTTGTTGTACCTTCCATTGGTGCATCAGTTAGAGCTACTGTTGTACCTTCTATTGCTGCATCAGTTGTTATGGCTGTTGTACCTTCCATTGGTGTATCAGTTGGTGTTGCCGTTGTACCTTCCATTGGTGCATAAGTTGATGCTGCTGTTGTATCTTGTTCTGGTGCATCAGTTGTTGCTGCTGTTGTAACTTGCAATGGTGCATCAGTTGGTGCCACTGTTGTACCTTCTACTGGTTCATCAGTTGCTGCTGCTGTTGTACCTTCTAGTTGTGCATCAGTTGCTGCTGCTGTTGTACCTTCCATTAGTGCATCAGTTGTTGCTAATGTCGTACCTTGAATTGGTGTATCATTTGTTGCTGTTGTTTTATCTTCCCTTGGTCCATCAGTTGCTGCCACTGCTGTACCTTCTACTGGTTCATCAGTTGTTGCTGCTGTTGTACCTTCTAATGGTGCATCAGTTGTTGCTGCTGTTGTACCTTTTTTTGGTGCATGAGTTGGTGCTCCTGTTGTACTTTCTACTGATGGATCAGTTGGTGCTGCTCTTGTACCTTCCATTGGTGCATCAGTTAGAGCTAGTGTTGTACCTTCCATTGCTGCATCAGTTGTAATTGCTGTTGGAACTTCCATTCGTTCATCAGTTGGTGCTGCTGTTGTACCTTCGATTGGTGCATCAGTTGTTGCTGTTGTTGTACCTTCCATTGGTGCATCAGTTAGAGCTACTGTTGCACCTTCCATTGCTGCATCAGTTGTTATTGCTGTTGTACCTTCCATTGGTGCTGCTGTTGTACCTTCCATTAGTGCACCAGTTGTTGCTACTGTTGTACCTTCCATTGGTGTATCAGTTGGAGCTGCTGTTGTACCTTCCATTGTTGCAGCAGTAGGTGCTGCTGTTGTACCTTCCATTAGTGTATTAGTTGGAACTGCTGTTGTACCTTCCATTGGTGCATCAGTTGGAGCCACTGTTGTACCTTCCATTGTTGCATAGGTTGGTATAGCTGTTGTATCTTGTGCTGGTGCATCAGTTGGTGCTGCTGTTCTACCATCCATTAGTGCACCAGTTGTTGCTACTGTTGTACCTTCCATTGGTGCATCAGTTGTTGCTACTGTTGTACCTTCCATTGGTGTATCAGTTGCTGCTGCTGTTGTACCTTGTTCTGGTGCATCAGTTGGTGCTGATGTTGTACCTTGTGCTGGTGCATCAGTTGGTGCTGCTGTTGTACCTTCCATTAGTGCACCAGTTGTTGCTACTGTTGTACCTTCCATTGGTGTATCAGTTTGAGCTGCTGTTGTACCTTCCATTGGTGCAGCAGTAGGTGCTGCTGTTGTACCTTCCATTAGTGTATTAGTTGGAACTGCTGTTGTACCTTCCATTGGTGCATAAGTTGGAGCCACTGTTGTACCTTCCATTCTTGCATAAGTTGGTATAGCTGTTGTATCTTGTGCTGGTGCATCAGTTGGTGCTGCTGTTGTACCATCCATTAGTGCACCAGTTGTTGCTACTGTTGTACCTTCCATTGGTGCATCAGTTGTTGCTACTGTTGTACCTTCCATTGGTGTATCAGTTGCTGCTGCTGTTGTACCTTGTTCTGGTGCATCAGTTGGTGCTGATGTTGTACCTTGTGCTGGTGCATCAGTTGGTGCTGCTGTTGTACCTTCCATTGGTGCATCAGTTGGTGCTGCTGTTGTACCTTTTTCTGGTGCATCAGTTGTTACTACTGTTGTACCTTCCATTGGTGCCTCAGTTGGTGCTGCTGTTGTACCTTCCATTGGTCCATCAGTTAATGCTGCTGTTGTACCTTGCTCTGGTGCATCAGTTGGTGCTCCTGTTGTACCTTCTACTAGTGCAGCAGTTGGTGCTGCTGTTGTACCTTCCAATGGTGCATCAGTTGGTATTGCTGTTGTACCTTCCATTGGTGTATCAGTTGGTTCTGCTGTTGTACCTTGTTCTGGTGCATCAGTTGGTGCTGATGTTGTACCTTGTGCTGGTGCATCAGTTGGTGCTGCTGTTGTACCTTCCATTGGTGCATCAGTTGTTGCTGCTGTTGTACCTTGTTCTGGTGCATCAGTTGGTGCTGCTGTTGTACCTTCCATTACTGTATCAGTTGGAGCTGCTGTTGTACCTTCCATTGGTGCATCAGTTGGAGCCCCTGTTGTACCTTCCATTGGAGCAGCAGTTGGTGATGCTGTTGTTCCTTCCATTAGTGTATCAGTTGGAGCTGCTGTTGTACCTTTCATTGGTGCAACAGTAGGTGCTGATGTTGTACCTTCCATTAGTGTATCAGTTGGAACTGCTGTTGTACCTTCCATTGGTGCATCAGTTGGAGCCACTGTTGTACCTTCCATTCTTGCATAAGTTGGTATAGCTGATGTATCTTGTGCTGGTGCATCAGTTGGTGCTGCTGTTGTACCTTCCATTAGTGCACCAGTTGCTGCTACTGTTGTACCTTCCATTGGTGCATCAGTTGTTGCTACTGTTGTACCTTCCATTGGTGCATCATTTGGTGCTGCTGTTGTACCTTTTTCTGGTGCATCAGTTGTTGCTACTGTTGTACCTTCCATTGGTGCCTCAGTTGGTGCTGCTGTTGTACCTTCCATTGGTCCATCAGTTAATGCTGCTGTTGTACCTTGCTCTGGTGCATCAGTTGGTGCTCCTGTTGTACCTTCTACTAATGCAGCAGTTGGTGCTGCTGTTGTACCTTCCAATGGTGCATCAGTTGGAGCCACTGTTGTACCTTCCATTGTTGCATAAGTTGGTATAGCTGTTGTATCTTGTGCTGGTGCATCAGTTGGTGCTGCTGTTGTACCATCCATTAGTGCACCAGTTGTTGCTACTGTTGTACCTTCCATTGGTGCATCAGTTGTTGCTACTGTTGTACCTTCCATTGGTGTATCAGTTGGTGCTATTGTTGTACCTTGTTCTGGTGCATCAGTTGGTGCTGATGTTGTACCTTGTGCTGGTGCATCAGTTGGTGCTGCTGTTGTACCTTCCATTAGTGCACCAGTTGTTGCTACTGTTGTACCTTCCATTGGTGTATCAGTTGGAGCTGCTGTTGTACCTTCCATTGCTGCAGCAGTAGGTGCTGCTGTTGTACCTTCCATTAGTGTATTAGTTGGAACTGCTGTTGTACCTTCCCTTGGTGCATCAGTTGGAGCCACTGTTGTACCTTCCATTGTTGCATAAGTTGGTATAGAGGTTGTATCTTGTGCTGGTGCATCAGTTGGTGCTGCTGTTGTACCATCCATTAGTGCACCAGTTGTTGCTACTGTTGTACCTTCCATTGGTGCATCAGTTGTTGCTACTGTTGTACCTTCCATTGGTGTATCAGTTGCTGCTGCTGTTGTACCTTGTTCTGGTGCATCAGTTGGTGCTGATGTTGTACCTTGTGCTGGTGCATCAGTTGGTGCTGCTGTTGTACCTTCCATTGGTGCATCAGTTGGTGCTGCTGTTGTACCTTTTTCTGGTGCATCAGTTGTTACTACTGTTGTACCTTCCATTGGTGCCTCAGTTGGTGCTGCTGTTGTACCTTCCATTGGTCCATCAGTTAATGCTGCTGTTGTACCTTGCTCTGGTGCATCAGTTGGTGCTCCTGTTGTACCTTCTACTAGTGCAGCAGTTGGTGCTGCTGTTGTACCTTCCAATGGTGCATCAGTTGGTATTGCTGTTGTACCTTCCATTGGTGTATCAGTTGGTTCTGCTGTTGTACCTTGTTCTGGTGCATCAGTTGGTGCTGATGTTGTACCTTGTGCTGGTGCATCAGTTGGTGCTGCTGTTGTACCTTCCATTGGTGCATCAGTTGTTGCTGCTGTTGTACCTTGTTCTGGTGCATCAGTTGGTGCTGCTGTTGTACCTTCCATTACTGTATCAGTTGGAGCTGCTGTTGTACCTTCCATTGGTGCATCAGTTGGAGCCCCTGTTGTACCTTCCATTGGAGCAGCAGTTGGTGATGCTGTTGTTCCTTCCATTAGTGTATCAGTTGGAGCTGCTGTTGTACCTTTCATTGGTGCAACAGTAGGTGCTGATGTTGTACCTTCCATTAGTGTATCAGTTGGAACTGCTGTTGTACCTTCCATTGGTGCATCAGTTGGAGCCACTGTTGTACCTTCCATTCTTGCATAAGTTGGTATAGCTGATGTATCTTGTGCTGGTGCATCAGTTGGTGCTGCTGTTGTACCTTCCATTAGTGCACCAGTTGCTGCTACTGTTGTACCTTCCATTGGTGCATCAGTTGTTGCTACTGTTGTACCTTCCATTGGTGCATCATTTGGTGCTGCTGTTGTACCTTTTTCTGGTGCATCAGTTGTTGCTACTGTTGTACCTTCCATTGGTGCCTCAGTTGGTGCTGCTGTTGTACCTTCCATTGGTCCATCAGTTAATGCTGCTGTTGTACCTTGCTCTGGTGCATCAGTTGGTGCTCCTGTTGTACCTTCTACTAATGCAGCAGTTGGTGCTGCTGTTGTACCTTCCAATGGTGCATCAGTTGGTATTGCTGTTGTACCTTCCATTGGTGTATCAGTTGGTGCTGCTGTTGTACCTTGTTCTGGTGCATCAGTTGGTGCTGATGTTGTACCTTGTGCTGGTGCATCAGTTGGTGCTGCTGTTGTACCTTCCATTGGTGCATCAGTTGTTGCTGCTGTTGTACCTTGTTCTGGTGCATCAGTTGGTGCTGCTGTTGTACCTTCCATTACTGTATCAGTTGGAGCTGCTGTTGTACCTTCCATTGGTGCATCAGTTGGAGCCCCTGTTGTACCTTCCATTGGAGCAGCGGTTGGTGATGCTGTTGTTCCTTCCATTAGTGTATCAGTTGGAGCTGCTGTTGTATCTTCCATTGGTGCAGCAGTAGGTGCTGCTGTTGTACCTTCCATTAGTGTATCAGTTGGAACTGCTGT
This sequence comes from Diadumene lineata, assembly GCA_918843875.1. Classification (NCBI taxonomy): domain Eukaryota; kingdom Metazoa; phylum Cnidaria; class Anthozoa; order Actiniaria; family Diadumenidae; genus Diadumene; species Diadumene lineata. The sequence goes on along the minus strand of OU974074.1, from coordinate 6,954,163 downwards.
TGTACTTTCCATTGGTGCATCAGTTGGAGCCACTGTTGTACCTTCCATTGTTGCATAAGTTGGTATAGCTGTTGTATCTTGTGCTGGTGCATCAGTTGGTGCTGCTGTTGTACCTTCCATTAGTGCACCAGTTGTTGCTACTGTTGTACCTTCCATTGGTGTATCAGTTGTTGCTGTTGTTTTATCTTCCATTGGTGCATCAGTTGGTGCTGCTGTTGTACCTTCTTCTGGTGCATCAGTTGTTGATGCTGAAGTACCTTCTACAAGTGCATCCGTGCGATCTGTTCTTGTGACTTTTACAATTACATCAGTTACGGTAGTTTGTTTTCCCTGCGAAGAATCAGTTACTGTTTCTGTCACAATAACAACGGGATATTTTGTAGATGTACTTGTTCCTTCCTGTGCAATGTACTTTGTTTGTGCTGCTGTTGTACTTTCTTCTGCTGGGTCAGCTGCAGATGCTGTTGTAACTTCTATGGCTGCATCGGTTAATGCTCCTCTTGAGACTTCTACTGGTGCATCGGTTGGTGCTGATGTTGTACCTTGTGCTGGAACATCACTTGGAGCTGCTGTTGTACCTTCTCCTGGTGCATCAGTTGTTGCTCTTGTTGTACCTTCCATGGGTGAATCAGTTAGGGCCACTGTTGTACCTTCCATTGGTGCATCAGTTGTTATTGCTGTTGCACCTTCCATTGTTGCATCAGTTGATGCTGCAGTTGTACCTTGTTCTAGTGCTTCAGTTGTTGTTCCTGTTGTACCTTCTACTGGTGCATCACTTGGTGCTGCTGTTGTACCTTCCAAAGGTGCATCAGTTGTTGCTGCTGTTGTACCTTCCAATGGTGCATTAGTTGGTGCACCTGTTGTTATTTCTACTGGTTTATTAGTTGGTGCTGATGTTTTCCTTTCTACTGGTGCATCAGTTGTTTCTGCTGTTGTACCTTTCATTGCTGCATCAGTTGGTGCTGCTGTTGTACCTTCCATTGGTGCTGCAGTTGGTGATGCAGTTGTACCTAGTTCTGGTGTATCAGTTGTTGCTGCTGTTGTCACTTTCATTTGTGTATCAGTTGGTGCTGCTGTTGTAACTTCCAATGGTGCATCAGTTGGTGCCACTGTTGTACCTTCTACTGGTTCATCAGTTGCTGCTGCTGTTGTACCTTCTAATTGTGCATCAGTTGGTGCTACTGTTGTACCTTCCATTAGTGCATCAGTTGCTGCTACTGTTGTAACTTGAATTGGTGTATCTTTTGTTGTTGTTGTTTTATCTTCCCTTGGTGCATCAGTTGGTGCCACTGTTGTACCTTCTACTGGTTCATCCGTTGTTGCTGCTGTTGTACCTTGTAATGCTGCATCAGTTGGTGCTGCTGTTGTACCTTTTTTTGGTGCATGAGTTGGTGCTCCTGTTGTACCTTCTACTGATGGATCAGTTGGTGTTGATGTTGTACCTTGTGCTGGTGCATCAGTTGGTGCTGCTGTTGTACCTTCCATTGGTGCATCAGTTGTTGCTGTTGTTGTACCTTCCATTGGTGCATCAGTTAGAGCTACTGTTGTACCTTCTATTGCTGCATCAGTTGTTATGGCTGTTGTACCTTCCATTGGTGTATCAGTTGGTGTTGCCGTTGTACCTTCCATTGGTGCATAAGTTGATGCTGCTGTTGTATCTTGTTCTGGTGCATCAGTTGTTGCTGCTGTTGTAACTTGCAATGGTGCATCAGTTGGTGCCACTGTTGTACCTTCTACTGGTTCATCAGTTGCTGCTGCTGTTGTACCTTCTAGTTGTGCATCAGTTGCTGCTGCTGTTGTACCTTCCATTAGTGCATCAGTTGTTGCTAATGTCGTACCTTGAATTGGTGTATCATTTGTTGCTGTTGTTTTATCTTCCCTTGGTCCATCAGTTGCTGCCACTGCTGTACCTTCTACTGGTTCATCAGTTGTTGCTGCTGTTGTACCTTCTAATGGTGCATCAGTTGTTGCTGCTGTTGTACCTTTTTTTGGTGCATGAGTTGGTGCTCCTGTTGTACTTTCTACTGATGGATCAGTTGGTGCTGCTCTTGTACCTTCCATTGGTGCATCAGTTAGAGCTAGTGTTGTACCTTCCATTGCTGCATCAGTTGTAATTGCTGTTGGAACTTCCATTCGTTCATCAGTTGGTGCTGCTGTTGTACCTTCCATTGGTGCATCAGTTGTTGCTGTTGTTGTACCTTCCATTGGTGCATCAGTTAGAGCTACTGTTGCACCTTCCATTGCTGCATCAGTTGTTATTGCTGTTGTACCTTCCATTGGTGCTGCTGTTGTACCTTTCATTGGTGCATCAGTTGGTGCTGCTGTTGTACCTTCCATTGGTGCATCAGTTGATGATGCTGTTGTACCTTGTTCTGGTGCATCAGTTGGTGCTCCTGTTGTACCTTTTACTTGTGCATCAGTTGGTGCTGCTGTTGTACCTTCCAATGGTGCATCAGTTGGTGCTGCTGTTGTACCTTTTTCTGGTGCATCAGTTGGTGCTCCTGTTGTACCTTCTACTGATGTATCAGTTGGTGCTGCTGTTGTACCTTGTACTGGAGCATCAGTTGAGGCTGCTGTTGTAACTTTCATTGGTGTATCAGTTGGTGCTGCTGTTGTACCTTCTACTGGTGCATCAGTTGGTGCTGATGTTGTACTTTGTGCTGGTGCATCAGTTGATGCTTCTTTTCTAACTTCCATTGGTGCATCAGTTGTTGCTGCTGGTGTAACTTCCAATGGTGCATCAGTTGGTGACACTGTTGTACTATCTACTGGTTCATCAGTTGTTGCTGCTGTTGTACCTGCTAATGGTGCATCAGTTGGTGCTACTGCTGTACCTTCCTTTAGTGCATCAGTTGCTGCTACTGTTGTACCTTGGATTGGTGTATCAGTTGTTGCGGTTGTTTTATCTTCCATTGGTGCATCAGTTGGTGCCAGTATTGTACTTTCTACTGGTTCATCAGTTGTTGCTGCTGTTGTACCTTCTAATGGTGCATCAGTTGGTGATGCTGTTGTACCTTTTTCTGGTGCATCAGTTGGTGCTCCTGTTGTACCTTCTACTGATTGATCAGTTGGTGCTGCTGTTGTACCTTCTACTGGAGCATCAGTTGTTGCTGCTGTTGTGACTTTCATTGGTGTATCAGTTGGTGCTGCTATTGTACCTTCTACTGGTGCATCAGTTGGTGCTGATGTTGTACCTTGTGCTGGTGCATCAGTTGTTACTGCTGTTGTAACTTCCATTGGTGCATCAGTTCTTGCTGTTGTTGTAACTTCCAATGGTGCATCACTTGGTGCTCTTGTTGTTATTTCTACTGGTTTATCAGTTGGTGCTGATATTGTATCTTCTACTGGTGCATCAGTTGGTGCTGCAGTTGTACCTTCTACTGGTGCATCAGTTGGTGCTGCTGTTGTACCTTTTTCTGGTGCTTGAGTTAGTGCTCCTGTTGTACCTTCTACTGATGTATCAGTTGGTGCTGCTGTTGTACCTTCTACTGGAGCATCAGTTGTGGCTGCTGTTGTAACCTTCATTGGTGTATTAGTTGGTGCTGCTGTTGTACCTTCTACTGGTGCATCAGTTAATGCTGCTGTTGTACTTTGTGCTGGTGCATCAGTTGTTGCTTCTTTTGTAACTTCCATTGGTGCATCAGTTGTTGCTGCTGTTGTAACTTCCAATGGTGCATCAGTTGGTGACACTGTTGTACTATCTACTGGTTCATCAGTTGTTGCTGCTGTTGTACCTGCTAATGGTGCATCAGTTGGTGCTGCTGTTGTACCTTCCATTAGTGCATCAGTTGCTGCTACTGTTGTACCTTGGATTGGTGTATCAGTTGTTGCGGTTGTTTTATCTTCCATTGGTGCATCAGTTGGTGCCAGTATTGTACTTTCTACTGGTTCATCAGTTGTTGCTGCTGTTGTGACTTTCATTGGTGTATCAGTTGGTGCTGCTGTTGTACCTGCTACTGGTGCATCAGTTGGTGCTGATGTTGTACCTTGTGCTGGTGCATCAGTTGTTACTGCTGTTGTAACTTCCAATGGTGCATCAGTTGGTGCTCTTGTTGTTATTTCTACTGGTTTATCAGTTGGCGCTGATGTTGTACCTTCTACTGGTGCATCAGTTGGTGCTGCAGTTGTACCTTGTTCTGGTGCATCAGTTGGTTCTCCTGTTGTACCTTCTACTGATGGATCAGTTGGTGCTGCTGTGGTATTTTCTACTGGTGCATCAGTTGGTGCTGCTGTTGTACCTTCCATTTGTGCAGCAGTTGGTTCTGCTGTTGTACCTTCTACTGGTGCATCAGTTGGTGCTGTTGTTGTACCTTCTACTGGTGCATCAGTTGGTGCTGCTGTTGTACTTTGTGCTGGTGCATCAGTTGTTGCTTCTTTTCTAACTTCCATTGGTGCATCAGTTGTTGCTGCTGTTGTAACTTCCAATGGTGCATCAGTTGGTGACACTGTTTTACTATCTACTGGTTCATCAGTTGTTGCTGCTGTTGTACCTGCTAATGGTGTATCAGTTGGTGCTGCTGTTGTACCTTCCATTAGTGCATCAGTTGCTGCTACTGTTGTACCTTGGATTGGTGTATCAGTTGTTGCGGTTGTTTTATCTTCCATTGGTGCATCAGTTGGTGCCACTATTGTACTTTCTACTGGTTCATCAGTTGTTGCTGCTGCTGTACCTTCTAATGGTGCATCAGTTGGTGCTGCTGTTGTACCTTTTTCTGGTGCATCAGTTGGTGCTCCTTTTGTACCTTCTACTGATTGATCAGTTGGTGCTGCTATTGTACTTTCTACTGGAGCATCAGTTGTTGCTGCTGTTGTGACTTTCATTGGTGTATCAGTTGGTGCTGCTGTTGTACCTTCTTCTGGTGCATCAGTTGGTGCTGATGTTGTACCTTGTGCTGGTGCATCAGTTGTTACTGCTGTTGTAACTTCCATTGGTGCATCAGTTCTTGCTGTTGTTGTAACTTCCAATGGTGCATCAGTTGGTGCTCTTGTTGTTATTTCTACTGGTTTTTCAGTTGGTGCTGATATTGTACCTTCTACTGGTGCATCAGTTGGTGCTGCAGTTGTACCTTCTACTGGTGCATCAGTTGGTGCTGCTGTTGTACCTTGTGCTGGTGCATCAGTTGGTGCTCCTGTTGTACCTTCTACTGATGTATCAGTTGGTGCTGCTGTTGTACCTTCTACTGGAGCATCAGTTGTGGCTGCTGTTGTAACTTTCATTGGTGTATCAGTTGGTGCTGCTGTTGTACCTTCTACTGGTGCATCAGTTGGTGCTGCTGTTGTACTTTGTGCTGGTGCATCAGTTGTTGCTTCTTTTGTAACTTCCATTGGTGCATCAGTTGTTGCTGCTGTTGTAACTTCCAATGGTGCATCAGTTGGTGACACTGTTGTACTATCTACTGGTTCATCAGTTGTTGCTGCTGTTGTACCTGCTAATGGTGCATCAGTTGGTGCTGCTGTTGTACCTTCCATTAGTGCATCAGTTGCTGCTACTGTTGTACCTTGGATTGGTGTATCAGTTGTTGCGGTTATTTTATCTTCCATTGGTGCATCAGTTGGTGCCAGTATTGTACTTTCTACTGGTTCATCAGTTGTTGCTGCTTTTGTACCTTCTAATGGTGCATCAGTTGGTGCTGCTGTTGTACCTTTTTCTGGTGCATCAGTTGGTGCTCCTGTTGTACCTTCTACTGATTGATCAGTTGGTGCTGCTGTTGTACCTTCTACTGGAGCATCAGTTGTTGCTGCTGTTGTGACTTTCATTGGTATATCAGTTGGTGCTGCTGTTGTACCTTCTACTGGTGCATCAGTTGGTGCTGATGTTGTACCTTGTGCTGGTGCATCAGTTGTTACTGCTGTTGTAACTTCCAATGGTGCATCAGTTGGTGCTCTTGTTGTTATTTCTACTGGTTTATCAGTTGGCGCTGATGTTGTACCTTCTACTGGTGCATCAGTTGGTGCTGCAGTTGTACCTTGTTCTGGTGCATCAGTTGGTTTTCCTGTTGTACCTTCTACTGATGGAACAGTTGGTGCTGCTGTGGTATTTTCTACTGGTGCATCAGTTGGTGCTGCTGTTGTACCTTCCATTTGTGCATCAGTTGGTTCTGCTGTTGTACCTTCTACTGGTGCATCAGTTGGTGCTGTTGTTGTACCTTCTACTGGTGCATCAATTGGTGCTGCTGTTGTGCCTTCCATTGGTGCATCAGTTGGTGCTACTGTTGTGCCTGCCATTGGTGCATCAGTTGGTGCTGCTGTTGTACCTTGTTCTGGTGCATCAGTTGGTGCTTCTGTTGTACCTTCTACTGATGGATCAGTTGGTGCTGCTGTTGTACCTTCTACTGATGGATCAGTTGATGCTGCTGTTGTATCTTCTACTAGAGCATCATTTGGTTCTGCTGTTTGTCGCTGCATTTTCGTGTCTTGCTCTTTTGTATTTTTAGTTGCTGGTGTTTTGGTTGTTTGGTCTTTCATTGTTTTTTCTATAATTGTAATAAAAGGTATTTAGGTGCTGGGGAATAAGTTTTGAACTGTTTTTCTATTGTGAAACAAAATATTCATTTGATTTATTGCGTTTTTTCTTTCATCTTCAGCTTCATTGTAATTTGTTTTCTTTATGTAGGCATGTTTCTGTTGTTTTTCGATTATTTGTTTTTGTTCTGGTCAGAATGGTGGATAATATCTTTATTGTTTTTAAGTTACCAATAACTTCAACCATTATATAACTTTGTATATATATAATATATAAAATATATAATATAAAATGACCCATGAAAAAGACTGAAGTGGGAATCGATCAACTTTTTTTAGTGTCTATATCAGTTTAACATCTAGATCAAACTTCTTCAACAGTAAACATGTGAAAGTGAACAAGTTCTAGGCACATTTACTTTGTTATTACATTTTGTACTTGATTCCTGTATTAAGACCGCGGACCAGTCGACTGAGTAGCTGGCACGGGCCTTTTCACAATTGAACAGCTGATTGTTTTTTACATTTTCAAAACATTTTCATGGGAGAAGGGGTCGTTGTTGAGAATAAAAACCACAGAAAATCCCATTCGATGTGGTTTTTTTTTTTTTTTTATCTTGTTATTTTTTACGGCAATTTTTGTAGTTTTTCTCCACTTGTTTTTTTGCTTACTGTCAAAAAAGTCGGCTGTTCAAAACAATCGGTCGTCCGAACTTCACAACAAATCACAGAATTTGCACAGAAATATCGATTCAGCTTTAGTCGAGAATGCTTATAACCAGAATAATACTTCGTTCTATAAGCTTCCCTTCTTTCTTTGTTGAGAATTTGATGTTTGAGTGTTCAAAAATACATCCAAAGCCGCCACAAAACGACTGCAAGTAATCGCTAAATCCAAACTCGTAAAACTAGACCAAAACCATTTCATTTCAAAACAAACACAAGTTTAAAGTATTATTCGTAATTGATGATCGACAACAGATAGAAATGGCATTAATAAAGTTGATTTTTGGGTGTGTTATTGCGAGAAAACAACGAACAGACAAGTTTGCTTGATCAAAACTATGCCAAATTCAAGGTTTGGGCTATTCCGACGGAAAGAAAGAAAAACTACCAACAGAAACGATTTTTCAAATCATGACAGCATTTATTGCATTAAGTTACTTACATTTTCTTAATTTCCATTGATAATTTGTCGACCATTTAAACATTTTTTCTTGAGAAAAACGTCTCAGTGCTAACTTTTGCACACCGGCCTGCTGCAGCATCGACTGACAGCATTTTCAAGGGTTTGTCAAGGTTTTCAGGCAATCACCGCGTGAAAAATATCGTGATTGATTGATTGATTTTATCTTTTCGAAAAATAGACATTTTCTTCTAGTTTTTTAATTTAAAAAGGTCATATAATAAATGCCTTATTAACCGAGCTTGGTCGGTCTGTACAGGAGAATCTTGACCTCGCTCTGTACTTTTCGACCTCGGTCAAGATTCTCCTGTACAGACCTCCCGCTCGGTTAATAAGATCTAAATATAATATCTTGTAATATTATATATTTTTTCTTGCATTTTTAAATATGTTTTGTAATCTTTGTAATAATTAGTAGGTGAAAAGCCGTCTAGTGGATATACTACTAATCCGTAATCCGTGTTAGAATACAAGTTTTTATGTCTACTATTTCTTTTTTTTTTTTTTTTTTTTGCCAAAATGGATACCATGCAGAATAACTGGTCAATGAGGGTACACCTCATTTTTTATTTTATTTTAATTTCATTGTTGGACGCAGGATTGAACAACGAGGGATTCCGTTTTGTGTTCACTCGTTCGACGACTAATCATTGGAGCACCTATACGTATACTTATTATTTGCTATTCAAAAAGTCTGATCCTCACGGGAAGGTATTTCGCGGAACCCATTGAACCCCGTATGAATCCTGCCGACACTGCAGCTTTTTAATTGTTATTATTGCCTAATGCAGTATTATGTGTGTATAGCTAATGTCGAGAGGAAAAGCTTGGTAAATAAAACTAGTCTACCTAACAGATAGCAAAATGCTGCCTTAGATCTTTGCTTAAATGAATTGAAAATTTTGTTGTTACAAACAATCTAAAGAAAGTGAGTCGTAAAATCAGATTGGATGTTTTTTAGGAATGAGGCAATAAGGACTATGTCAACAACACCAAAAACTAGTTTCAATTCCCAAATTTTATTTTCAACATTTATTCTTTTAAAAATCATAATGTAATGGAAGGTAAGCGAACCACTATAAATGAGTACAAGCAAGAAAACAGTTACACTAAAGTAATAGTAAATAGTTGCAATTGCATCAGTTGTCACTATTTAGTAGTAAATGGCACTAATTAAACAAACGAAAACAATTAATTAGAATTAGCATAAAATAGCACTATTTAGTTGTATTTATGTTGCACACTTTTAGTGCGTGCACTCAAGCACTAATTAAACAAAAGAAAACAATAGAATTAGCATAAAATAGCACTATTTAGTGGTATTTATGTTGCACACTTTTAGTGCGTGCACTCTAGCACTAATTAAACAAAAGAAAACAATAGAATTAGCATAAAATAGCACTATTTAGTGGTATTTATGTTGCACACTTTTAGTGCGTGCACTCTAGCACTAATTAAACAAAAGAAAACAATAGAATTAGCACAAAATAGCACTATTTAGTGGTATTTATGTTGCACACTTTTAGTGCGTGCACTCTATATTTACTTAGCACCAATAACCAGTAACAGTTTCATTGACTTGTTTGCACTTTTGCAATTAATTGTTTAATTAAAAATATTCATTCTTATAAAATTTTAATGAAAATCAGTAAATAATAGTACTTGTAGTATGGTATTTGTTTTATTAAGCTTGAAAATCATTCTATATAAATGAACAGGCAGCAACCATTATAACCATATCTTTATTGATACTCTAAAAAGAGAAACAAAAAAATCAACGAATATACCTAGTAAATGCATAAAGAAATGAACAACTACAAATATCTTATTTCAAATTTACTGTAATAATTAACGTCTACAACAAGCGACACGAATAGCGGCCGTATATCTGCATATACGACCGGGATGCACGACAAACTAATCGTAATCAATGCAAATCTTCGTCTACCTTAGCCATCTTAAACAAATTCTTGCTTTTACTTATAGTTTTGTACCATCATTATGTGAAATATTACAAATATTAGAACAAACAGTCGCACTTCAAACAATCTCCAACGCAAGCTTAAGCAATTATGATATATTTTAGTTACACGATAAAACTTTCCTAATATTATTACTTGTATTTACTCCAAGTGATTATTCTTCGAGCGTCTTGCGCAGTAATCGCAGAAAAAAAGATTAAATTGGACATATAAAGTCACAGAGTTTCACTCAACTTGACCGAACAAATCCAAGCACGAGGAAGACTTTGGTGTCGAATGAAAACATATATTCCACGAGCCGCGCAAGGGACGTAGGTAAACGAATTTGCGGTGCATTATGGGGGGAAATCAAGATTTTTACTCCCTGTAGAGATTAGGGTCGCTTCAGGCTCGCTCGCTGCGGCAGCAATAAAACTCACCCTGAATACAGACCAAGGCAGCTCTTTTGCTACAACGTCTCCTCCATCTAAACAGTACATTACAATCTAGTAATGATTTGTCATTATTCGTACACTGTAAAAACCACAATCCCTTGTCACTAGCAACGTCATTGGCCACAAATGTCTTCTGTGAACTTGGTTGGATTTCTTTGTCCAAGGAAACGGGTCCTTTCATCCCCAATGAGCGGCATGCTACTGCAGCATCAGTCATATCCCACCATCGATCGTGACAGACATCGATCCATTGACCATCCTCATACACATGGACATAGCCTTGGTTCGATGAAGCACCGCCATAGAGACTTGTACGACCTGCAATAAAACGTTTAAGATGATGATGATTATTATTTAGAGAGGCTTGAAATGAATCGGTAATTCTGGAACGACGTGAGTTTGGTCTTTACGACACAAGTTCGATTCAATTCTATTAAAGGACTGGCGTATAGACACAAGACTAACAGAAATACTTGAAAGAAAGATAGAAAAATAGAATGATATGAGGCAAAAAAACACTCGATATATATCAACTTGGGAACAGATGGAGAGACGGACGGACAGATAGACAGGCAGGCAGACAAAGCGAAGAGTTGTAGAATGAGCCCAAAATCCAAATCCAAACGTTATGTTCTTACTTTTTGACGTGATTACATTCTTGACACAGTAATACCACTTCTGGTTTTCATCATTTGGTAACGCAAGAACATGCGCAGAATATTTGGTATCAACGTCTAAGTATTCAACATTGACAGAAGTAGAGGTGGTCGTAGCTATTTTGATGTCTTCAGGAGTGGAATTGTATGCAACAAAGAATTGGTAGCCGTCTTTTGGTGGACTCCAAGACATTGTTAATCTACCATCGCCTCCTTTTGCGTTGATATCCCATCCTTTGCAAGCATCTAGAAACCAAATACATTTTCATCAGATACTATTCAGAAACTGCAAACCCCGACAAATGAGTTATTATATCTGGAACATCATTTAAAACGTGAATGGCCCTGTGGCCCAATGGATAAGGCATCTGACTACGAATCAGGGGATTCCAGGTTCGAGTCCTGGCAGGGTCGTTACTTTTTTAACTGTTTTTTAATAGACAAGAACCTTAGCCATGGAGCGTGATGACGTTTTACCCCCGTCTCTATAGCGATACTTAATGTTTACTAACAAACAAATTGTTATACTAATGTGCCAACCAGAACAACAATAAGCTCTCCTAAAATCAAGGCCAATCACTGCCTGGTTGGCACATGAACAACAAATGCTTACGTCAGCTAAAGTATCGCTATACTTTAAAAGTTCACAGAATTCTTTTATATTCAAATTTCGAATTCCCTTGAGAATACAGCAACAAAAGACATTAATAGTAGACAAAAACAATGTGAAAAGGATTCTGGTCTAGAGACGGGGTTAACCGTCATCGTGTTTCAGGTTTATCAGTCAGTCACTCAAATATGTTCAATCAGTCATTCAACAAATCATTTAGCTAATCAATCAATTAAGGCTGGTGCCTACTATTGTCAATGCGCATCGAGTACTGCGTATGCTGCTGATACGAAGTTTGAAAAACAAACAGTTTCAAAGACAAAGGCCGATCGTTTTCTGTCGGTGACTGAAAACCGTCCAGAAACATGCAAATGTAGCGACCATTCATCTGCCATAAACGTTTTCTTGCCAGAAAAACATTTAATCTTTGCAAAACTGACCTGAAAAAAGCACTTTTGTTCATAAAACAGCCTCAAAAGCGACTGTTATGCGATCACTGAACCACAACAATCTATCCCGGGGTGCCATCTTGAAATTCTCCCACGATGCATTGTTAATTCATCTACTGTCTACGGAGGGGTTGGAATTTTTGTGCACTTTTAGCAAATTCTTGCAAAATTTCGTGCGTTTATAATGAATTTCAGTTTAAAATGTACGGGTACCCCTATTTTTCATTTATTTGTGTGATAAAGGGATAATAAATCTTAAATCATTTGGCCTGTTTTGTGAAAATTTAAAATTGAAAGATCATATAAATATTGGTGATTTCTTTTAGTGTAGCTAATTTGAAAATGTTATTATTCATGCATTCATCTGCTCTCGAAAAAAGTTATTTCAATTTTCTTGCATTTACAGACATTTATCTACAAGAATATGATGTATGAACATGTTGTGGTTTAAGCTATATGTTCTCTAGACATTGAAGTTATATGACAATTTATGATTTTTCCCCTTCCAATTGCAAATTGCCTAATTTGTAATATTTGATGACATATAACTCATTAAAATGCACGGTGACCCAATTTTTTTCCTTCAATTTATGAAGTGCTAAACTAGTTCTTTACAGTTAGAATGAAATTTCGAGAAAAAAATACTTTTCAATTAGTCATCCCCAGCCTTAATGAATAAATGAATGAATAAGTCAATAGCTCAATTTATCAATCAACAAACTATTAATCAACAACAACAACAAATATATACTTAATTACCACAATAATTAAAAATAACAACAACAAAGGAGAATACTTTTACGGGTAATCAATCAGCGAATCCTTCAATCAGTCAACCGATTAATAAGTCAATCAATCAATAATCTCAAGCACGTTAAGGCTGGGTTTTTAAGCTGTACTCAAAAAACTGCATTTTCCTACATATCTCAAACATCTTTAATCACACGATGACGAAAGTAAACATTTCAGTCAAACATCGCATCCTTAATTTTTTTAGAGTATTTGTGGTGACTTTTAAAGGTCACGTGACCTTATGGCGCGAAAAGTAGTTATTTGAAAATGGGGTGGTGGTTTTAACATGTATATAAAAACTTTCTTATCAAAACTGACGGTACTTTGGTCAGACACAATTATCTGTTTGGAATGGATGGATTCCGATTTTTGTCTTGAAGATAATGAGGAATATCCAAAATTCTGGTTTGGTCACGTGACCTGTTTTCCTAAATATCTCTAAAACTAAAAATGTTAGACAACCATTCCAAACAGATTTTGATTTGAAACTCTAACAGTAATATCTACAAATAAAAACATTTTTGTTTTACTTTAAATTCGCCACCCCATTTTTAAAGACGTATTTTCTCGTTTCTAGGTCACGTGACCACCTAAGATAAAAAAAAGCAATACTAAAAATTCAACAATCCTTTCATAACAACCTTATGATACAATTCTTATTTTGTTGTGTTTTATGTGAAACATATTACAAATAAAAATAATAAATGCAAAATACCCAGCCTTAACATGCTTGAGAATCCACGAACCAATCAATTAACTTACCAACCATTCATTCTTCAATCAATCAGTCAATCAATCAATCAATCAATCAACCAATCAATCAGTCAGTCAGTCAGTCAGTCAGTCAGTCAGTCAGTCAGTCAGTCAGTCAGTCAGTCAGTCAATCAATCAATCAAACGATGAACAATGAAATAGAATCATTACAAATACAATCCTCAATATTATCAATGAAACATATTTGTATGTTGACTTACTAGCATTGGTCGCTTTTTCAATGATAGCATATCTGGCCTTAATGCCTCTTAGTTGCCCTGTAACCTGTGACGTTACTGGTGAATAGAAGGTAACTTTGCCTGGATTGTTCATTATATGAACACAGCTGCCAGATTGTTGACCCAAGGGTAGTCGTTTACCATTAGCATCTACGACATACACTTCACTATCCCTACGCAATCAAAACGGGAAAGATATTACGATGTGCAATTCAAGATGATTAACTAAGACGGAGTACAATTATAGATTTGCTGTATCCAAGAATATGTCAGAATAGGCGATTCAATGAAGTGAAGCAATGAGTGATATGATGCGTTATATATGTAGATATGTGATGTGATGCGATGCGATGCGATGTGATTGTTGCGATGTGAAGTGTTGTGATTAATGTGTTGCGATGTGATGTGATGTGATGTGATGCGATGTGATGTGATTGTTGCGATGTGAAGTGTTGTGATTAATGTGTTGCGATGTGATGCGATGCGATGCGATGTGATGTGATGTGATGTGATGTGTAGCGATGTTATTCGATGTGTTGTGATGCGATGTGATGTGATGCGATACGATGCGATGTGATTGTTGCGATGTGATGTGTTGTGATTGATGTGTTGCGATGCGATGTGATGGGATGTGATGCGATGCGATGCGATGTGATGTGATATGAAGCGTACTTACACGCCAGCTCCTGGGTCATGCTGTAAGTGCATCTCCTCAAAACAAATAACAACGATGTCATAAACAGAAGGAGGATTAAACGTCCATTCATGCTGAGCTCTTTCCATTCGATTGGGATAACCAGGACTTGTAAATACACCGGCCCACTTTTTGAGAACAACACTGGTCACTAGAATATAACACAGCAGTGAGGAATAATCATTTTTTTCAATGAACAACATGCACCCTAAAAGCTGATATCTCAAATTGAGGAAAAGTTTCTTATTTCTGCGTCCTGAGACAATACAGCAGACCTTAAATTAAGTAAAAAATGTGTTTTTGCATAATTTAAGATCTGCTATTTTGTCTCAGGACCTAGAAATAAGAAACTGTTGCTCGATTTAAGATTTCTGCTTTTAGAGTGCAAAACAATCTTCAGACCTACCTTTATGTTGTTTTTTCATCAAAATCAATTGCACGATAGACAATCAGATTTGTTAAAAAATATGATCACACAATTAGATACTTTTTTATCTAATAGTTTTTTTTAGTGTAAAGACAGACAGACAGAACATAGTTATCAACTATGGATAGACAGACAGACAGAAATACTAGACTGTTCTACTAACCTGGAGGTTTACCACAGACCACGCCAGCATCCTCGCCATGGTTACAGTTGCTAGGCTGGTAGTCAGAGAAACTACATTCATTAATAGAATTCTCATCACCGTCACAGTCTACTTGGTCTAACCAAACCCGACCAACACCTCGACCGTAGGTAGCTACAGTTGGTGAAGCCACTGCTTCGGGCAAACCCAGAGAACGGCAAACGACATTGGCATCATCGAGATCCCATTGATCGTCGCATATTGTACCCCATGATTTACCCCATTTGGGGTGAGAGTACTCTATCTCAACACGACCTTCGTCTGGACGTACCCCATTACCGACAAGTCGTATATCTGGATGACAAAAAAATAGGAACGATGATATATGATATAGCATTATTGATGATGAAATACCAACATGAACAAAGTGAATAACGAAAACAACGACATTGACAGCATGATAAACGACGACATTAACAACCACAACATGAACAACAACGACGACATGGACAGTAACAAATTGAGCAACAACAACAACATCAACAACAAAAACATGAATAACAACAACATCAACAACAACAACAACAACAAAAACAAAACCATAATCAACATCAACAACATGAATAACAACAACATAAACATCAACAACATGAGCAACAACAACATGAACAACAACAAGATAAAAAACAACAACATGAACAACAGCAACATAAACAGTAACAACATGAATAACAACAACATAAAAAACAACAACAACATGAACAACAACAACATGAACAACAGCAACATAAAAAACGACAACAGCATGAACAACAACAAAAACAACAACAACATCAACAACAACAACATCATCAACAACAACATCAACAACAACAACATAAACAACAACAACATCAACAACAACAACATCATCAACAACAACATAAACAACAACAACAACAACATCAACAACAACATAAACAACAACAACAACATCAACAACAACAACGTAAACAATTACAACATGAACAACAACAACATAAAAAACAACAACATGAACACCAAGATAAAAAACAACAACAACATAAAAAACGACAACAGCATGAACAACAACAACAACATAAAAAGCGATAACAGCATGAACAACAACAACAACATAAAAAACAATAACAAAAACAAAAACAACAACATAAACAACAACAACAACATAAGCAACAACATCATGAACAACAACATCAACAGCCACAACAACATCAATAACAACAACAATAGTAAAAACAAAACCAAAAGACATTAGAAGTAAAAGCAAAAATTGTAATGAGTATTAACAGTCACAATTGTATCAGTAATATCAGCAGGAACAAGACATGGGCTTCAGCTCACGTCATATGATACCGTTACTAATAGATGAGTTACAAAACAAAATTGCCCTAAGCTAGATCGCGTGTGATCCAAAAAGTGGTCCTAGTGTTGTCTGTCTAGCTATGGATGTAGCGGTGATCAAATGACATCTTACATCTACATCTATATTATGACAAGCACATATAGACGCCACGTATCCCCACGACGCAATTAGATATAAATTTTATAACAATTCAGAATTGAGAATTACGAAACAATCATAAAGTTTTTAATTCTTTTCACTTAAACAGCCCATTTTCCATTATGGCGTCATTCAACTACAACTACCAGTATTCTTTGCAAATTGGCTTTGATATTCCAATTCTGAATTTGATGAATCTCCCTTTGGAGATTAATCAAACAGTTGGCACTGGTTGAGCAACAAAAGAAAGCGAGCAAAGCATTCTGGTAGTTAAAGTTAATAACGTCACCATAAAAGTGGCTTATTGTAGCCTGCATGGCGTCCGTTATGTGGACAGTGGGGTTGAAAAAGAGGGGGAAAAAAAGGAAAGGGACAACAACTATAGATTTGATAGATAGATAGATTTGAATACAGATTCACCAAGTGTCTTGAGGGTCTAGGACTCCGTGCAGCAACTGTAAAAGGTCCCAGAGCTCCGAATGATAAAAAGGAACGATGTTTGAGGCTATAGTACATCAACTCTTTTAATGAATGGGGCTCGAAGGCTCGAACAACCACCCCTCAGGAACCTGTTTAGCCTCCTCTCACATCCGTTTTTAGTGTTTTTAGCCCGACACTAAAAACGGATGGAGAGGAGGCTAGAACCTGTTTATTATAACGTCTTACTCAATCAGAAGCAGATTAAGGGGTGGTGACAGGGGCGACTAAAATCTACTTTTTGATAAAATTTGTTATCAGCATAGTTAATACCTTCCACTTTTACGATTTCAGTCACCCACCTTTTCCTCAATGCATGAGTAAAAAGAGGGAAAGGATTAGTTTCGCAACTGTGCATTTAGCCTACTGCCAAACCTCAAGATAATAACCGCTTATCTAGTGTACTGTGTGTGTTAAATTTCCTTCTAATAAAAAACTGAGGATTAGTTTTGCACAACGGAAATGCCAGTAAACCATCCTCCGTGTACGTGTACAACTTGGTGTTCTTTTCTGCAGCAGTTTTTGTAAATTTAAAACCCCATTTTCTTTGTTTCCAACAGCATTTTTGTTTGTTTGTGTGTTGGTCCGGGGAGGGACTCCAGTTAGCAAGGGGCAACGATGATTGTCATATCTTTTAGGCCAGTTGTACGAAGCCTAAATCTCCCTCCACTGGATAAATAAATCCGTATCCAAAGGATAAAATCTATAAAATGTGATGTAGTGAATAACATTATGCAACCGTCGTTTCAAAGGATCTGGTATGTTATGATGTTGTTAGGCCGTTGTTTGTTCGTGTTTATGTCCCAATTGTGTCACAGTTTTCAATGTACGTTGACATTGGTGTTTGTGGTACGTGCATTCTGGACAAAGTTCTGGCACATGGTGATTTCCCGCCAAGTGAAAAGATTCACACACGCTTTGATATCCAGCGATGAGCCCCAACATCGAGGCAGAATATAGTGTATGTCCACAAAAAAATACACACACGCACACAAACAAACATAAAAAACACACGAATGTACTACATCAACAGCCAAGAATAGATTAAAACTAAACACACTTTCGATGTAAAATGCAAATACATGTTTTATATCATAGTTTAGTTGTCATCACTTCCGGTCTGCGTAGATTAAAAATAGTTGTACCAATTGTCCTAAATCATCCCTTTCCGCAGAAAACAAAACACCGTTATTTGGCTATAAAACCTGGATTGAAATACTATCATTTTTTTTTTAATTGAGTGAGTCAGACCCAGAGATAAAAACTAGCACGGTAATAGTGTTGGTTGTGTCGGTGTGTCTATAGAAACAGTTGTAAAATTATATTATTACTCCCACGAAAGACTGACGTTCGAAACGTACAACTGAATTTACCTAGATATTTCACAACTGGTTCAGACCCTATTTAGTTATAAGGCATTTTTCACATGCTTCGAATTTAATTACATCAAAGAAGACCACATGATATTGTTTGAATTGTATTGGACACATGTGAAAAACACCTTGTAAACAGCACCATTTCATTCAAAGTAGGTAAACAAACTAGCGATTTGCGCAAAAATTAAAGTATTTTTGTACCACAGGAAGCCCAAGACAATTCTACTCTCTATTCAAAGATTC
The DNA here is from genome assembly GCA_918843875.1 of Diadumene lineata. Lineage (NCBI taxonomy): Eukaryota > Metazoa > Cnidaria > Anthozoa > Actiniaria > Diadumenidae > Diadumene > Diadumene lineata. The sequence continues at coordinate 6,935,719 of OU974074.1, read as the reverse complement.
ATAAACATCAAAATGACGGCCCAAAATGACCACCTTTATAATAGTATTATGTGCTCTTATAAAATTGTGGAGTGGAATATTAAATACATGAAAGACTGGCATTTTTATTAACAACACAAGCATTTTAGAAAACCAATAAAAAGTTTTCAAACATAGATTCACAAACTTTTCATAAACGAGAAATCGCTGAATTGCTGAGATTGAATAACAAAGTTGCGCCTTGATCCGCAATTGAATACAAATATTTTGAAAGTAATATGAGTATTGGCGAGGAATGTTCACCCAAATGGCAATGCAACTATTAAAATAAACGTTTGATTAAAAAAAGTCGATGGACAATTTTCTTTTCTTTCCTTCGGGCTAGATATTGGTAATAAAATGCAATAGATTTATATTTTTTTCTAATTTCACACAGTAAATGTGAGAACTTTACGTTTAGGGCGAGCAACAGATAATTCTAGACGCGTGATCCGGGTAAAAATAGGTTCATGATTCGTGCAAAGCAAGAGAAAACTAGCCGTGATTCGTGATTTTTGCTGAATTTATTACGTGATACGTGAATCATTATTTTTCTTATTTTGTGAGATGTGAATTCATAAAAAGATTTATAATAATTATTATTCAACTCAGAAATCACATTTCAATAAAAAATATTAACAAAATTCATTTCAAAAGTCCAGTGCCGAAAACAGATGTTTATTTTAGATGCTGCCATTCAAAAACTGAAAAAAATAAGTGTTTAAATCATAATGAAATATATATAAAAAATATAAAATATATATATAAACTTATTGTACCAAGAAATGTAAAAGTGAATGTATCTAATATTAAATATGGATTATTTTATAAGTATGGTTAAATCATTATCTTACTTTCCCTTAGAGTGCTTTTTCATCAATAAGTTCTTCTTATTTTTCCTCCCGGGTTAATGAAGGAATAATTAGAAGCCAGACATATAGGTCAGAAGCACTCATTATAAAGTCGAATAGCACGCAGCGGCCCGGCTAGAGCCACCTTTGCATGTTCTATCTTGCTAGATGTTTGTTCGACGCTGCATTGGTCATCTATTTCGCGCAAGGAAGTTTATTAAAGTCACTTGTCGGCAATTCTAAAGCCATTGGAAATATTTAATAAAAGTAGTTTAAGTGGGGAATTAGTTAAGTTACAATAATTGTTCTGATGTATTTCTAAATGGGGCTCTCGAAAGATGAAGATAGTTCTAAACTCTATTAATTAACAAAGTAGCCTTTCAATTAGAAGTCAAGATCAATATTTCAAGAGTATTTACAAACAAAGAACTTACTTTGAACTTTGGATTGAGAAAATCCCACAAGAGAAAGCAAAATCACCACTCGCCACATATTCAACTTGTTACCATCAAGCCGGTCAGCGAGGGTATTAAAGGGGTAAAAGGAGACGCAGGTTTTTAAAGGATTAAATACGATACTTTTATCCTATTTGTTATTGGAGGTGACTAAAACGATCATTAGCATCAGCAATCGCATTAGTAGCATAAACTTGAATCCCTTGAATCCATGTGATCGGCGATGTGCAAGACGCTTAGGTATTTGAGCTGCTTCTCTAAGGGCAACTCAGTTTTCATATTCGGTTTAGCGAGCTGGTTAGTTGTGGTGTATCTTGTCAAACTAGTTTAAAGCGCGCTTCTAGCTCTAGCCGAGCAGTACCGCGGTCAACAGTCAGCCAAACACAGCTTGCGGTATGGCGCGCTTTTACCGAAATGTCAGTACTGCGATATAAATAAATCACAAAATTTATCCAAACGCTCAATCACTTTACAATTGCCTTTTTATTGTTTTGGTAGTTTTCAAAGATTTTAATAAACCCACATTATGGCGTCTCAGGGGCTGATAGGGGGAGGCCAACTCGGGACGCAATTTGTTGAACGTTGACTTCGGCAATCACATTCCAATGATTTGTCACGATAGGTTTGCGTGACTTTGAAGAGAATGAAATAGTATCTTTTAGCAGAGCTATAACATTTTTTCAGAGTCAGTTTAACAAAATTGATCTTGTAAACAGTAATATTTTTGTTCGGAAAGTCTTCAAAGTGTGACAAAGAAACGACATGTATGTGTGAAGCATCACAAGTCATAAAATCAAAATTACATTAATATTAAGAGTATTGTAAACAGCAATCAAATTTTTAGACAAGATTGAGCACATGAAATTATGTTATCCGGAGACTCTGCTAGATATCAGTTCTTCCAATGTCCTTAAAATTCCAATGTCCTGATGCTTTAGAGAGAGATTGATCAAAGGCCTGGGATGAAAGTCATGAATTCGCGACAGTATCAAGTGACGAAAAGTGTCGTAAAAATATTACCAGTGACGGGGGTCAAATGGAGAACACAACCAGCCATTGTTTCGTTTGTTTTTATTTATTCGTTACGATCTTGTTCACTTTCAATCATCCTGGTTTTTACATGAAGAGAAGTTTATAAACTTGTAAGAAAACTAATCGCTCACATTGCGACTGTATTTGAGCAGAATTTGAAGAGGACGCAAAAGAACTTTGCGGTTCATATGCGATTTACAAAAACTCATAAACTAGCGAGAAATTGAGGAAGCTATCATTCTAAAAGTTCTATTTCTCTGAATTTCTCACTTGAAGAACAACCAAATTATTTATTTTGATTTTCACAGACGAGAGATTTTCTCAAATTGAGATTCACGTTTTCTTTGTTAATATAACTGGTTATCTCTTTTAATATTCATAAAGTTTTCATTTTCAGTTAATTTTGATTTTTAAAGAAGATTTCGTATTTCGAAGAAAAAATACAAATCAAGAAACAAAAATTACTCATATTATGAGTTGAGACTGAATGAGAAATTTCACTTTTAGAATATATGAAGACAAATTAGTATCACATCTACTTGGACATATATTAGTCCTTTTAGTTAAAACCCAGACATTTCGAACGGTTTTCACGGTAAAACTCTAATCGCCTGCAGATAGTTTGGTTAATCTCGGGGTTTAGCTTTTCACGAGGTTAGAGAAGGAAAGCATGGTTGAAAGAAGGCTGGTTATTGAATCTGCTCACAGCTTTAATCTAATTTTTTTTTTTTTTTTTTTTTTACTGTTTATTTGGTTTATTATCATTGCAAAGCTCCTTGCGGGTGTTATGGTATATAAAAATAGCTGAAATAACAAACAACCTTCCGATAATTACCTCATGGGATTTTGCCATTAATCTGAAACCCAGTAAGAAATTATGTGAACTATTTTCCGTATATTTAAATTATAAACAATGTCAAAAGTTCCGAACAGAACACGTGATCGATGCGATCGAACATTTGATCAATTTCAAAACAAAACGTTTCGAACTTTCAATCAATGCTTCGTGTCCTCAGGTGTTTCCTTCCGCTCCTAATAATATGTGTTTATGCTGCACGGGTCTCTGCAGATTGCCATGTGAGCTCTTCATGATCATTTGTCGAGCCATGGGAGGGGTGGGAAGATCTTATATATATATATATATATATATATATATATATATATATATATATATATATATATATATATATATATATATATATATATATATATATATATATATATATATATAAGTTGACTAGTTTTTAAAAACTGCGATATATCGTGCTTTGATCATGAAACCAGTTGTCATGAGGAGTCATAAACTTATCTTTCCTGACTTTAAATTTTCGTTTAAACTACCATACAAGGTCACCTTGCCTGCAATATATATTTCCACATTTTGTATGACTAGCTCTGGGGGTCAGCCCTGAGGGCTACAGTCTAAGAATGCGTCAAATGCTCTTGCTAGTACGTCAGTCCCTTTGCAGGAGTGTTGAAGCCTTGAAGCGTTGTTTGGTATTTCTCTAGAGTTCTACAACCACATATACTTTTACTGTGGAATATATCTACATTTAAAACTGTCTTGGAGCAAGGGAGCCCGAAAATATCGTCTCTTAATTTTATCCTTCGGAGCCTTGGAGATTTTTTTTCCGTTCGCCCTAGGACGACTAGGGACCAGTATTTCTAAAATCGAAGTGCTAGCCCTTCTTTACACAAAAATACCCGCATATGTATTTTTAAAGGCGGTGATAAATGGCACAATTGCTGCCTCAGCGGAGCAAGCCTGGAGCAAACGAGGCAAGGTAGCGATCCTATTTCAGTAAATACGCGAGAAATTCGAGTTTTTTGCATACCATCATAGTTAGTAGAGGGTCCCCTCTACTATGATGGTATGCATACCAAAACGGTACAAGTATTCCTTTCTCCGAAAATGGTCACTAATTCATAAAGTGTTGTGTTATATGTTTTGTCCAGAAATACCTCGGCAAACCATATATTCTTTGTTTGCTGGACTTTGAATAAAATCAAATAAAATGTTTTTTTTGTTAAGTAATAAAAACCCCTTTTGCCTTTGAAAACATTGAACTAAAGTCAACTTGTACCTTTTTTATTGATCTCTTTGCTGTTGTGTTAATTGTGGCAAAACATATGTCAAACAAAAGCTTCAAGAGTAACGTTTTTGTCAGTAATCAGCGTTTATTTCTCGCGTTCATCGAATATTCAGTTGAAAAGCTAATTCCCCTATTTCATTATCACGCCATGTTTTGTTTACATAAATAACACCAGACCCAATTCGAGCCAAATAGTTTTCCTCTGGTGCATTTTGTATTTTACTTGAACATAATTTTTTTCCCTAATTTATAACCGGTTTTTAGCCTATTTTTCCATACACTGTAATTGTACTTGCTGTATCCCCTCTGGCGACCATGATTCTTAGCGTTTAAATAATAGATTTAATTGGTTTGATGCGACGTCATAATGAAATAGGGCACTTTAACTCGAAAGGATTTCAATAAACAAATTCATCTGTACTGGTGAATATAATCTGGACAATGTCTAAAACTTTAAATGCTCAGTACAATTATAGTTCTTGGGTTTTTTAGAGCTTTCGACTCAACTAGCTGGAGTCTTGATCACTAACTTAGTGCGGAACACGTGCCAAGGTATCGAAGGGATTTAATGTTAATTCTTGATCATATCCGAGGAATTTTTCCACCATAAGGACGGCAAATTCACTCTCTCTTTTTTCTTATTTTTCTCTGCAATAGAGTTTTTTCTATCTATAGTCTCTGATGGTTTACATACATTTTTCAACGTTATTAGATCATCTCGAAAAATTCTACATTCATCATTTACATTCAACTTTCGTCTCTTAAAAAAAAATTACGTTCTTTGTAGAAGTTGTGCGGACATAAAATATTTGCGAAAACTGTTGTAAATCGGTGTCAGAATGACAACAACATACCTATGAACCCACAATTTAATCGTTCATAGCCACTAAAAGAGGGTCTCAATGGGGTTAAGCGTCAACCGTCAAAGGGCCTAAATTTTAACCGTCAAGCGTCAAATGAAAGAAATTTTAACCGTCAAGCGTCAAGAAAATTAACCGTCAAGGCTGATATTTTCACTTGTCGAACCGAACGTGTATACTAGTATCAAGTATTCAAAGACAGTATTTTTTTAATCGGTTAGTTATAAATGTGACATAATGACAATAAACTGATAAAAGGTCATTCAACTACATAAACGAATTTGTCCATCTTAGGTTTCGCTTTGAGCAGATTCCTGGTCAAAGGACGTGCTGGTCGAATATTTAACCTCACTGACAAGGTCAATCAGTTCATATGACACCCGGAGTTGGACTCGTCGTACTTTTCAAAATCGGAGATCTGGTACCTTTCATGGTCTCTTAGAGGTTTTCAGACACTCAGAATTGAAGATTTTGCCTTTTAGGATATTCACGGATATTCAAAAAACAAAGTCTCGACCATTCTATCTAATTATTCGTATTTGAGTTGGTACCTTTTAGGGTAAAAATCATGTATTGTCACGCCCTTCTGGATAGAACTTTGGAACTTTAGGGATCATTTTCAAAAATTCCGACAAGAACCCCTGTCCTATTCCGGTCGGAGTCTCCCCCCTCTCTCTCTCAAGATATCACATGCCATGTTAAACAGGTTGTAGGATAGATATAAATCTTTGCCCGTCGCGAGTGATCTCTTATCTTTAAAATGAGTATTGGTGAATCTGAAACTGATTCTGATGATACGGACAGTGATGTCGGAGTATTAGCCTGTCGAGAGGCCACCTCCCCTCCCCTAAAAGGGCTGGTACTCAGGCTAATATCGATGAGACTGAGTGTAAGTCTATAATCACACGCTCTGAAAAATAATAATAATTGAAAAAAATAAATAAATAAATAAATAAATAAATAACAGCAGCGGCGCGTTTTGGACAATAAAGGTGAGCAGATATGATTCTAAATATATTGTAATATTATAGTATCCGGATACTAGAGATACTAAAATCACTTTATTGACATGAATTCAGTCTGAATTAGCGATTATTTAGAATTTCATTTATAAATTAAGTATTATAAACTTGCCATATTAATATTTAACTATGTAACTTAACCGTCAGCTACTGTGATTTACCGTCAACCGTCAAAATGCCAGATTTTTAGTCGTCAACCGTCAAAATGACGTTTTTTTAGCCGTCAACCGTCAAAGCTATATACCCCCATTGAGACCCTCCTAAAAGTATGCAACATAACAAATAATGCTATTTTATGCTAATTTTATTGTTTTCTTTTGTTTAATTAGTGCTATTTACTACGGAATAGTGACAACTGTTGCACACTTTTAGTGCGTACACTCTAATGTTCATAAAACTTTCACTTGGGACATCTCAACCCGGGGTTGGGGGGGGGGGGGGGGTACTACCCTATATTGACTATATGGGGATGATCCGCTGAACAGGGTATGGTTTTTCGACCTTGGTGTCATAAACAGGGTATCCAATTCTACTCTATTTCCGATTTAATCCAAATTTTCTGTCATAATCAGGGCCCAAAAAATGAGAGAAATTATTTTGCATTCAGGAAATCGGCAGGAACAAGATCGTTGACTTTAAAAAAAGATAAGAGCAGCACGTGTTTCTGAATTGATATATTTGTACAAATCATATAATGGTTAAAGAAGACTCGGATCGCAGGGTACTCCGGTTTGTGGTTTGAAATACATCACGGTTTATTACATTGTAACGAAAAAAATAACGAAAATAGAAGTTATTGAGTAATAATGATGGAGATTAAAAGGGTAGTGTCTAGAAATGTGAAAAGCTCAATTGGACATGATTTTCTTTGTGATATGAAGTCACTTCCGCTGGAAATGCATAGGCGACAAACATGTTCAAAACGCTAAAACTGCTAATTCGCGTCAAATAACTTGGCCGTATTTTATGGAACACCTCTAAGATATACCTCATTCACCAACAATCTAGACTGCAAAACGGCAAATGAAATGGGGCGGAAGAAGTTTTACATTCTAAGGATGAAGTGAATTGTGGTTGAATTGTGGTATCGCTCCAGTCTACTGGTTATTTTGCGGGCGGAATGCATGGTATGCAATGAAATCTTGATTTTTGCTGCTACATATACACTCTGAACTAGCCTAAGTGTTATTTAGTGAGTGCTGCCGAAAGGGAATTACATTTGTTTAGGAGATGGTATTATGGACCATTATGGAGGGTAAAACCGGAGCTATGTAAACCGGATATTGCTCAGTGCGCATGATTATTTAGTATTTCTACTAATTTCTCTCACACTAAAGAACCCGTACATTCACTATTTTACATACATGTTTGAACACCGTTCGGAGTTTGCAGTGAGAGAGCCAGAGAACCCAGGGGGAAAAAAAGAGACTATTCGTATATACAACTTTTAATAATCACTGTTAGTATTCTATTAGATACATTACAATATACTCTGTCTAATCAATGGTGACAATAATCTAATATAGCGACTCCTTAGTCAATCATAAATACCTATCGTACATAATTACTCCATGGGCTGAGCCAATTGCTTCGTTAATTCATAAAATGAAGTGAAATTCCTTTTCACAGAACCCGTGAAATGCATGTTATTTCAATTTCATGATGCTTTGTTTATTATTGTTTGCAGTGTTGTATTGTACACTTCTGGCTAAAACTAGGGCTAATAACAACATCTTTATTTTCCTTTATCCCCTCATACTGTACTTGAACTGAATAATCTAAATCATAGTTAAAACCTCCTATATTTGTACCCTCGAAAACGTGTGTAATTGCCCTATATCACTATGATGTCATAGTTTGTTTACATGAATAAGAACAGACCTAATTCGGGCTAAATAGTTTTCCTCCAGCACACTTGACGTATATTTTGTTCTTTTATTATAAATAGATTTTTAGCCTATTTTTAATTGAATTAAACATGCTGTATCCCCTCTAGCGACCATGATTCTTAGCGTTGAAACGATAGATTTGTTTTGATGTGACGTCATAATGAATAAGGGCAACTGGACATACTTTGGCTATTATACCACGTTATCAAAAACCAGTGAAACAAGTTATTACACATTAGTTTTAACAGGTTTGTGAAAAACACTTTATAGAGGGTTTTCACATATCGACCTGCGTTATGCTAATGATTCTAAAAAAGCTAATGAGACTTGCACGTGGGAATGTACGACTTTGATTCACAAAGATAAAGGCAAGTTTGATCAGCTGATTATCGTAAACGTAAACACGATTATCAGCTGATTTCGATTGAGCTTTCCTTTGCCTTTGTGCATCAAAGCGTACATCAAAGCGTACATAGCTCGCTATGTGAAAACGCTCTTATGTGTGATTATATGGTTGTCCTACATGAACTATAAATAGTTCTTTATTCTTCTTTATTCTTCACTTCAGAAAATATAGTAAGTCGTTGGAATCTGAATTGGCACGATATGGACCTATATGGACTGAAAGTAAAAATCCTATCTTCATCACGACTGAAATGCAAGCGCACGCGTAAAAATCTAGCCTGTTGTTCTACACGGTAGAACCAGGCTGGCAAGCGAGCTTATATACATGTCTACTTAAAATTACTGAAGTCCATTCTGAGTTTAATAGAAGGTTGTGCTGGAGCGACTTTAGGTTGTGTTTTAGGTGCCTTCGTTTGACTCGATGCCTGGTGTGCTCTGATCGCCTTTTCTAACTGTTGTTTTAACTCGGGTGATAAAGTCATGACGGTTTTGAATGGCTGGGGGTGTTTGGGTCCTATCTTCATTAGTCTTTGAAGACAGTGTTCGTTGAGCGACTTGGTGATCTTGTTAGCTGACTGGTTATCCAGTAAGAAATGAACTAGGATGGGTATTAGGATCCCAAGTAAATGCACACCTGAAACAATGAAATATAGTCATATGCGATTTTTTTTTCAATCTTAATTTTAAAGAAATTCCTTAAATGGAATTGAAAAATGCATTAATGAAATCGATCGATGAATAAACTCACCATAGATGGGTGAATGAATGAAAGAATGAAAAAAAGGACGAATGAACGAATGAGCGAATGAACGCATGAACGGATGGAGGGCTGGAGGGATGGATGGATGGATGGATGGATGGATGGATGGATGGATGGATGGATGGATGGATGGATGGATGGATGGAGGGAGGGAGGGAGGGAGGGAGGGAGGGAGGGAGGGAGGGAGGGAGGGAGGGATGAATGGATGGATGAATGGATGGATGGATGAAGGGATGGATGGATGGATGAATTAATGAACGGTAAAAGAATGAACATACGCACGAAAGAACGAAAAGATAAATGAGTCTAAAAACATCGAGAATACATGCAAATCAACAGAAAGCATCAGCTCACAACCCATAGTAGAATACTCCCAACTAAAACTACACAAGGAGTCGACAAATGCTTACGTAGTTGCTCCTCTGTCAGGTCTATCAACAATTCCAATGTTTTAGTTGCTTCAGTAAATACAGCTAGCTGTGCTTCAGTACTTGGTTTATTAAAACAAGCCTCGTTCAGTACTAATACGATATGTGGCGCTACAGTCTGTATGAATGGTATTGATATACCACGGTCTTGGCACTGGAATATAGATGACACTGTCTGCAACGCCTTTAGTTTTACCTGAGAAATAACAAACATTGGAATTTGTCAGAACTGCACATTGTGAATAAACATCTCAACATAGAGCTTGCCGACTGTACTTTGTCGCTCTAAAATAGACTATGATGTATTTGATTGGACGTACAAATATAGCCCATTTAGACTTTCACATATCATTTTCATTGTTAATTTATTAGTTAAGTTAACTTGTTTAAAAAAAATGAGTAAATTTATGCTTTGATTTCCTTCGTATTTATGTCCAATTTGTGTCGTAATTTTTAGTGTTGACCTTGGTCTACGTGGTACTACGTGCATTCTGGACGATTTCCCGCCAAGTGCAAAGATGCGCCTACGCTTTGATATCCAGCGGTGAACGCCAACGTCCAAGCAGAATATCGTTTTTTACAAAAGCACAGGTTTGTTTGTTTGTCTAAACAGAGCACCAAAGTGATGATTATGATTTATTAAATTTTGATTCCCAATTTGAAAAGAATGTCTAGAAAGAGGCTTTAATTCGAGGTTTTATCAAAATCACACAATCACATTTTCCAGTGTTGGTAGCGGTGTTTTAATAGTTCCTTGGCCAATCACAGCCAGCACACTGCTAACGACTGACTCGGCAAAAAATTCAAAAATCTGATTGGATGAGAAAACTTCCCTGAATTATTTCAACTGTGCTCAGTTTCTCGAGTGGTATTGTTATTTTGATCTCTTTCGCGTTCGAGACATTGACATGACATTGGCCAAGGTCTTGTCAACTAAACGACTTCCTGGCACATGGTCCGCCGCCATGGTCTCGTCAACTGAACGACTTCCTGGCACATGGTCTCAAAGTGGTATTTCCAACTTAACGACTTCCTGGCACATGTTCCCGTCAAGTACAAAGATGCGCCCACGCTTTGTTAATCAGCAGTGATCCAAAACATGCAAGCATAAAACAATAACCACAAAAATGCATACCTGTGGATCGGTGGATTTGACGCACCGACGGAACACATTCATTGACTGTTCAAGCAAATTTCCCGCCAAAATAACATCTTTGGGAGCAGAAAGGATAAAAATGGCCAATGACAACATCACCACAGTCTCGTTAATGATTGGTGGATCTGGGCTTTGGTCTTGATCAGCCTTAGCTGCGTCGAGTATGGTAGCAACAGTACTGAATACAAAATTGAAAATAATGAAAGAATGAATAAATGAATTAATAACAAATAAATACCTCAATCACGTCATCCACTAAGTGGTTATTCTTGACAGGGATGCTCACATTAGTCTGTGGTACATCCGGAATATGTAACACAGGATAGCTCACACTAACTTCCCCTAAATTTACTAATAAACACATATTTAACCACACTTTCTGCTTTCTAAAAGGGCCCCAGGGGCGAATCCAGGGAGGGGAACTGGGGTGACTTGTCCCCTCCCCCCCCCACCCACACACAAAAAAATGTACTGCCGTTTTTACTTCTTTTATAATTTAAAAGCAATTTTTTAGTAATATCAATCAAATACATTTTGAGAGTTTTATTCTCATAAATGCAATGAATGACGTACTAGAATATGCTAAAGAGAATCCAAAAAACGAATATAACAAAATTTTTGGAAAATTCCCATTCATTCGTCCCCCTCAATAAGAAAATCCTGGATCCGCCACTGGGCTATGACGTCACTAACCTTCGAAGCAATCCAATCCACTCCTGTGAACATCGTGAGTCAGTAGTGTACTGGGACCTAGCCAGGGTCTTATAGGCCTGTAATACTGATGGTGTAATACGCTGAGAACCGTTCACCATTGACACTTCTCGTAAAACATTCGTTATCAGATACATTACACTCGGCAACACAGTCACAGACGCCGTAGCAGAGCAGAGGTCTGGGGTGAAAGCTAGTGTTGACACAGCTGCAGATATCAACTTTGCCGTTTCTTCTGAGAAGCCTGGGAACAAGAGAAATTAATTTCTAAGTTTCAACAGTAAAGTTTTGCCAGTTTTCGCAGAAATTAGTTTTATCAAAGTTTTATGAAAATTCTATGGCTAGTTTTATTACTACGGAATTACCTTAAGCAACAATGGATGCTTATTTACGACGCGTGAAGTAGAAAAAGCGGCATGGAGCAAAACAAAGCACAATCTACGACACAATTAGCTTAAACGTCTTATGTGTATTTAGTTTATGTCATCAGACAACTTCCCAGCACGCCCCATTGGGCAATACATATAAAAAGTTGCTTTTGAACATGCAAAACACATATATGGAAAATAGTTGGCGCAGACCGAAAATATATAGTTGGTTTATTTATTCATTCGTTTATTTATTCATTCATTCGTTCATTCATTCATTCATTCATTCATTCATTCATTCAATTCAATTCATTCACTCCTTCATTCATTAATTCAATCATTCATTCATTCATTCAATTTATTGATTCATTCATTCAATTAATTAATTCATTCATTTTCGATTCATTTATTCATTCATTCATTCATTCAATTTATTGATTGATTGATTCATTCATTCATTTTCGATTCATTCATTTAGTCATTCATTCATTTATCGATTGATTGAATTTTTTTAATGCGCTTTCTACAAGAATTTACGAAAGACAATCCGATCTCCTTTCGTGACACCTTAAGGAAATATCGTGATGTAAGAGCGTACCCCTAAATAACAAACAGTCAATAACATGGACCAAAGCGTCGTGAATTTACATTTAATACTTTTCCGGAATAAAAGAAAAATGTGTAACATTAAAAAAAAAATTAAACATAAAATGGAGAGTCTACCCCCAGCACACGGCATCGGTTGAAAAGGGGATACGGTGAATTGTAATTGTAATTGCACTTAGAGTATATCACCGTCCCACAATCCTCGCTGCCTCTAGATAATTAACGCCCAGTCAATGTTGTTTTTCAAAGCGATAGTTTTTGTCCCCAGAATACTCCCTTCCGGAGAAATAGAGTTCTATTAGCGATAGGATATTAAACACAAACAAGTCCGATTAGTTATAAAACAAATCCAAAACAAACACTAACTTCGATTAGTTATTGAGTGTTTGTAACACAAACAACACACTAGTGCTCTAAGCATAAGGAAAAACACACAGGAGTGAAGTCAAACGTGTAAGACCAGGCGGAGGATTGATTTTGTTGTGCTTATGCTTATTTCACGGCGGTACACACTTGTGTAATAATAAGTCGCAAGAATGAGGAACATATTCCTTTTTCTTGTTCTTATGCATGTGCTTGTTTCAGCTCGGTGCACACTAGCGTTTTCTTGTGCTTGTGTTTGTGTTTATTTCAGCTCGGTGCACACTAGCGTTTTCTTGAGCTTGTGTTTGTGCGTATCTCAGCTCGGTGCACACTAGTGATTTCTTGTGCTTGTGTTTGTGCTTATTTCAGCTCGGTGCACACATAGTTAATAGAGGGAGATCGTTAGGAAACCTATTGTTATAAGTCTTTGTACAAGTTTTTCAAGCGTGACAGTGCACAATCTCTTGTTTTAGCATTGTTTGCTGGATATGTCTGATTGAACAGACTCAAATCTTTCTTTTGGCTTCTAGTCTTAAATAGTGTAAGATTTCCAACAGATATTTAAACTGTCTTCATCATAATAACGAAGACAATGTTAATCATAAGTTATTTTTCAATTTTGTATTGGAATAAGTCAAACAGTGTGCACTTTCAGGACTAATTCAACATCAAAAGTAAAACAAAGACTTAAGACAATAGGTTTCTTAACCATCTCCCTCTATTAACTACGGTGCACACTAGCGTTTTCTTGTGCTTGTGTTTGTGCTTATTTCATCTTGGTGCACACTAGTGCTTTCTTGAGCTTGTATTTGTGCTTATTTCAGCTTGGTGCACACTAGTGCTTTCTTGAGCTTGTATTTGTGCTTATTTCAGCTTGGTGCACACTAGTGCTTTCTTGAGCTTGTGTTTGTGCTTGTTTCAGCTCGGTGCATGCTAGTGTTTTCTTGTGCTTGTGTTTGTGCTTATTTCAGCTCGGTGCACACTAGTGTTTTCTTGTGCTTGTGTTTGTGCTTGTTTCAGCTCGGTGCACACTAGTGCTTTCTTGTTCTTATGCATGTGCTTATTTCAGCTCAGTGCACACTAGTGTTTTCTTGTGCTTGTGTTTGTGCTTATTTCAGCTTGGTGCACGCTAGTGTTTTCTTGAGCTTGTGTTTGTGCTTGTTTCAGCTTGGTGCACGCTAGTGTTTTCTTGTGCTTATGTTTGTGCTTGTTTCAGCTTGGTGCACGCTAGTGTTTTCTTGTGCTTGTGTTTGTGCTTGTTTCAGCTTGGTGCACGCTAGTGTTTTCTTGTGCTTGTGTTTGTGCTTATTTCAGCTTGGTGCACGCTAGTGTTTTCTTGTGCTTGTGTTTGTGCTTGTTTCAGCTTGGTGCACGCTAGTGTTTTCTTGAGCTTGTGTTTGTTCTTACGCTTATGTTTATCTCACAAATAGGAGCCAGGATTAAGACAGTTTATCACAAATAGCCGTATAGCATCAAAAAGTTTACTCTTAGTAAATTGTACTTGATATAAAGCCGGAAAATATGGCAAAATATTATGAGCAACAAACAAAACAACAAAATGAAAATACATCAATTTAATGAGTTTTAATGAATTTCCAAAGGAATATTTGAATATTACAGGTCGACAACGCAACGATGAAAAAAATATATAAAAAAAAGAAAGACTGGGCTAGTAAAATAGGCATAGAAATCTTTAAAATGAATGAGACACAACAATGGTATCAACAAACGAGCGAACGAACGAACGAACGAACGAACGAACTCACGAACAAACGCACAAAAGAACCATTGTGAACGAACAAACAAATAAACGAACGAACAAAGAATGAATAAATAAACGAACGAACAAATGGATCAATGGATGGATGGATGAACGAGCAAATGGATTAAAGAATGAATGAAATAGAAGAAAATAAATAAAAAGACAGGAAAACAAACACAAAGGACAATCACTCAGTTTGAATACAGGCTTTTTTTTAGAAAAAAAAGGCTTAATTGGCAATATAAAAATATTCGTGATGAATTGTCAGGACCTTTGTGGCAATTTCAACAACATAACAGAAATAATGAATGAAAACTTACAAAATTAGCGTGAAGAGCAGCAATCTGTGCTGTCACGAATGTTTTCTTTAGCCCTAATGGATTAAAAAGCAACTAATGCACAGCCACTCAACTCATTTTATAGAAAAACTCATCTGCAAAATGGCTTTCGCTTTAGCTTCAATTAAAATCTTTCACCGTGTTTTTGAAATTTAATTGTTTTATTATGAGAAAAGAGTATCGCTTTTTGTAGCATTTTAAGTGTACGTTTTAAATCAGCGAATAAAACTCTTATTTTACTAGCCCGCGACGACTTTTATGAAACTCACATGCTCGAGATTACACAAAACTTGGTGAATCTGAGAACAAATAAATCGATTATACTTTGGATAAATGGGAATTTGATTAACACTTGACACCATCAACCTAAATAGCTAATTTACACATACAAAATGCATGATAATCTTAATTATTTATTCAAAAAGTCTATACAGTTGTTCCTTGTGAACTTGGTATAATTACAGTAGTGTGTGTTAAACGAACTATTCGTAACGCTTCATCGTATGTAGGTGGTGGTGTTGTAGGGCTATCATCACCACAGAATAGTGCACTATATCTAGGAGGGCTATCACCAATCGATAACCGACATTCTGATCTAGAATTATTGCAATTTATACCACGTCGATTGTCGATATTATTAGGATCACAACGAGGGCATATATGATGGCCATGATGTTCGGGCGACGGTGAACTTATTTCATCAAATCGTAATGTTCCAAGTTGATAGTCTTGTCGTCGAAATCGAAAACGGAAACATTGACAACATATCCATGCGAAAAATAATAACGCCACTATACCAGCGATCAGTAATCCAAGAATAGAACTTGATTCTTCTATCTTGGTAAACGGTTGAATGTCATTTTTAACCGGGTTGCCATGTCGCCACTTTTTTATGCAAGAAGCCGAGTTACAAGCAAACCCAGTCGGACAATCCCGCACAGAAAAACACGCATTAGTGCAATAATTGTTGGAATCACATAATTGACCACTCGGGCAGTCTCTGTTATTTCTACAATAACCACGGCAAGATGTTCGTTCGACGCATTCACCCAGACAACACGACACATTAGTTTTACACGGTGCTAAACGTGAACACAAACCCTTTACACCTGCTATGTAAACTATCAAAAATAGTCCAGATCGCATCGTCAATATTCTGCCACTAAAACACCTTATGAACACATCATATCTCAGCCATTTGCGGCGTTTTGCTAGTATTACTGAATCTAGACGTTGTCACTTTACGTAAGTATGAAGTCATTGAATAATTGAATAAAACGTGAAAAATAAAGATATGATATCAACATCGATATTCATGCATAATGGAAGACAGTAGAAAAACACTTCCTCATTATCCCTGTTAGTGGAGAATTCTCTTCCTTTTCGTTCAAGCCACCCAAACAAAACTATGGCAAATCAGTTGAGGCGCTCACGTTCTGAAGACCTCACCTTGCAAATAACATAGAAACTGTAGTACAAATTTTTGTATTGTACTAGCGCTCTGTGTGAACGAACATCACAGACAAAGTGAAGTTGGCCGTGTTTTCAAACAAACTAACCTAGAATAAAGCTATGCAAATTAACAAAAAGCTGAGATGTCAAGTGATGTTCATCTGAATGCCGGATGTACAACCGTCTTGGAGGCGACGGCGCCTTGTATTGCCATAGTAACTTCACAACCATCGCAGCGGTTGAAAGTAGTGTTCATTAATTGAACGTAACTCCAACTATCCCCATTATGAGACAGCTAGCTGGAGACTCGATTTAGAGTGTACATCCACCACAAAACGATAAGCACTAGCAGCAGTAATGCGCCAATAGATAATGCGGTTATCTTGTTTAGTTATTACGTTGTCAATTAAAAAGACAACACACAATGTTTATTGAATAATACGAGTTAAGATGTAAATATCTCGAGGGCACGCAATCCAAAACACAATCAAATTATCTAAATTACACTCGGCAATAAACAACACGTTTCAACGTGAAACAATTTTACTAACAAATTCTGATTATTTTTCATTTTTTTGTGGATATCAACATAGACATTACCAACACAAGAGAAAATTTCAATATATATTTGCTTTCAAGACATACTGTCTCGCCCAATAAGTCATCTAGCCGTGTTTGCGAACTTCGTGAGATTACCTATATTTATTTCTAAAGAATGAAAGTAGATTGCAAATAAAATGGACAAAATCCCTATAGTTCGTGTTTACAATAAACTAAAGTCAAAATGAGATACGAATCTGAAGCCATTATTAGAACTAAATTTAATTACATTTTTGGGAATTCTTTTGTGAAACAAAACATTTCGATTTCAAAATTAACAAACAGAAATATTTTGTAATGGTAATTGAACTCCGATCTGGTTGTACAAAGTTTACACTTGACTGGCGAAAAGGGAAATAAACACTTTTTAATTAAGAAAAAATGTATATTAATTTAAATCTTACGTGGCTTTTTTATCCCTTTCTTTTTTTTTCTTTTTTTTTGGTCTTTTTCTCCTTCCCATTTTTTGTAATTAAAGAAATAAAAGATCTTTTTTTCTGATAACAATAAAAAGCACCTTTTTTCCGTGGCTCTTTATTTTTTAAAGCACGTTCACAATAATCTGCTCCGAAAAAAAATCCCCGATAAGAACATAATATTCATTATTTCTGTGCGAAGAAACAAAACAATGTCGTAATCTTTTTAGATGTTTATTGCAAATAAATCAGATAGAAATTAGAAAATTCTTTTTCGTTTTTTTTAATCAACTCTTTAGCAACAAAAAAATACACTTTATAACCAAGTAACCATTTTAGAAATGAAGTTAGAAAAATGAATTTTGCGATGACTTTCTTGAGCGGCAATACAATTTAACAGTTCCAGCTAAGATTAGCATCTATAATATGTGTTGTAATAGTTATTTGAGTAGTTTTACCCAGCAGGAATGTCGTCCATGAATATAAAGAATCATGATAGTGCAACCTGTAAATATAGGGGCAAAGTTTAAAGAGCTGGCACAGGGCGCCCAACCTCATAAAATGCAGCAATTCACGACGCCTGGTTTCAACCGCATTCGCTTGACTGGCTACAACACAACAGATTTACGTCGAGGCTGGAGTGTATAAAATACAGACAATATATTGATTTATACACTCCAGCCTTAGTGTGAATCTACTGTTTTAAGGCTAGTCAAGCGAATGCGAAGAAGGTCAATTGTTCAACGAGTGAACGATTTAAAGCTTCATAAAACGTCTGTCACAATTAATTGGCGAGATTTATAAAATCACGAAAGAAAAACAATAGAATGCTATTTCAATCAATAATCTTTGTACACTTTACTGCAATTTTTTGTTTTCTGCGAACTCTGCAAACGGTTGCTGTGATTTTGTTTGTTAGTTTTTTGTTGCTCCCATCGATCAAAGCTCCGATTACCACCGAAACGAAAACCAACCAATCACAATTCATTTTGATTATGTTCGTACAAACGTCGGTATGAGTTGACGGGTTAAGACAAAGTTTTGAAGCAACTCGTTTAAGATCGGAGATTTGTTTGACGATTTGTGTTTGATTTCGTATGTTTTTTGTTTTATTTTCTTTTGCTTTCTCCCCCGTAGAGAGCAAAACACTGCAGTAAGCAAATCATTTTGTGTCGCTGAGAGTAAACAATTCCAACTGCTAGCGATTTTGAGGTGATCAAATCTAATACTTGTCCTATTCAGTAGAGTACGTTTACATGGTTGTGGTGATCATAAGATGCGTGTTTATCTATTGATTCTATCTAGTATGTGTTATCATTATCCCATCTGATGTCATAATCCTCTGGTCACGTTTATCTTCATGCACGAACCATTCATTGCGGTGGCGAACTGTCATATTTTTGGATTTTTCGATTTTTAAGTTGTTGTAGCGTATCTTTTTAACAAGTTTGCACGATTGCAAAGATTTTCAATATTTCCACGAATTTTCATATTAGTCCCACCCTTGGAAATGCTGTCAGGGCGGCGTCAAAAAATCGGACGTTTTTTCAGCGAACAAGTTTAAGTTTTACTAATAAGTAAATTACAGGGGATAATGCATTTTAAAATAATAAATAAAAAATTATTATTATTAATAATTCCTAATGATTAATAATTATTAATAATGCCTCCCAAAGTAACACTTCAATTATTATAATATTGCTGATATCGATGGAATATACTTACTTGGTGTGTTAGTATTGACAGCAACCAATAAACCACTTGTTTTTTTACTGGAGGGTGAGGGTGGTACAAGGTTAGGGAATTGCCTGGTCAACACGCACATACATATCTCCATGATACCAAACACTACCGACCTACCAGGGGTCAGGTCTTCTTCACCTTGCCTTGACGACTCGTTAGGTACACTACAAGTAAAAAATCATCACAAATCGTCACACAGTTATTATGACTCGTTATCTTTAGCAGTTTGCGAACCATCCCAAATTCGAACAAAACCGTTTGGAAACAGGCCCCAGCCTGGCCAAAATTGTTTGCAAACATTCTTAGGTAAGGCCAAAACCGATTGCAAATAGTCCAAAGTTTGTCCCAAACTGCTGGTGAACAGGGTCTGTTTGCTGCTGAAACCCGAAGTTTACGAACAGGCCTAGGTTAGGCCAAAACATTGAGAACAGAAGTGTTTGTGAAATGACTTCAAACCTAACATTAAATTTTTAATTCATAAATGTTATCAACATCACCATCAGAAGCATCATCGTCGTCATTATCCTTGAGTGTCATCAGCACCACCACCACAGCCACACAATTATCATAACTGAAACTTGCAGTAGTTGTCCGCCTTACCTTGTTGAAGCCTGTGCTTCTTGGATAGCTTTACTGATCTGTTGCACCACATCCATGACACACTGTTGTATTTCGTGAGTATCTCGTGTTAACATGATACGGTGTAAAACATTCAGCATTTCTACTGCTAACATCTAGAAACAGAAACGAGTTTAAAATTGTCGAGTGAATGATAACTCGTGGATATAAATATTTTAAAAAATCCACAAGTTACTGTAAAATGCATTATTTTTGGGGGTGGAGGTTGGGGGAGAGGGTTGCAGGACCATCATAACAAACACAAATAATTATTCTCCTTTCCCAATGCGACATATACCGGTTTTGGACACTTTCTAAATATCAAAAATATATTTAAACCTTAATGTCCAGTAAGTCCAGTAAGTCGGGTTTGGACACCTTCCAAATATTAAAAATATATTTAAACCTTAATGTCCAGTAAGTCCAGTAATTTGGTTTTGGACACTTTTCAAATATCAAAACCTTAATGCCAGCAAATCTAACCTTGTCTTACCTGTTGATTTCCAATAATTTCACGTTGTTTTGGTCCATCAAGGAGACTATAAAAAGCATGTAGACATGACGATACAGTGGCGTTGGACTGGGTCGAGCGAGAAGAACACAGGGACTCCATACAGATACCAACCAATAGATGAAAACGATCCTTGTTGACCTCTGATGGCGTTTTAACTGTAGTTACCATGGCATCACCGGATAGGTCTGTTAAAGAGAACATCAGTCGACAATAAGCAATATGTTGAAACTGTTTTTTTCGCCTTTAACCTTCCTGTTCCACTTCCCCCTCCATTAGCATTAATTGCGCAGATTAGAATAAACTGATTTATAGTATGTATAGTCAACAACCCAAGTCGAAAACGTACTACGTCTTCCCTCTGTCTACGCTTTTCCTCCTCTAAATATCTACTTAGGGACGGACCATTAGATATTTGAGTGGGGGGTGATTGGGCAATTTCTGCAGGATATATTTTCCAATGTGATAGTTGTGCAGGGTATTTTCTTACTCCCTGCATGATATTTTTTATTGGCACATCCGCCGTGCACGATTGTTTTTCTCTGTTTAATGCTTTCCTTGATAGTGTTTTTTGGTATTTGCCCAACAACCCCCTCAAATATCTACTGGTCTGTCCCTTAACAGGTTAGTATCAAAATATATATCCAATAACCAAAATTGAGATATCTCTGCCTTTTATCCCAATGTTTGGTTTATACGCGTTTTTACCTGCATTAGAAACAGCTGGTTCGTTAACTGTTATGTCATAACCACCATTGCTAAGCCACAGCGCTGCAGCATGTACAAGAGATGGCCAACAGTTACGGTAGTGAGGACGAGCCTGTTCCATCGAATCAGGACTGAAACAAACACATTATTTAGTTACACAGTCGGGAGAGAACAAAAGCTCGCAATAAAGAATATAATAGACAAAGAAATAGTCACAATCCATCGCTATCTACAAGCTTATAGAAAATATAATCGTTGCAATCGTCGTCATCTCGATAAATCCCGTCATTCTCACCCATATCATTATCGTCAAAAGGGCGTGGTCTCAATCATCATCATCATCAAGATTACCTATAAAACATGCCACCCTGAGGGGGCATCTGTGGTCCATATTCAGGCGGTAATGTAAGAAGGGCGTGGTCTTTGAGTGCACCTAACCAATATTTACTAAGTGACTTCAGTTCAGGCTCTACCAGTTGTAGTAGCGATCCTGGTGGCTCTGCGTTGTACTCGTCCTCTGGTGCTGGTTCTTGTGGAGCTGACTTCTGCTTGATCGCCACAATGTACACCTATACAACAACAGCCAATCAATTGTTCTGTTTGATCGAATAAAACTTACATGAAAGTGCAAAAAAGCAATTGTAAAAAAAACTACGAGTGTTTCTTACCTCAGCCCATGCCTTGAGTACTGCTAGCTTCTCCATGGTAGCGGCTGCTTCATTGTATAGCTGAAGAGCTGCTTCTTTACTGACGTTGAACTTTGACAGTTTGGTAACTAATAATTGCTGAATACGACGGACATCATTCAAATCCCTGGCAATACCGCCTGCAATCCACGAGCTGCACACCTAATACACAATATTGAAGTTTAAACGTTGTTCAAATAAGAAAGCAATTTTAGAAGTAGGACGCACTCTAAATTCTTTCGAGTCTTCACAAATTAATTGTATGTGGCTATTTAAAATAAATAATACACCGATTTGATGACAACGGTGATGGCGATGATGATGATGATGGCGATGATGATGACTACAACGATGATGCTGATGATGCTGACGATGACGATAATGATGCTGATTGCAATAGCTATACTTTATGTTTATAAACAGATGAATTGTTATGCTAATGTGCCAACCAGAACTACAATAGCTTTGTACGTTGAAATAACAGTCAATCACTGTCTGGTTGGCACATGAATAACAAAGGATTACGTCAACTCAAGTATCGTATAACGATGATGACGATAACGATACGATGAAGTTATCCACGGCAAAGAATATGTAAGGCTTTGTGCAACGTGGACGGAGATTGTCATTACTAACCTCACAAGCCATGGCGGTCACATCAGATGGCATATCTGGAGCAAAGGCTGGTCGTAAAGCTGCACCAACCTAAAACAGCGAAACCAAAAGAAATCAGGCTTGTGCTCTTGGAAACTCGCTTACTGCCCAGTCTTACGTAAACGCAAGGACTAACAACCGGAACGTCCGTACTTTTTATCAGAAATTTATGGTGTACAAAATTACAATCTACATTCGCTTGTTTACGTAAACGTTACAACTCTTCAGTAAATAAAACGTTTTTAATCACGTGTCTTTGTACCAGCACGGATATTATGTTCGTCTGTTTTTACCTGTGCTTGAAATTGCTCCAATAGAACATGACCGGGGAAGTCTGGGTCTGGTACAGTAGTAAACACGTGAACGATATCCTGTGGAATCATGGGAATGGACGTTAGTGTTCTATCAACAGATTAAATATTTTCACGAGAAACTCCCAAATGTATGTTTTTGCCGCGAACGAAGCGAATAAATATAAAAATACATTAGTCAATCTCGGGTCGATTGCAAGAAGCCTGAATAGCGCTCCCCATCAGATAACTCCCTATTCAGCGGAGAAATTACACTTATTCACTATGACGTCATATCAAAACGATCTTCAAAAATCTATTGTTTAAACGCAAAGAATCATGGTCGACGGAGGGGGTCGAATAAAAGGAAATTCACACTGAATATTATTTGGCAAATATGAACACATTTTGTATTTCAAAACCAGGCCATTTTTTTGTAAAACTGATTCGTTGGGAGCAAATTTTTCGAATTTTCTATTGAGTTTGGCGATTTTATCCTCAATGTAAACAAGAGGTGACGTCATAGTGAACTAGGGCAATTCTATATAGATTCTATGTAATAGTGAATCACTCTATCCAGCCTTCGTGCAACCGGTCCCAGTAGTTCACTTTAAAGAGTTATTTAATCCACTAGGTATAATCAGTGTAAGAGGCATTGTGTTACTTACCTGGAGAGTCTGTGGTCCTTCTAGTTATTTAATCCACTAGGTATAATCAGTGTAAGAGTCATTGTGTTACTTACCTGGAGAGTCTGTGGTCCTTCTAGTTATTTAATCCACTAGGTATAATCAGTGTAAGAGTCATTGTGTTACTTACCTGGAGAGTCTGTGGTCCTTCTAGTTATTTAATCCACTAGGTATAATCAATGTAAGAGTCATTGTGTTACTTACCTGGAGAGTCTGTTGTCTTTCTAGTTATTTAATCCACTAGGTATAATCAGTGTAAGAGTCATTGTGTTACTTACCTGGAGAGTCTGTGGTCCTTCTAGTTATTTAATCCACTAGGTATAATCAATGTAAGAGTCATTGTGTTACTTACCTGGAGAGTCTGTGGTCCTTCTAGTTATTTAATCCACTAGGTATAATCAGTGTAAGAGTCATTGTGTTACTTACCTGGAGAGTCTGTGGTCCTTCTAGTTATTTAATCCACTAGGTATAATCAGTGTGGAAGTCATTGTGTTACTTACCTGGAGAGTCTGTGGTCCTTCTAGTTATTTAATCCACTAGGTATAATCAGTGTGGAAGTCATTGTGTTACTTACCTGGAGAGTCTGTGGTCCTTCTAGTTATTTAATCCACTAGGTATAATCAGTGTAAGAGTCATTGTGTTACTTACCTGGAGAGTCTGTGGTCCTTCTAGTTATTTAATCCACTAGGTATAATCAGTGTGGAAGTCATTGTGTTACTTACCTGGAGAGTCTGTGGTCCTTCTAGTTATTTAATCCACTAGGTATAATCAGTGTAAGAGTCATTGTGTTACTTACCTGGAGAGTCTGTAGTCCTTCTAGTTTCAACTGATCACTTTGGGCTGTAGCAGCTATAAAAGCCATTCGTACAAGCTCTTGTAGGTGCATCACAAGGAAATCTACAGATCCAAAGTCGTTTATTTATAACCGCTTTGTGAAAATGACGATAACGATAATGAAAAGAAATCGATAACAATGATTGCAATAGTGATGGTGATGGCAATGGAAGCGATGATGGTCTTAGGTGACAATACTAACAATATTGTATTTACACCGGACATAATCAGTTAACATTTTTTGTTATGCGAGGATATTTAGGTACAGTACATTTTTAAAACGCGTGAATGGAAATCATGTTCCTTGACTCACATAGTCCTCGCTAGATGATGACGATCCTGATTCAGTTAGATTATGATGACGATGATGATGTTAACAATGATGATGATGAATGTGGTGTCGATGCAATATTAGAGGGTGTTAGCTTTGACGACGAATAGGAGTACGAATACGAATACACAAAGGAATTCAAATCGTGCAAAATTTCTAGTCACAAAATTTGTCACTTTTATGAGATATTTCCACTTCAACAATATGAGCTCTGCATGGAACTAATATAAAAATATTTTATAAGTTGTCCGTCAATTCGTTTTCGTAGTCGTATTCGTCATCGCAACTTCTATTAAAGATAATCAATTAACGGTAACTCTGACAACAATAAAAACAAACAATCGATAGGATCGCAATCGTACAAACCTTCTCCAGTTTCTTGTCGTAGTTCTCTAGCCAGAGCTAAGTCAATGTGAGCTCGTTTACTTTCACAAACACCAATAATCTTTCGAACACATTCAGTAGCGAAGATTCTAGTCGGCCATCTTGGACTGACTTTAGGGTGTGTTTCAGGTACCTCGTTTATCGTCATCCCGCCCTCTTCGTCCTCGTCTTCTTCGTCTTTCTCCTTCTTATCTATAAAAACATGTCAGACACAAGGATAAAATCATTTGAAATGAATGTAAATTTGGCCCTGCGTTCAAATAATAAATCAATATGTGACTAAAGAAATAACTAATACGAGAAAAAAATAACTTATGTATTAGGCGGAAATTGAACCCACGTCTTTGGTATTCTAGTCCGATGTGTTAAACACTAGTCCGAAATGTGAGGGTTTCAAAGTATGCACAGAATACTAGAATGTAGTGGCAGTGAGCAGTCACGGAGAATCTAGCTTTAAAATACTCGATCCAAACTCCGAGTAAGAATAACAATATTTTATTCGAATCTGGGGAGCTTCTCCTAAGCGAGAGACGCACGGATAACCTATTTCACTCAATAACAATAACATTTGAAATTATTACTATCGAAGTGGGATCCAAATAAAATATTGAAAAACTACATATTGAAAGGACATCAGGGAAGGATCGTGAAATCGTTCAAGGGGATGTCACCAAATATTTTAAAAAATCGAAAACTTTGGCGCGAAAATGACACAGGGCTCCCAACCGGTTATGAGTTCGGGTGTTTTCGATTCTTACAGAAATCGATGACTGACAGAAACTTATGTATATATTTTATATTATTTTCATTTTTAGATATTTTGCTATGATAAACTTTAAAGCAAAATAAAGTGAGTGTCCGGTGCACTGTTAGATTATAAAAACGAAGGAAAGGGGGTGTCCGGTGCACCGTTAGATTACAAAAACGAAGGAAAGGGGGTGTCCGGTGCACCGTTAGATTATAAAAACGAAGGAAAGGGGGTGTCCAGTGCACCGTTAGATTATAAAAACGAAGGAAAGGGGGTGTCCGGTGCACCGTTAGATTACAAAAACGAAGGAAAAGGGGGGGTGTCCGGTGCACCGGTGGACACCCCGCTAAATCCGCCCCTGAACGTGAAAAACAGAAATAATTCCAAGCACTCAATGTATATACCTTGCTTGGTGACCTGTTGCTGGTCATGTGCTGGTCCTTTGTTACTCTTAGAAGCAGATAGCACATCACGGCATAAACCAAGCCAGTGAGTCAAGTCATCTGGTGCTAGTGTCTGCAACATACTGGTCAGCGTATATCGTATATCACTGCGCATGCGTACGTCTGTTTCGTTATCCAGCAAACTAAACAGAGCACCTGTAATAAAACAATTTTGGATGTATTAAAAGTTGTTGAATGATACAAATAACAAGAATTGCCACTGACAATTTGACAAAGGATGATATATAATGGATGAAGATGGTGATGATGATGATGACAAAACAGATGTGCTGAAGATACGATGATGAGATGATGACAAAAAAGGTGATTACGATGATGGTGATAATGATGACTATGATGGTGATGATCAAATGATAACGGCTGTAACTTCATGAATATGAATTACCTTCCAATCCTTTATCTCCCACTGCGACCCCATAACTACTCTGTTGATTACTGCCTTCTTCTCCTGCTGTCATGCCATGCTCACAAACCTCTTTAGCCTCTCTCTGAGACAACTGTCGCAAACACGCAACCGAGGCTCGGCGTAAAAGAAGATGGGGACTGGAGAGATTAGAGCACAGTTTCCTCACGACCGTCATGAGATTAACGTGGCTTGGGGCGAATACGTGCAACTGTTGAAGACAGTTGATTGCTTCTGCTTGGACTAGAGAGTCTGGGTGATTTTGCATCACTGCACATGATACTACACAGCGTAACCGCAGGTTCTTGATTTTCTGTGAGCCTCCTGTGAAAAAAGAAGTGTTTAGAAGTTAGCAACCGTGTAGTCATTCATTATGCGTTAAACTTACACACAGAGAAAAATATCCCTCTGGGATCCTCAGAGTTGCCCTACATTCAAATTACGGCTACGTTGATTTGTCCTTGCAGTGTAGTGGCTGACACATCAAACACCATACCAAAGAGCAGGTTAGTTACTATGGTGTGCAAGTATGGCAACGTTTACACGGTGTAATATGACGTTTGTCATATGGCAAATACTAACACGATGCTGTGTTCTTAGCACTAATCGTAGAGTAGGCCTGCAGCGCTATGACGTTTTACCCCTATCTCTATACCAGAATCCTTTTCACATTGATTTTTGTTAATCTCGACTATTGTCAAAACTACAAACCTTGTAACTCAGGACCAATTGATGTAATAAGAGCTGCTAATGCTTTGCCTAGGCACTGGTGCACCTCGGTCATAGATGGTGGCGCAACTAGTACCAGGTCTACTACTTGAGATAAAGTTGGTTCTACGTATCCACGGAACATTGGACCTCCACTATCAGCTATCAGGGCTAGTGCGTGCAACGCCCATACCTGGAATGCAATGATTTTATGCGTTAACTTCATAAACGGTAATTCATCGGGTGTCTTTAAATGAAAGTTATCTCATTTTTTACAAAATAAATAGCAAAATATTTAAAGAAAATTATTCAGCGTATGTTGTTTTTTTGAGGCCTTATGCGCCACTAGGTGCGCCGAAGACAAGACGTTTAACTAATTGTTTACATGAATAAGAACAGACCCAATTCAATCCAAATAGTTTTCCTTTGGTACATTTTGTATTATACTTGAACATAGATTTTGTCCCTTTCTTAATAACCGGTCTTTTAGCCTATTTTTCAACAATTTATACTAGCTGTATCCTCTCTGGCGACCATGATTCTTAGCGTTTAAACAATAGATTTGTTTTGTGACGTCATAATGAAATAGGGCAATTGCGAACTAACAGCTCGCATGATTAACACTGCTGATTAATAAAACATTGGATTGGTTATGCCACCTAGAAAGAAATTATTCAGTGAATTCTACAAATTCTCATCTTTCAAAAGACGTATACCTTAAACTTAAGGTTTTCGAAAAAAAATACAGCCAAGTTATCAAAGTGGAATGTAGTAATTTTAGAGTTTTTCGATCCTACGACCGTTTATGAACGACGTCGATCGCGATAGTATATGGATCGTACACAGTCTTAGGATCGGAAAAGGTTGGTGTTCCCTATAATCGAATTTTTTTTTAGATTGCTTGCGACCGTTCTCGATTATATGGAAACCAGGCTTAAATATCCGTAGCAACAATACCCAATGTTTAATACACAGTTATTTATAACATAGTTAATAGAGGGAGATGGTTATGAAACCTATTATTATAACTCTTTGTACAAGTTTTTCAAGCGCGACAGTGCACAATCTTTTGTTTTGGCATTGTTTTCGCCTTGTAGGATATGGCTGATTGAACAGTCTGAAATCTTTCTTTTGGTTTCTAGTCTTAAATAGTTAAAGATTTCCGATAGATATTTGGACATTCCTAACTATAATCATGTAGATAATGCTTAAGATCGGTTATTTTGCAATTTCGGATGGGAATTAGTCAAAAATTGTGCACCGTCAGAACCCGTTCAAGATCAAAAGGGAAACAAAGACATATAACAATAGGTTTCATAACCATCTCCCTCTATTAACTATGTTTATATTCTTTTTCAAGGTAGAGAGTTTATTGACATATCACTAGTTGATTTAGTGTACACTGCAAGATAGTGAAATAAACATATTAAAAAAAATGTTGTTTAATTAATCGCACTCTACTTCAAACTCGAGTAGAGAAGCGTATATGAAAATTTATCAAGTTTTTTATTTATTAGACTTGAATTTCTTTCTCTGGATTTTTAACAATAAGAAGTATATTAAGAAGTATTCCGACAATCAATAACGATGCCATCTCAACGGCTTCTGACGGATGTTTCAACCAATCAACATTCAAAAACTCTTTAGTTTCGTTAAAGCAGGTGTTTTGCTTAATAATTAAAAAAATCAATTGTACATCTAATAATTGAATACAGAAACGAAATGAAAATTACTTTTACATTTACTAATTAAATAACAATATGAATAAGTCGAAAAACTACTCTCAAAATAACACTGGATGTACGGTTTATAAAAGGCAGCATTAGTTGATAATGATGCAGAACATATCAAACCAGTTTAACAGTAACGATTTTGCATCGAAAGAAAGAGGAATAGCAATCAAATCACTAAGTATTATTATCGCGATTGTTGCTTTCATTGGCAATGCGTTGGTTTGTCACGTTATCGTACGCCTTAAAACCATGAAGACGGCCATGAACTATATCATACTCAACCTAGCTATACTAGATGCGCTTTCTAGTATCCTGGCGGTGTTTTATGTTTATTCAAGCGATTATCACGGTGTCTTGGGTGAACCAATACTACCCAAAGCATACAACCAAAGCTCTGTACTTGCCGAGGTACTGTGTAAGATAGAATCGCTTTATTGGTTATCATTTGTCGCCTCACCACCACTACTCATGCTCATGGCTTACGAACGGTACAAAGCTATCGTCCACCCTTTTTCAAGACTTGATAGTGCAGTTACTAAAGCAAGGCTAAAGTGGATGTTACCTCTAGCGTGGATTATAGGACTAGCGTTTATTATGACTGAGATATCGATTGCAGAGTATAATGAAGACATTGGTATTTGTATGTATAAAGAAGTGGTTAATCAAAAAGTATACGCGTCTATCACCCTGGTTACACACTACATCATCCCATCCACCTCTATGCTGACTTTCTATCTTCGTATTGTTTGGGTTTTGAGGAAACGAGAAGATACATGTGGAGCTCAAGCTGAAGCAAGACAAGCCAGGCAAAGATCAAGGAAGAACGTCACGTGGATTGCAATAGCGGTGACTCTGACTTTCTACATTTGTTGTTCTTTCACACACATTTTGTGTCATATGTATGCTTTCACTGGCATGTTTCAATTTGATCTCGACTTGGTATTTGAGCTTGGCGTGTTGTCCGTTTCATTTAACGCTGCTTTCAATCCGGTCATTTATTTCATATTCATTCAATCATTTCGAAACGGATTAAGACAAGTTTTCATCCTTGCGAACACAATAACAGTGCACAGAAAATCTCAGAGATCCGATGATATTCAAGATCACAGCATAGCAACAAATGAACGACAACAGAATACTACATACAGACCAGCATGTAAAGTTACTGGCATTTGAAATCATTTTATCAAATTCATGGACCTAGAACAATACAAAATCACAACCATGAAGGCATCTGTATATCTGATACACAATTTGCATAAGGTTTCGCTTGAAATATCGCGGCCAAATTACGTTTGATTTCAAAATTTGAAATATAGAATAGCAGCATTAGTCTAGACATTTTATAAGTAATATACAACATTCACGTTCAATCAGTTTAAACAGCTCGCTTGTAGATCGCTGTTTTACATGTAAATACAGATCTCCCTCTCACGGAACGTGATTGGTCAGATTGCAGGAGGCGCGGTCACATCGTCAAAACATCTCAAGACATAAGTGCAAGATTTGTAACAAGTTTCTAAAAATAGCACAACGAGTAGAGCCCCTGATGGGGTCCGGGGATAAGCTCTCTTATCTCATACTCTCTTGCTGACAATAATTGCACTTTTAACTTTACACTGATGGTAGCCATGAGAGTCTGGACTGAAATCATTTCCACGAAAAAGAGCTTAATCTCCCAGAGGAAAACTATCCTTTGTTCCTGCCTTCTGTCATGGCTGTCACGTGAAGGGGGATTCCCCATTTCGCACAAGTTTGAGTTTGGTGCTCATGAAATCACATTTAAATTATGTTGCAATTTAAGAAATTAAAAAAAAAATAAAAGACGATCTACATGATGACGTAGAATAGCACCACTACCAAGATGCTTTGCTGACTTTTTATTTGTAGCGTAATTAGTGCAGATTGTTTTATTAATCTTCAAAGGGATTAAAAATTGGAAAATGAAAGAGAAGTCGCAAAAAATGTTGGTTGTGGTAGTAAAATGACGCCATGATAAAAATCGAGTATTCTCATATATATAGGAGCATTAAAAACATGGCGGAAGACTACAATCCTACCTGTACAATAGTCGATGAATTATCCTGAGACAGGGCCAGTAATATACTAACACTGGTATTCAAATGATGCCCTGCACCCATCCCTCCAACATACCGATGTAGACACCCCAGGGCAACTGAATGACCGGTACGGGATATGGCATCCCGGGCTGACCGTAGCTGTTCGAATATCTTTTGTACAATAGTTGATGTGAATGACGGATTACCGACGACCTGTGCAATCCGACCAAGAGCTTCCCCGGCTGCACATCGTACTATAGGATCAGGATTGATGATAGCATCCATCACAAGACTAGTGGCCGATGTCCGGACATCTTCACCTCCTAAACCGACCTAAGACATGGAATGAACAGAATTAAAATTAATATAAAAATTAGGTAAACCTAATAGCGGAGCTCCGATTTAATGAAATGAATTATTCATTCAATCATTCATTCATTTATTCATTCTCTACCAATTATCAAAATTGTTGATCAATCAATCAATCAATCAATCAATCAAAAATGACTATATATAAAAAAGCAAACAAATAAATGAATGAATAAATCTATTTCATTAATCATGAACAGAAATTAACATGGAAAGGGATAATTTTTTTTTGCTGTTTTTCTTTTCATAATCAAATAATCCATTCAAATATTCATATATTTATGGATGCGACAACATTTAATTATATGCAAGAAATATGCACGAAAATGCGAAAAATACCCGACCGTATTTTGTTAGTAACAGTCAACTGGCTTCCTTTATGTTGTAATCATGGTAAAAATCGCACTTGTCAATTAAAATTTATTGTCCAATGAGAAGTTTAATAGAAAAGCACTTACATGGCTTCTTCTTTGAGTTGTAAACAAATCCCCGCGCCGATTCGCTCGCTTTACTACGCTCTTTCAGGTTTGAAAAATGTTATAAAAATCGACGAAAATTTCACTTTTCTGGTAAAATGTGTAATAATTAACTTCTTAGTAATCTAGCTATCTAATACGGCTGTGCATTTTATAATAATCAAATGTGAATACTGCGTAACTCGTTTAAAGTACACTGACGAATACAAAGTTTTATTGCAATTCAATAACAAATCAAAGAATTACAAAAATCAAATTAAAAACAACAACAAGAAACACATAAAGATCTCAGCGATTGAGAAATATCCTACAAAAAGGAGTAAATAGTTTGCAGGATTTATTGCAGACTGCTTATATGTTGGTGGTAAAAAAGAAATTAATTAAAGGAAGATCGGAGAAAAATGTAAACATACCGGCGCCACGTTTCTTGTCCTATTCTGTCACTTTTCCACTGAAATGTTCGTCCTCAGTGCTGATTACAATAAACTTGTTCATGTTTTCAGAACTTTAAAAGTGAAAAAAACATTTTCACCGCCTCTAAAAAGTTTACACAGTTCAACAGAACGGCCGGCGTAGTATTGCTAGCTCGAGTTACGTCAGTTGCTCGACCACACATTGTGCAAAATTTGCATTTCCATCCACTCCCTGAACTTGCAGTCCTACTTTGTTAACATACATCGTGTATGAAAAGTTATTTTTCGTTGTGAATAGCTGATAAATCTGCATTGATCCTAAAGCTCTCCGTGTAATATGAATTGCCCGTAAAAATTGATGAATGAACAGGTGAAGTCATCTTCGTGATCGAGTGTTCATTTTGCTTTTCACCTCTTTTGAATAGCTGCAAATGCACAATGTCAATTTTACTTTTAAGAGTAGATTAGTCGATGAGTAATGATTGAAAAACGCCACAAAGCATCCACGAACGCGAAGAATACAGTCGTGTTTACCAGCATCTTGCAAACTCGCCAAATAAACTCTTCCAGAAAATATAACTTGTAAAATCTCCATCTTTGACGACTTTTAAGCACCAAAGAAAATTTTAACAGCTCTACATGACTTCACATTAATTTTGACTAGTTAAAAACATCGGCACGGGACTTGTCAGTGTAAATGTTTTGAAGCTTTTCTTCGTTGAATCGTAGTTCTTTTTCCAATTGCAAATTCGGTGTACGCGACTTTGTTTCTCTTTCTCAGTCAAAAGATCTTTTAGCCGGCAGGTTAGCTTGACTATTTTCTTGTTCTTTGTCCATTTTAGAAATACATTTGTAGAAAGTTTCAGTCAATAAACTGTAAAAAATTGATTGTGAATTTTGATTTGTGGAGATCAGTAAATTTTGTCAAAGATTTGGCGCCCACTAAAAATGGTCAGCGACCTCGCGCTTAAGGTGCACGGACGCTGGACGGACGTATGTACGTATTACGGACGCGCGGGCTTCCTGTGTCGGTGGACGAAAACTCAGCTCGATGGTTTACCATATTTTCTTAATTATGGTGCTCCGCTATAACAAAAACTCCGAAATCGAACAACGACATGGAATAAACAAAATTACAGCCATCTAAAAACCTTCTTAACCGACATAGGACATTTCACAAACGAAAATCTGGTCACTGGTCATTGGTGTATTCATTAAACAAATCACTCATTCCCTCTATCGTTCAATAATTATCGACTCATTCTAGAGTGGTTTTCATAAACCCATAAAACAACTAATTTAATTTACTGTTAAATAGAGAATAAATACAAAATAGAGTTGACTGCTGAGTAACGGCAGTCTTCTTCAGATGATTTACTCGTCACTTACCTAGTACGCATGCTCTTATCATGACTTTTGACCCTATCCCACATGGCCTGGTGCCTCAATTTAACTTATACTTTGCATTACTTTAGTGACTCTTTCACATGATTGAATTTCATGTTATTAAATAAGTTTCTTTCCAACTCACCTTGGCTTCTGCTAGGCTTTTCAGGGCACACAAGAAAGCTGTTAATATATTCGTCTGTATAGCTTGCTGCCGACTTGATTTAGCTTGTTTAATGCACTCAGAAAAGTGGGCCAGTAGTTGACTACGGTGTTTATGGGCAACGGATGGTAAAATAAACCCAAATAGTTTGATAGAGCCATCTATGACAGCCACGCCTAGAGGAAGAGGGCCTGGTGCATCTTCACCCTGCCACAGAAACAATGCGAGTGTGAGTCATTGTTTACGGAGTTAAAGATATGATACGGCGAAAATCTACAACGGCGAGTGGAAGTGAATTCTTCCGGTAACGTCGCCAAACATACTCAAATTTTCCCGCCGTAGTTGTGGTATGTAGTACTCAAACAAGCAGTGTAAACCTTATCCATTAAGGCCGGTACACACTAGGCGACATGTCGCAGCGACAATTTCCCTTCGTGTGTACTAGGTATTTTTGGCGGAAATTGTTGTCGCCGCGACAGAATTTTGTCGCTGCGACTTGCCGCATAAAATCCAACCGGTTGGATTTCGTGCGACCAGTGGCAGCGACAAAATCAGCTCTATTGGTGACAAATATTGAACCAGTGCACACTGGGGCGACATGTCGCGGGGACAAGTCACTGCGACTTGTCGCCTAGTGTGTATCTTAAAATCAATGAAAGATAGGGTAAAAGTTCATTTATAATATTGGAACAAATTATAAGTATAAGTACAATGTCAAATGTATTAAAGGCAAAATATTTCGCCAGAACTAGATGCATTTTAATCCATGTAAACAAGCCATGACGTCATAGTGCTTGAGGGCAATCCCCTTGAGAGTTTCAGATAATAGTCTGGGGCCTGGTGCACGAAGCCTGAAAAATGGTATTCACTGGATAAAAGTTATCCACTCCATAGGATTTCTTCAGAATGAACCGAGATGACGTTTTTAAAATCCTTTTATATTCAAATTTTTGTATTCCATCTAGAATACAGGAACAATAGTCATAATTAGTGAACAACAGCAATGTGAAAAGGATTCTGGTCTAGAGACGGGAGTAAAATGTCATCACGCTTCAGGCTTATTTATCCGGTGGATAGCGCTGTTCAGGCTTTGTGCAACCGGACCCTGGTCTTAAGGATATGTTCTTGGAAACAATTCTGGATGCAGCGTGTATGACAGTGCTTTCTAGAGCTGTATTATGGTTGTCTCGACTAACCTGAGGACAGGGTTCATAAACACATGCTGGGTCATGCTCTAGAGCTCCTGAACCAGAAGCACTGTTAGGTTGAAGCTGTAACACAAACAAAAGAAACATGTTAAAGGATCAATAACTGCACACATAACAAGAATAAATATACGTGTAGTAAAGCAGCAAAACATCTAAATACATCAAGACTTAAATAAAGTGGATTAAATAGATCAATAAATAAATAAAGTGTACCTGTTCTTCTACCGACTTGTGGTCAGTTTCTGTCAGCCACGTTCCCAGTAATATAGTATCATCTTTATGACATACAGTGCGCAGTAATGACGTCGTGGTTAGTGAAGAGTTTTCAGCCAGGGTAAACTCCGACACTAATTCACGCAAAAGACCATGGTAGTTACCTACAAATGAACAATAATAATAATCCAGTCTGAACCACGATTCTTTGCGCCGCCTCTTTTAATGTTTACATGAGTATAATAAACAAACCTACGAAATATATTCAAAAATCAACAAATATCCAATAAGGAAGTCTTGGAATTCACTCTTTTGACAAAGGAAAGGACAACTTTACTTAGTGTTGGTAGTTCCTTTGCCATAACATGATAATCTAAGAAGCCGACGGTGCGCTAATTTTTATTTATAATTAATATTAGTAATTGAAGCTACTATAAGCTAAAATCAAAACCAAATCAAAATAACACTTCAGGTAATATACAAGTATAGCTAAGCACCAGTGCCCTACTCAAGTCATTGAGACTTAAGCCTGGTACAAAAGAATTTAGGGTTTATTGGTGATTTTGAAGTTGTTTTTCTTTGTTGTCCCTTTGTCGTTAATTTTCTTTTATACTTGCGTCTATAGTTACTGCTGTGCTTATTTCATGTCCAATGTCACACGCTTGTCTTCTCGTTTGTATGCTTGCTATACTTTATTTCACAAGTGATAACCATCTTTATTAATAGGCGATCTGCATTATGACGTCATCTTACTACGACTACCAGCATTCTTTGCGATTTTATTCAAATTCTTAATCCCTTTGGAGATTAATGAAACAATTTCAGCTAATTGCACTACAAAAGAAAGTAAGCAAAGCATTCTGGTAGTTGTAGTTTATCACGCCATAATACAAATCCTCTATTCTACAGTAACTCTCCTACTCACTTTCATATGTTTTGGGAGGCAGCAATGAAAACATAGTGTACATACGTAGACGAATCATCGCAACACTTGCTTTCAGATGATTACCATGCTGCTTAATAATCTGTGGTAAGCTGAATATCAAAGTACACACATAAACAAGTCAATGATTTTATATAGTGATAGATATATTTATATATCCAAAGACATCATTGCAATCTTATTTAGTATTAAAATATGATGGATCTTGGAGGAAACACACAACCCTTCTCACCCGTGAGGTCAAGAGATTTAAAATTTCTTCTCCAATAATTATTGAATGATGCATGATATGGGTTAATGAGAAGGCTCCCTGCCCCTTCACAAAGTCCTAATGTATAGGAAAATGGCAGACAATCTCAAGAACGAGGCTAATCAGTCGTCAAGGTGAGCAGTTCATCTTCAGGTTGTTGTTGTTGGAAAATGGTACCAAATTCATAAAAACACTCTATTTGAAGTTATACTGCAATATACAAATCAACACAAAACACTGTTGATGTGCGACTGACTAGCCTTGATTCTGTGATCTCACAGACACTCCAGTGCCATGTTGTCCGCCATACAGTATTTTGATCCGCTGTATATAATCACACATGCCTTTGTCTATAGCTGTCAAACAATGACATAATGATTCTGATGATCATACATGTAATTCAATCAAAGACACATACTGCATGTACCAGTGTTACAAATAAGATCAGTGATGATAATGATAAGGATAGTGATGATAAAGATGATGATGATGATAATCAAATTACAAACCTTGTCATCATAGATAAACATGCCTCTAATGGTACCAGTAGTTTACGAATAAGATCAATCATGATAAAGATGCTGATGATGATGATGATAATCAAATTACAAACCTTGTCATCATGAATAAACATGCCTCTAATGGTACCAGTAGTTTACGAATAAGATCTGGTGTGACTAGTACACCACAGTGAGTCACAAAACTGGACATGGCTGAAACAAAATCATTATAGGCAACATAAGAGCTGAGACGAGTACCATGTAGAAAATGGTGTTAATGATGATGATGATGTCAATGATGATGGTGAGGGGGAGATTGATATTATGCATTGTTAATATATACCAATGTAGCTGATGGTGTTGTTATTAATGACGATATGATCAATTATTGAGGCTTTGTGTTTGGTCATTGTAAGAACACTGACATTACTTTGGATTGAAACACAGCAAGTTGTGGAATTGACGTATCAGTTACCCATAGTACATTGTAGCCAAAATGTCAATTCCACAACTCACCACGATTCAAACCGAAATAACCTCAATGTTCTCACAATCAATGAAATTATGTGTAGGAAAGTGACATATATTAAACAGACTTACAGCACAATGCCCCAGCTCTGTTCTCTAGTGTCACATGCCAGGTAAATGAGTCTCCTTTGGTTTTCTCTTGTTCAAATTCTTTGGTAGACTGAGGGAATGCACTGGTCCAAAGGACAAGCATGCGTGGTAGATGTTCTTTAACCACTGAAGGGCCTGTCAAGTTCAGATTGAATATAGTTATATTACTACTGTATGATGATGCTGTGGTTGTTGATGATGATGATGAATGACAATGATGATGACAATAATGAGAACAACAATGATGATCATGTCAGGGATGAATTGTTTAAACAATGAAAATATGAAAATGATGATGGTCAAACTGATACCAATTATGACTATTATGATGATCAATGATAACAACAATGATAATAATTATGATGACAAAGATAATTATAATCATGGTAATGATGACAACAATAATGGTGATGCTGCAGATGGTAACAATAAATCATGAATAGTAAATATTACCATAATGATGATACTAGCAGTGGTGGTGATGGTCACCATGATGAAAAAGATTATATTCAATGATCAGAAAAAAATGATGTCTATTATGATGATCAATGATAATAATAATGATGATGATGATGACAATAAGACCCTGACAATGATATGGTGGTAACAATTATGATAATGACATGATGACATAATGATGACATAATGATGATAAATGATGATGATGATGATGATGATGACAATAAGACCCTGACAATGATATGGTGGTAACAATTATAATGATGACATGATGATGACATAATGATGACAAATGATGATGATGATGACATAATGATGACAAATGATGATGATTATGATGATGGGGAAAATGTTGAACAACAATGGTATAATTGAGTAATAATGTTAAATAGGTTTAACAATTCCATACCCAAAGTCATGAGTGCTCCCATTAACACCCATCCTGCTTTAGACTTGTGTAAAACCAGTCTTGGGTTGGTAGATGATGTCATGAGTAGTTCCTCAATCACACTAAATACAAGCTGAAAACAAAATCAGGTTAGACCATCTTAGACCCTGTTCATTTTCTGACAATTTATAAATCAAATATTACAACGGAAGCATTACTTAAGATCTGCCTTGAAACATTATCACGAAAGGGTAGGTATTGTTTCCAACTCTAAAGACTACTGGTATTTTCAATGTTTTTAGTTCATTATGTTGTCAAGCATTGAAAACAAGTATGGAAGATTACTGTACGTGTGCATGGCAATTGCTTCATTTATTGAGCTTGCAAAGTGAACTACCCCTCCCCAGCTTCTACTGCCCAGAGTCATTACAGAGTATAGAGATTGGAATTTTCACTGTCTTATGTAGCTTACCTTGCCCTTGGCATGTGGGATACCCAATGGACACTGATGAACACCACCAATAAGAGCTGCCAGCGCATGGGTGTAACCACCCACTGCTTCCCCTGATGCTTTGAGAGCATTAATCCTATCAACACATCTATCAATAGTAGGGGTAAGCTGAGATGGTACTGCAACAGTAACACATCTCAAACACCAAGCAGCAGCAAGCTGAGCAGCAGGTGCAGGATGGAGTAGTACAGACACCACATGGTCTAAGACTTCCTCTGATACAAGCGACAAAGCTGATGTTCCTAGACCTTGTATGAGGCATCCAAGTTCTTGTAGTGCACAGATGAGAACATGCTGTGTATTGATGACTTCTTCCATGCCTTGTACACTACTGCTAACACCATTGCCATCAGTATAACTATGGATTATATTATTAACTAAGTTCATTTTCTTTGTTATAAGAGTGCATATGTCTTTGGCAGCGTCTATTTGTGCAGAGTCATCCAGTAGACGTCCTAGTACGGCTCGTAGTATAAATGAAACACATCGTCTTGAGTAGACTGCGTCTACATGGGTATTGGTTGCCTTAGGGTTAGATAATAACTCTAAGACATGGGTGAGTATTAGGTTGACATTCTTGCTGACCCACATGCCACCAAGCTCATTGAACAGGATGACATAGCTCTGAAAAACACAAACAAGAAGCTAAGTCTATTTTGAACAATACACTAAAATTGGGCTTACAACAGGCATAATGAAAGCACATATAGCATAAAGTGTGGAATGTATGAGACGACAGCTACCAACAAACATATGCTGCAATACTAGCACAGCTATACAAAGTCGCACAAGGATAATCTATTCAAAGCCAAGCCAATCATATCAGAATAGAAAACACATGTCAAAGTACTCCAGATAATGATTATCCCTGTGCAAATGCACCCATTTGTACAACATTGCTAGATAACATGAAAATACAATAACCTGTTCAATAATAAACACACAAAAATGTCAACAACAAAAGTCATCAACAAGTTTACTTTCCATTCAAGTGTGAATTACCTGAGTAACACCAACTCTAACTTCTCTAGGTGCAGAACCTTTCAGCAGCTCACCACCACTACCTTTAAGAAAACCCATTCCTCCTCTCAGAAACCCACCAGACATTAAAGACAACACCTCCTCCAAGGTGATGGGCTTTCTGCCTTTAGCGCTTCCTGCCTGCTGAGGCTGCTGGGTAATTGCCATTAATGTACCAACAAGCTGCGATATACAAATTCTGACATCATAGTTGGACCCCTCTAGTGCTTTTAGACATGTTGATACCATTGATTCTAACTCTGCTGTGTAAAGACCTGATGCATGTTTAAGAAGACCAAGAGTACACTGAAAAGACAATAACGTGACATTAGTTGCAGAGTCAGAGTCAGGGTCAGGGTGTTGGTCTCAATATACAGTGGACTTAGGTTCAATTTCCCATCTGGCCACAGAAATATTACATCTATTTGTCTGGGTCCCGATTTGGATTTTGCTTTGTATATAGCCAACTGGTTTGTCTCCTAGATTCTTATTAACATTGAGTTACAATGTTTACATGTATATCAAAAAAAAGAGAAAGGTGAATGAGGGTGCACTTAGTTTATCAGCCAGCTTGCTCAAAGAACAACTGGAATAATATTCAAGGCTCATCCCATGATTTTTAAGGGTGTACAAAAAATCTTTAAAAATAAAATGAGTTTAAAGTACATGTATATGTCAATTTCAGACATGGGAAGTTTAAACAGAAGAAAGGATCTACTGATGTAAGGGGAGGAACAAGGAAGGAAGGAATCAGTGGGTAGATGAATTTTATAAAAATTGATTATACATGAAAGTCACATATAAATTCATTTGGTGTTTATGATATACCAACTGACTAGCTTTTTTGTAATTAAAAGTACTGAACTGTATCAGATAAAGCCTTTTAACGATGAGCGGAAAGACATAATGCAATTCCATACCTTGGCAGCGGCACATCTAACAGACATTGATCTATCCAGTAAACAATTACGAGATGCTTTATAAACATCCTTATGTACTGATGTACCAAACTGACCAGTACCTTCCACGATCCTTTGCAGGCAAAGAAGGATTTCACATTTTCCCTGAGACTACAAAATATACAGTCAATTTACATGTAAACAATGCATAACTAAAATGAATAGATTGTTTCAACTTGAGGTGTCACTAAAACGCATTGCTTGAGTCTGCATTCTGTAATTTATAGTCAATTATTAAGTCATTAATAATGCATGATATAAAATAATACGGGAACAAAGTAAAATCACTACTGTGAAGGCATCTGTAAATACTGATACAGAATTCATCATGATTTGCATAAGGTGTAGCTTGAAATATCTTGTCCAAATTACAACTAATTTCCACATTTTAAATCTCAAATAGCAGCATTACTCTGGACATTTGATAACTACATATACATGTATATTACAATATTCGCTTCCGATCTGTATGAGGTTTAAAAAAGCTCACTTTCAGCTTGCTGTTTTAAATCCTCATAAAGATATCCTGGTCTAATGTACATAAATACAAAGAACAGATTACCTGCAATAATAATGTTAATGATTTCTTTTTCTTTTTTTTTTTTTTTTTTTGAGAGAAGATCAACGAGCCAACGTTTACAAATGGGTATGCTTCAAAAACGTTATTTCAATTTAACAATGACTATATTTAATTTCAAAATCCAAAGCCATATATTATCACAAACCTCTGAATTCTTCATAGCCTTTATCAGGATTTGTACCGTCTCTTGACAAGATCCTCCAACCTAATAAAAAAACAATCAATGTCTTTTAGATAGTACATGTATGTCTATTTATAAATTTTAAAATCATTTTTAACAGGCTACGGAAAACATGTCAGAGTGCAAACAATAAATCTGTATAAGATTTGTAATACTAAATAGTACAATATTATGCCAATTCTACTGTTTTCCATTGTTTGATTAGCACTATTTTGTATTAAATATCAAATAGGTTTTTACAGATTTATTGTTTGCATATCTTTATGTATTTAGTGTTCTTACCATTCTACCTAGTTTTTCAAACATGGCCCCAATGCAGGCAACTGCAGTGCTATAATACATGAACACAAACAGGAATATGGTCATTAATTATCATGAAGAGAACGTTTTCTAACAAATTAGAAAATAAACCTTGTAAATAGAGTACTTAAGTGATAACATCACAAAAAATGTTTTTCAGAATTGTTGGGTTTCAATAACATTTTCAGAAATCGCTTGTGGAAACATTATTTATGGTGAAAATTTGAGTTTGCATTTGCAGTTCACATCAGCACCAAAACAAGAGAAAATGTATGGCGATATGTTGACATTTCATTGTTGATGTCTTGGCTAATATTAATTAGATTTTTGTAAACTTTTCACCATGATAATTCATATTTTCACTAGCACTCTCTGAGAATATTATAATTGAAATCCAAAATTTCTTATCAAAAATTTATTTCAAAATATGTTTTTCAAGATGAACAATAACCCTTTTCATTCTGTTAATTATATCATCCATTATATAGCCCTTACAGTTTGAGGGGAAGAAAAGCCATTGTGTCATCCTTGTATTTGATGGTATCAATACACTTGTTAACAGTCTCAAAGACTGAGAAAGTATCACCAATACTATACATAACAGCAAAACATTTTGCTAATAATTCTCTTGTAGGTGGGCCAAGACATTCCTTTAGTTGCTGGGATAACTGGACTGTTAGTTTTTTCTGCTGCTCTTTGACTTTAGGCTGCAAGTAAAACAACATAAAGTAAGTAACCAGTCATTCCTTATAAGAGAGGGTTGCTGGTGCAAATGTCAATTCTCATGCATGATTTTTCTGGACTTATACCCTTCTTCAAGCCACAAGAATTCTACATGTCTGAATAAGTGTAAATTCTCATTTGTCTTTGATTAAAAATTTGTGGCCCACCCCCTTTTTGCACCAGCCCCCTCTTCCCGGTAATTAATGACTTTCTGTAACTACAGTTAACAGATAAACTGAGTGTGTCTAATAGCAAGCACTTGAAGGTCCACAAAATAACAGAGGGGCTGTGAGGCAAACTTTACCTGTTTTGTCATTTTAGAGTTTTGGGGCAAGTTGTTTAATAGATAGTTAGCCATTGGATAATAATAATTTATCTACTAGACAGGGATTTGCCTGGAGAAAATATCTAGAAACCTGCTGCAATCATTAAACTGGAGGACCTTTTCATGATCTCACAAAATTTGTAGAAAAAGTGGGATTTATTGATATTAATAGCAACTGTTTGATCTGAGCTGTTGTTTCGTGAGCTCTTGGCCAGTTGTGTGAAGCCAGACTAGCCCAATCCATTGGATAAATCCCTATTCAATGCATAAATCCATACAAAACTATACAGTGGATGACATTTAGGAGCAACTTGACATTACCATGTAACATACTTTTTGAAGCATGCATATTATCAAATGGCACCCTCAGTTAATAGTCACACCCCATTTTCATTGAGTACCACTGATACAGTACCCCAAGGTGATTTAAGTGACAGTGTATTTTAAAGTTTAACCCAGGACACATTTCCAGTGGAGAACTCTAGGATTTGTGCAACTAGCTCCTGGTGAAAACTTATCAATTAAGTGAACAAGCCTTATCCATATTATTTCATTAAATTTAAGATAATTTCTACTTTATTCGCTTTTCTCGTGAATGAAATACACGCATATATAAAATGGAATTAGAATATAGCTTATGTTAACAAAAATTACAATATTTTGCAATATAATCTTTGCAAAGATGGACACATCACCACAATTCAATACTTCTAGTTCAAAGTAAAATTCGTCAAACATCGAGAAATAAAATGATCAAACGTAATGAAAAGTAGCATCCCACACAATTACGAAAATGGAGTTAAAAACTAAAATACAATTACAAATGTTTTCTTACCCTAGTTGAGTTTGAAAGATCATTTTCCAGGTTTCGTAGCCATTCATAGATGAATATTTCCTTCTGTTTTTTCGGAGTTTTTGCGAATTCTTCTTCATTGTAAAGAAAGGTAGACTCTGGAAAGTCCATAGTTTTATGATATCAACTTTCAAACGTTTTCAGGGTATTTTATTATGAGAAATTATGGTGAAAAGTCGATAAGTTACCTGCCAGCCGCCCTGCCATCTTGGAAGTTAGGAGGAAAACGTATCGCAGGCTCAAGACAACTCAGTTATGTAGGAAGGGAGGGGAGGTAGACAAGATAAAGTATTTTTCTCATAACAAGCTAGGGTCTGAAAAAATAATACAGAAATATTTCGTTGATTCGTACAAAAATGTATTTTTTTAGAATTTAAAACCTAATTTAAAGAGAGATTTCTAAGGATGAGATTGAGTGAATGTATGTTTAAATATTCAAAAACGTATATTTCGGGTTTCCTATGGTATATGGAAAAGAAATTAAACAAAAGATAGTAAAATTTTAAACTAGATAAACAAAAGAACAAGAAAACTCAAAATTTTGAGGATACGTTAAGAGGTCTTGAGAAGTAACATTTCTGTGGTTATGAAATTTGAAAAAAAAATATAAAATTCTTTAAATGTTTCAAATTGGTTTATTTATTCTTCCGGCGTCTGCATTTCATTATATTAGAACTGACAGATTAAATGAATAGAATCTCAATGGGAAATATGATGTTTAAAAAATAAATATTGGCCCAAATAAAAAAAATTGTTTGAAGACAAGCGGAAGCATTTTATTGGGTTTATTGATAGTTGGAGAGGGGAGGGCAGGGGAGGAGAAAGTTGACAAAGAAAACAACAATAGTTGTTCAGTGAAGCATAGCTAGCAACAGAAAGAACAAACACAGTTGTGTTGTAGTAGCA
Source organism: Diadumene lineata (assembly GCA_918843875.1). Classification (NCBI taxonomy): domain Eukaryota; kingdom Metazoa; phylum Cnidaria; class Anthozoa; order Actiniaria; family Diadumenidae; genus Diadumene; species Diadumene lineata. The sequence continues at coordinate 6,890,829 of OU974074.1, read as the reverse complement.
ACAAAATTCAAATAATAACCACATCAAATTAGTCTCTAATTCAACGATTCACAGTTCCAAGACTTTAGTATGATAATTTTACAGACTTCAACTGGTTAATAGTCACATAGCAACTTTATTAAAATGACAGACGAAGTAGAAAATGGCGTCGTGCGTGATCAAACCACTCAAGACTTTGTTCGAGGTTTGAAGGAACGAGAAGAACTGAAAGCACAACTCGCTGAGAGAGAAAGAGAAGTTAACAATCTAAAAGGACAGAATTATGACTTACTAAAGAAAATAGACTCTCTACAAAACCAGGTATTAAATACTTTGTGTAAATTTTAGTGGTTAATTCTCTTCAATAATCCAAAATAAATTAATCATGCATTTTTAAGTGAATTTATAACACTTGAAGTGCTTCACACTCAAATTATTGTAAAACACAGTTAACATTGTTATGTCTGTTATATTTTCCATGGCGAATCCAATGAAGATAGCAGAGTTATCAACAAAGGGCAATTCGGTAAGTTGAAATAATATTTAGATTACTTTTGTATTTGGAGTAAGTATCAGTCTCTCTCCAATCGAAAGAGCAACAAACTTTCCTGAAAATGAAAAAAGTTTTACAATCAGTCAATCAATTAATACTTGTAATTGTGTCCAGCCTTTTCGCTGCATGCACATTCATGAAGGGATTCATAGTTATATGAACATTTTGTTATTGCGTGATAATATGTCTGAGAGATTACCTTCACAATGAATTTGATGTCTGCCTAGGATTAAATTGATCACCCTTTAAAGCCAAGTCGATCCACCAACTTATCAAAGTAATTGGTGGAATCAAAATATTTATGTGACCTTGTTTAGAAAGACTAGAAAAGTGGTTCCGATAACTATTTTTATTATATTGGAAACCATCTATTATTGTTAACGACGCCGTCATCGCGTCCTCCTTGACAACATCATACCGTTGGTCATCATCGTGTACCGAACCATCATCATCATCGCCATTACCATTGCCCATGTATTTTAGCATATTTAAATGGAATGCACGCATTATAACTAATTACGATTTGAATTGCAAAGCAAAACAATTATCAATATTAGAGTCGTTTTCGTATGAGTGGGAATCGGTAGGTTACGACACGGCGAGGATACGATACGATACTGTTTCTCAGAAATTACAGTTACGATACAAAATGTACAGTGCTATTTCCCATTCATACGAAAACGACTCTAACATTTGTCTAATACAGAGGCGGATCTAATCATAAGCGGCTGGTGCCCCCTTCCTCCTTTTGATTTATCTTAATAGGTAGTTCTTTTAATTTTTGATTGATAACCAGTAATTTTTTTATTAGTGCCGCTTCCCCCTTCAAAATAGCTGGATCATTTTTTGGTTTGTACCCCACCCCCTCCTTTCAAAATATCTGGATCATTTTTTTATCAGTGCCCCCCCCCCCCCCCCTCCTTTCAAAATATCTGGATCATTTTTTTATCAGTGCCCCTCCCTCCCTTCAAAATATCTGGATCATTTTTTTATCAGTGCCCCTCCCTCCTTTCAAAATATATGGATCCACCCCTGTAATATCAACTTTGTATTTTGTCATCATGGCGGACAACGTAGCATCGTCATTACCATCGATCGTTACCAAAATCATCACCATCATCACAATAAGCCTGAAGCATGATGACGTTTTACCCCCGTGTCTAGACCAGAATCCTTTTCACATTGCTTTTGTTCACTAATTATGACTATTGTTCCTCTATTCTCGAGGAAATATAAAATTTGAATATAAAATTATTTTAAAACTATTATGGTATAGAGACGGGGGTAAAACGTCATCGCACTTCAGGGCTATTACCATTACATGAAAAAAAAAAAAGGCTTTTAATGCTCCACAGTAGAGTGCAAACAATTAATCCGTGAAACTTTAGTAATACTAAATAGTGCTATTTTATGCTTATTCTATTGTTTTCTTTTGTTTAATTAGTACTTTTTTTGTACTATTTAGTAATTAGTGTTTCATGGATTTATTGTTTGCACTCTAAAGTCATGTTTTATCTGTTTGCCCTATTTAATTAGGATGGTAAGAAATCTCGGCCACAGACAGCAAAGCGACCAAAGCGACCTGCCAAAAGAAAAGTGAAACCTGATAGTAAAGATAGAAAGAAATCATCGGTAGAAACGCCAGGCACTAAAGAAGTTGTTGATCCTTTTGAAGATCCGGAAAAACTATACGCGGTTAGTAGAAATTTGAAGATTTTCAGTGTTAAGAGAATTATCACATTTTCGTTTTGTTTCCATTTGCCATTTAACATTCAAACCCATGCATGTCCAATGCACTAGTGACTGGCAAAACTATCGTTTGAAAAAACTATAATTTCCGTTTTCTTGATGACAGGAAATTGCAGAGAAATTCCCGGATTTACCGCTGTCAACAGTCCTCTCTGCAGAGAAAAGATTCGTTGAGGCAGACATAAATCGAGATGGGGTGAGTATACGACTAGTTGCAATATTTAACAACTACAGTTAAAGCAAGCACTACTAGCAATAACCTGAGCCTGCAATACAAAACTCTTTTGTTTCAATCATCATCCAAGTGAGGCATTTGTCTGAATACTATTGAATTGACCCAAATTGTGCACTTGAGGGATCAACTGTAATAAAACATTTTTCCGCTGCGGGCATGGCATAAGACAAGAGAAGGGATCACTGGTATTGGGTGTGTTTCTTTTTTTGTTTCTTTTCTTTTTTTCTTTTTTTTTAAGCCGGTTTTAAAAATAAAAGGGCTATGATAGAAGTATGCCCAGTATCAGTGATTCGCTATCTTATGTGCGCTCTCTCCCGCTATCATGGCCGACCATGGCCGACCATGGTTGATCAGCTCAGTGCGGATTTTGCAGACACACATGCAGCCACCATGTTAAAAGATTTACACGATAGCTGAAGAAAGGGATCATTGGAATACTTTGTAGAAATATTCGTACGGTCTTTTCTCTACTTCTCTAGAAACCTAGCCACTCATTCATGTCACATATACGCATTTTGTGTTGTCACGTGTCACACCATCTTTTCAGAAAGTGACGTAACAAAATGCACTCGTGTGAGAATCTACGAGAATGATCGTGATACAAATCCGATAATGATGCAGGTTATAATCATCTTTTTCAAGAATCATGGCATGCTTTATAAAAGTGGGTATACCATTTTGTTTTTCAGACGATTGATGACACAGAGCTAGAGAAACTTTTAGACAAATGCTCGGCATCACAAGGCACAGCTTTATTTACGAAAGACCAAATTCAAGATATCATGAAGAAAATCGATGTGGATAATACACTGTCTATTGACTTTATGGAAAGTTTATCGGTAAGTCAAAATATCACGTAAAAGGAAGAAAAAAAATGTAAATAAGTGAATGAAAAATGAATGCATTAATTTCATTAATGCCAGAATTAGCGAATGAAATAATGAATGAATGAATAAGTAAACGAGTGATTCAATGAATAAAGGTGAATGAATGAATGAATGAATAAAAGATTGTTTGCCTGAATAATTGAATGAATGAACGAACTGAAAATAAATGAATGAGAAAGGATTAGAAGAGTAGACGTCGTCAATTGTGATGAACAGAAGTGCTTGCTGATGAATGATAAACGACCATATCATATAATGTTATTCTTCCAGATTCTGGATCTTCTACGACAGAACCGTAAAACAGGTCTACCATCCTCTATACAGAACCAAAAGAGTTCAGTATGCAGCATACAGTGATGTCATCATCCGGGAAATCAATGAAAGACCTATTTACATATTACGGCTAACAATCTCGTACCTCAAGTGCGCATCTCTCGTCTCTATCGGCGGAGATTCAGGACTCTGGAGTAGTCTGCATATCATTTGGGAACAGGATCGCCAGCGATGAGAGTCGCGGGCTCAGGGTACGAGATTGTAAACTAACTGCCCCAAGAGCGTGCGTAAAGGACTGCAAGTAATTTTGTTGTGCGCATGCGTAACGTTTAACCGCTAAGAACTATTCTCAAGCACTAAAACCACAATCAACTACTTGTTTTAGAACGTTTAACTAACCAGAACACTAGCACTTGAACCAGCGCTATTCCACACTAAAGTAGTCCTTTGATCGGCTAAAGTCAAAAATGCATGGTCTCAAAACAGCAGAACATTTCCAACAATTAATAACTTGGACTGGAATATTTTTAACTCATAACCAAATTCGTACTTACGACAAATTATAAAAAATATATTATGAAATAAAACAATATTGATTAGATAATATTATATGAAAAGTTAATTAAGTACAATCAATGTTTATGATGCAATCAATTATTACTTGCAATTTTATTACATTCTAATTCCCTGACAAGTGTTGTTCTCACCAGTGAAATAGATGCAAGCATAAGCGCAAGTGTTGTACTCACTGTGAAATAGACGCAAGCATAAGCGCAAGTCTTGTCCTCACTGTGAAATAGACGCAAACATAAGCGCAAGTGTTGTCCTCACTGTGAAATAGACACAAACATAAGCGCAAGTGTTGTCCTCACTGTGAAATAGACGCAAGCATAAGCGCAAGTGTTGTCCTCACTGTGAAATAGACGCAAACATAAGCGCAAGTGTTGTCCTCACTGTGAAATAGATGCAAGCATAAGCGCAAGTGTTGTCCTCACTGTGAAATAGACGCAGCATAAGCGCAAGTGTTGTCCTCACTGTGAAATAGACGCAAGCATAAGCTCAAGTGTTGTTCCCACTGTGAAATAGACGCAGCATAAGCGCAAGTGTTATCCTCACTGTGAAATAGACGCAAGCATAAGCGCAAGTCTTGTCCTCACTGTGAAATAGACGCAAACATAAGCGCAAGTGTTGTCCTCACTGTGAAATAGACACAAACATAAGCGCAAGTGTTGTCCTCACTGTGAAATAGACGCAAGCATAAGCGCAAGTCTTGTCCTCACTGTGAAATAGACGCAAACATAAGCGCAAGTCTTGTCCTCACTGTGAAATAGATGCAAGCATAAGGGCAAGTGTTGTCCTCACTGTGAAATAGACTTAGCATAAGCGCAAGTGTTGTCCTCACTGTGAAATAGACGCAAGCATAAGCTCAAGTGTTGTTCCCACTGTGAAATAGACGCAGCATAAGCGCAAGTGTTATCCTCACTGTGAAATAGACGCAAGCATAAGCTCAAGTGTTGTTCCCACTGTGAAATAGACGCAAGCATAAGCGCAATGCTGTCCTCACTGTGCTTGAATAGCGTCAAAAAGCATATAAGCGCAAGCTCGAGAAGAATAGAAAGTTTTAAGTTTTTTATGATTGTGCTTGTGCTTATTCCATAAGTTATGACTGCAAAAGACAAATGTGTATGTTTGATCGCTTATACTTGCGTCTATTTTACTAATGAGTCCTTTAACCACGCAAGCTCGTGCGACGTGATTAGAGATTCGAGCGATTACAGGGTCTGTGAGTTTTTTTGTATCACTACAGAAGAGCGTTGGAGCGACATTTTTAACAAGGTGAAATTGTATCTAAAGGCCTAATGAGTACTTAAATTATAGGAGCTCCGACTTCCATGTTGCATGATTTATCAAATGGTGCACTCCCTAAAAACTATATTTATTATATTATATACTGCGTCATTTCCTAATGATGCAACCCCCCCCCCCCCCCCCCTTTACATGCTCTGAAAATATACTGAGCCACACAATATACTTTTTTAGACTGCTTATTTATTCACACACATATTTACATATTTTACACTAAAGGTACAAATATATAATATGGACCATATAAATTATATAAAGATGATCAATGAGATGGCGTGCCTGGCTGTGAAAACTTTCGAGTCAACAGCCACAATATAATATATGGTATGCGGAAGGCTACATTTTGTCAATGTACGTATGTCGTTCTATTTCGGTAATGATATTACTGTATTTACATGCTATATCGGACCAATATAACAATATAACGAATCATATACGATATCCTGTATCCTCACCAAATTATGTCACCTCATTATTGTACTGAATTGATATAAATAGCTTGCAATTAAACCAAGATATTTTGAACCGAAGTGAGTACGTCATAGACGACACATTTCTTTACCTTTTAAAGAGTGTTGAGAATCGACTCTTCTAAGAACGGGTTGTTTTTCATGAACACAAAATATTTGCGCTATTGAGTGAACATTCCGTCTTTCCTTGCAAATTGTTTTGTTCCTAAGCCAAATAAAATAAAATAAAATGAACTTCTCAAACGGAGGGAAAATTACATGATCACTTGAAAATCAGATTGAAAATGGCAATTTTTATATATAAAACGAAACGAAATCTGACGAAATGCTTAATAATACGAAACCGGCTAAATCAGCTATAACTGAACTTGTTTAAACTTGAAAAATCACAAGATTCGAGCTCTGCTTCCTTGAAACGTGTTATAAATATGGTAGTCATGGAAACCAAAATATAAGGAAAAAGCTCTGGCTTGGGATCAACGAAGCATCTATAACTAATAAAGCCACAGGCAGCAAAACAAACGCAGTGAGATTATTCAGATGTATCATTCTACGACTTTGCTCGCGCTCTGAAAAAAAAATCATATTTAAAAGGTAAGTGTTACTTTGATGTAGAAAGAACATATCAATTTTAAAACACTTTTTATTCATCGGCCAAAATTTAATATTGCTTTTTTACCTTGACTTTAAATAGTTTCCGTTTCTAACAATATTTTTCTGTGTAGTTTAATGTTTTCCAATACTGGTCTAATAGAAGTTAAATTAATTGCCCTTTTTACTATTGATTCAGTCGCATTATGTAAATGCTTCGCAATATAGCCATTACTTCAGTATGTGCCAAATCGCATGTACCAAGGTACGTCAGCTTGGCAAACAGATTTTGTTGTGTAAAAACCGTTCGCTCTTTGTAATTTCTCATCTTTTTATTTTAAGTCCATCGGTGACAATGGACGGTTGTACGAAAGCTTACGAAGCCTGAATAGCGCCATCCACCGGATAGATTCCTGTCCAGCGAATAAATTCTAAAGAAATCCTAGGAGTGAATATTTTTATCCAGTGGATAACTTTATTCATGTATCGTACAACCGACCCCAGATGTTTGGTGTACGTAAATACAAATCTGCATCAATCTATCTTCATAAAGATCTAGAAATGTTTGCCCACAATTCCTGTCGGTCGTGCCTTTAAATAGATTACTAATCTATCACAACTGACAACTTGATATAAATTAGTGTGATGTTTAGCAAGATAACGTTCTATCCCCGTCTCAGCTTAAAAGCAATAAATGTTTTTCCGGCAAGATTAGTTTTATTGTTGGTGAGAATGACAGATACCGAATTGCGGATGTCAATTACACGACTGAAAAGGACTATGGGTAATGTTTTTGTTAATGAATAGCTACAGAAAATACACATACCATTTTATAGACCATCAGAGATCTTCAACTTGAGGAAATTATGCTGATTTGAATAAAATTACTGCTTATTTCTTATCATTATTGAAAGCCCACAGTACCTTTCGGTCGTGAAACCTACATCACGAATCCGGTATGCATTTGAGAATACAGGAACAACACTAGTAGAACCCACAGAACAATACAAGAACAACAGCAATGTGCAATGTGAAAAGTATTAAGACTGGTATTCTGTATATAGCGACCAAGGTCATGCAAAATAATTTTTTTCTTAAATTCTCAAAAAATTCTCAAATGTAGCCCCAAGTGAACTAATCATGGGAAAAATACTAAAATGTTTCTTCGATTTTTATTTCGGGAGAAAACGCCGATTTTGTGTTTTTCGCCTATTCAAGGGAATTTCACGCCGTTTTAGCGCACGTCAAGAAAAAATCTAAAAAATATTTACGTTAAACAAAAAATAAAAAATAATTGTATCTCTTTATAAAGCGATAGTTTCGCTACAATTTTAGTTGAAAACAGTTTGATTTCCAGCAGGAATGATTATTTTACAGATTTTTAAACTCCGACATTTTTTTCCTTGCGATAATTGTCCTTCACTTTAACATCAAAATTCGCCCCTTGCTACATGGAATCTGATAATGTGACTATAATTTAATGAATCTACAATGTTTAAAGATGCAAAAACTGCAATAAAATTTTTGGGCTACTGAAAAGCAGCAATTTGAGAGCCCTCGTAAAGTGCACTTGAAAGGTCAAAAAAGGTCGTTACGTAATAGCCGACTAGCGAAGGTGTCGACAAGTTAAAAACTAAACATTGACTGAAATCAACTAAAATTGTTTAAAAACTAAATAATAAATCATATGGACTTTATTCATTCCCTGTTACCATACTAAAATGTGCTAAACACTTACTAAAAAAACCTTTAGCTGAAATATTTAACATATCCATATTACACGGTAAATATCCCTCTAAACTCAAAATATCAAGAGTTAAACCTATTTTTAAAACAGACGATATAACAGACCCTAACAATTATAGACCTATTTCACTATTATCAAATATTAACCGCTTATTTGAAAAATTGATGTATAATCGCTTAATACAGTATATAGATCAAAATAATATACTTAAGGACTCTCAGTATGGTTTTAGGGCTGGCTGCTCTACAAGCCATGCAATTCTAGATATAATAAGTGCAATACAAAACAATATGGACAACAAACTTTTTTCATGCGCAGTATTTATTGACCTCAAGAAGGCATTTGACACAGTCGATCATACAATACTTCTCAAAAAACTTTATCTTTATGGAATACGGGGAATAACAAATGACTGGTTTAAATCGTATCTTCTAAATAGAACTCAGACTACTGAAGTAAATGGATCAGTAAGTACGAAGGAAATAAATCCATACGGCGTCCCACAAGGTTCTGTATTGGGACCTTTACTTTTTCTATTATATATTAATGATATTGCAAGTTCATCTAAAAAACTAAACTTCTTTCTTTTTGCTGATGACACTAACTTACTTTATGCCCATAAAAACTTAAAAACATTGGAACTTACAATCAATGCTGAACTCACTAAACTATGTAATTGGCTTATAGCAAATAAATTGACATTAAACATAAAAAAATCCAACTTTGTTATTTTTCGGCCCCACCAAAAGAAGGTTGACACTCAAATTAATATTAAGTTAATTGACAGTGATACAGGCCAGCTTACCAACTTAGAAAGAAAAGAGAATGTAAAATATCTAGGAATACTGATTGACAGTCGCCTATCCTGGAGAAACCATATTGACTATATCAGTTTGAAAATCAGTAAAACAGTTGGGCTGTTTGCTAAACTGCGGCATATGGTTCCTCAAAAAACATTGTTAACTTTATACTGGTCACTTATACACCCTTACTTAAATTACGGTATTATTGCCTGGGGACAAGCCCCCAGCTCATACCTTAATAAGCTTTTATTATTGCAAAAGCGTGTGATTAGATTTATTTTTTTTTTGCCAAACAGAGGGAAAGTGCAATTCCCCTTTTTATAAAATCCAATGTCCCCCCTGTGAATCTAATGTATTGCCAGACAGTAGCCAACCTAGTTCATGATGTTGTCAATGAAAACTGCCCAAAAAATATTGTTAAATTGTTCTCCTCAATCAAAAACATCCACACCTATGAAACACGTTCGGCATCTGCCAACAATTTATACACACAATCCTCAAGACTTAAGACGCAACTCAATTCTTTTTCCAGAATTGGTGTTAAGCTTTGGAACTCAATACCCAGTTCAGTCAGAGAATGTTCCAAATTTACCTTTAAAAAAATCGTTAGAAACCATCTTTTTTCTATGCTTCAAAGTGAGAATTGCTATTTAGGAGTTGAAAGGGTTACACAGCTTTTCCGGAATGACCATAATAAGTGTTCTTGACCTCAAAACAAACAAAAATGAATCTCACATCCACTTAGTTTAATAGGATTTTTTTTCTGATTAACTACCTCGTCTTTTCAAAAACCAAATAAATTAATTAATCTATTTTTTGTGTTATTTCTAATTACATCGCCTCCTTTATATACATGCAAACTTAATAGTCATAGTATTTTCCCTTGTATTTTTTATTCATAAATTTCAATGTGCAAGAATATATTTACATATATATATATAACACTTAATTATTAATATTTATTAATATGTGTCAGTAGATATTATAAATTATCAATATGTATATACATTTACTATATTTATAACCCAGTGATCTGCCTCTGAATAGTTTACACTAATTGCAGATCACTGGCTTAAAACAAATGTAAATTGAAATTGAAATAAACATGATGATGTTGATGTTGATGATGTAGTACGAGTAGCGCTCGCTGATGACGCGGACTGCGGTAAGTCAGTCATTGGCAGCTTACCTTGGCAAGTGCGCCGAACAACTTTTTGTTCAACAAGAAAACAAGGTAACATGGGATTATTTTAATTTTTGTTTGTTTGTTTGTTTGTTTGTTTGTTTGTTGGTTGGTTGGTTGGTTGGTTGGTTGGTTGGTTTGTTTGTTTGTTTGTTTGTTTGTTTGTTGGGTGGCTGGTTGGTTGGTTGGTTTGTTTGTAGCCTCTAGTAAGGCTACGCAACGACATTAACGGACGTTTCGCATCAGAATATTATGTAGCTAAAACGATTTCGTACGTTGGAAACAAACAACAAGAAAACAAACAAACAAAAATTAAAATAATCCCATGTTACATTGTTTTCTTGTTGAACAAAAAGTTGTTCGGCGCACTTATTCCCTCCCACTTGCCAAGGTAAGCTGCCATTGACTGACTTACCGCAATGCGCGTCATCAGCTAGCGCTGCTCGTACTCCCCTGAGACAACAGTGCGATAGAATTGCTGAGTTATAGTTATTTTATGGATTTGTGTAAGCTCAAATATGCGTAAAAGAAGAAAACTATTCGTGAACAATTCACATGCAAAACCGTGGATGGTTCTTGAACTTGTACCATGGGCTTCCTGTGTGTAACATAATACTCATGTTACGATATTTACTGGTACACGCATTCCAATGCAACAGTAAAAGCGTTTGCCTTCCCTTTTTAACACCCAGAAAACACACAAATCTATTGAATTTACCTTGGAAATGAATTTGAAAGTGTACGTTGGATACAATCATATCAAAATGCTACTCGAGTCAAAGTAAAAATCGAAATCGTTTTAGCTACATAATATTCTGATGCGAAACATCAGTTAAACAAATAAACAATCAATCAAACAATCAATCAAACAAACAATCAAACAAAAACAAACAAACAAACAATCAATCAAAAAAACAATCAAACAAAAACAAACAAACAATCAATCAAACAATCAAACAAACAATCAAACAAACACAAACAAACAATCAACCGAACAATCGAACAAAGGCAACAAACAATCGAACAAACAAACAAACACAAACAAACAAACAAGCAGGTAGGCAGGCAGGCAAACAAGCAAACAAACAAAAAATGAAATAAGTACCGTGAGGTTTATCCCATGTAACCTTGTTTCCTTGTTGAACAAAAAGTTGTTCAGCGTACTTATTCCCTCCCACTTGCCAAGGTAAGCTGCCAATGACTGACTTACCGCAGTCCGCGTCATCAGCCAGCGCTACTCGTACTCCACTGACACAACCATGCGATAGAATTACAGAGTTATATATTCCACAGATTTGTGTTCTATCTACCTTTGCACGAGCTCAAATATGCATAAAAGAAGAGAAATATTCGTGAAAAACCGTGGATGGTTCTTAAACTTGTACCATGGGCTTCCTGTGTGTAACATAATACTCATTTATTGATTTAAGCAAACTGTTGCGATATTTACTGGTACACGCATTCCAATGCAACAGTAAAAGCGTTTGCCTTCCCTTTTTAACATCCAAAAGACACATGAATCTATTGAATTGACCATCGAAATGAATTTGAAAGTGTACGTTGGATACAATCATATCAAAATGGTACTCAAGTCAAAGTAAAAATCGAAATCGTTTTAGCTACATAATATTCTGATGCGAAACAGTCCGTTAATGTCGTTATATAGCCTTACTAGAGCAGTAGCTGGTCCAGTATAAATGAAGTACAAGCACTGAAGGTAAATTGTGGCTATTTTTTCTGTTGTCTTAGCATTGAGAACAATTAAGTTCTGTGTTATTTATAATCGGGTCTGAACAGTTGGTCAACTAAACAAGAAGAAAAACATAATCATGCTATTAAACGACATTTTTCCTAAAGGAATTCATGAAAATGTGGTGATTGTATATTTTGTTGTTAACTAAGAACTGCTGTATTCAGTTTTTAAACAATTTTAGTTGATTTCAGTCAATGTTTAGTTTTTAACTTGTCGACACCTTCGCTAGTCGGCTATTACGTAACGACCTTTTTTGACCTTTCAAGTGCATTTTACGAGGGCTCTCAAATTGCTGCTTTTCAGTAGCCCAAAAATTTTATTGCAGTTTTTGCATCTTTAAACATTGTAGATTCATTAAATTATAGTCACATTATCAGATTCCATGTAGCAAGGGGCGAATTTTGATGTTAAAGTGAAGGACAATTATCGCAAGGAAAAAAATGTCGGAGTTTAAAAATCTGTAAAATAATCATTCCTGCTGGAAATCAAACTGTTTTCAACTAAAATTGTAGCGAAACTATCGCTTTATAAAGAGATACAATTATTTTTTATTTTTTGTTTAACGTAAATATTTTTTAGATTTTTTCTTGACGTGCGCTAAAACGGCGTGAAATTCCCTTGAATAGGCGAAAAACACAAAATCGGCGTTTTCTCCCGAAATAAAAATCGAAGAAACATTTTAGTATTTTTCCCATGATTAGTTCACTTGGGGCTACATTTGAGAATTTTTTGAGAATTTAAGAAAAAAATTATTTTGCATGACCTTGGTCGCTATATACAGAATACCAGTCTTAAGACTGGTTTTCTTATACTCGAGAACGATCGATCAAATTTTCGAAACCAACTGTTTTTTAATGCTACGACCGTTTGCGATCCATATATGATCGCGATCGAAATCGTTCGAAAACGGTCGTAGGATGGAAAAACTTTGTTTTCTCCAAAATCGGTTTTTTTTTCGATCGTTTGCGACCGTTCTCGATCCTTTGCGATTTTATGGAAACCAGGGTTAAGTGCATTTTAATTTCGACAAAGTTTACAGCTAAATTCGTTATACATGAAGCGAGACCCGCGATTCAAAACTTTGTCTTTTCTGATCGTCAATCAATTTTAGGGGCGGAGTTTATTTCTAACTATAACTGATGACAAAACATGTTCAAAGAGCATGCAAGCTCTGGCCTTGAAGGTTCTGAAAACACCAAAATAGTTTCCAAACAGGGGTTGAATTTGGCTATAAACTAACTACCACGAAAAAGATATTGAGCTATACATCTCGTGATCGACGTGCGTGCACTTCATCTATTCTTATTAAGGATTACAGGATTATGCTATTATATATATTTTTAAGATTTTAAACCGGCAAGTCGAGTTAAAAATCCTTGATCAAATTAAATGATGACGAAATAAGAGTGAAGACAAAAGAAAATCGTCAAAAATAGCCTCTTTATTAAGTACTTTTACGTCTGTAACAGATTAATCAGGGGTGTCCAGGGGGGGGGGAGGGGGTACGTGGCACGAATCACGGCCAATTAAATCCCACAATAGCAAAAAAAATGTTTTCCGATATTGATTAATTTTACCGTTAATACATGTATAACGTATAAGAACATCTGCCGAAAGCATTTTTTTTTAAACACGGTAAACGGTAACAATAATCGCCATACGTCCGAACAAAGAAATGTTATTTAATTTCACCCGGGATTATTTTTATGGTCAAGTTTTCACGAGTATCGGATAATTTTATATGTTATTAACGAGTCACCCGATGACTTTCTATCACGAGGAATTATTTTCAAAGTTATCACATCACGAGTAATTAAAACAGCCAATAACGGGTAACCGGAAAAAGACTCTGGACGGCCCTGATTAATTGAGCTTAAATGATAACTATACAATATAGTGACCACAGGAACACCATACCATGTGGTGACTGCCAGTGCGGTCGAGTACTTAGCACGTATTCGGTATTCTCTACAAAAAAAATTAAAGATGATCGTATTTTGAGACAAATTTTGACTTTTATGATTTTAGAGACTAAAAAGTTAATTTATGAGAAGTGGCCTATTCTCAGTGGAATGTGTAACGCACTTAATTTCTAAAATTGTTTTCATCCATTTTGACTGTGCAAATGGTTAACTATTTCACAGTTATATTATTTGCACTCGATTTCGATTTTCGTAAGATTATCTCTACCGGGTGGGGGAGAGGGATAATCGACCGGGGATGACCGTCGTGTTTTTTATAATTAAAAATCAACGATTTGGCCTCTTTTAGGGTTTAAAATATGAGATTTACCAATTCTTACATTTTGGAATATTTTAGAGATGAAAATGTGTGAAAAACGTGGTAATACATCATTATTACCGGCCCATAGAAGGTATCGACTTTTTATTTTTTATTTTAATAGTATCAATAACAAAGCTTCAAATGCTTTCCACTTATAATATGATAATTGTATAATCAGGGACGTAACCAAGGGGGGTGCACAGGGTGTACGTGCACCCCCCAAGAAATGTAAAAAGGTCCGCTCCCGTCCATCTCCATTTTTTTATTCCAAGAATTTCTTTCTCAGATTTGGAATCAAGAGCACAAAACTACAATAATCACCGAAAATACAAAGAATAAAGTCATTCAAAACAACTGTAGAAAGCACAATAACTTTTTAAGAGCAGTAAATTGTGGAAATGTTTTTGAAAAATAATGACAGCTACTAACAAAAAAGGCTATTAAAAACCATCAGTGGTCCAGGATTTTTTTTATTTGCACCCCCTTGTAAAAATTCTGGTTACGGCCCTGCTAATTGAAACCTTGCTTTTGAATATCGGTGATGGAGGAAAAACTACCTTGAAAGGTACCAATTAAAGTTCCGTGGGGGGTCGGAAAACCTCTAAGCGACCCTAAAATTCTAAAAGTACCAGAACTACGATTTTGCCCCAAAAAAATTACAACGACCATTCCCACCCTCTTGTTCATATATGGGAGACCAGTCCCACTCTCGTGGAACTTGTAGGCGCCGTACAGCGAAACCATACGCGATAACCGATAAGGTTTCTGCATCGTATTAATAAAGTCCATTTGATTCACGGTTCAAAAACAACTTTTTAGGCTTCTCATACAAAATAAAATACTTTTTGTTACTAAACAGTTTTATATTCTTACTTCAACTGCAATTACCCAATCCAACGTCTTTCTTCACGGTCTTGAAAAACGATATGCGGACTAAAACTTATCTTTTTCAATTAATATTGTTTCACAAAAAAATCAATGATTTTAGTTTTATTTCACCTCTGAAAACTAAAATTTAATTTTTAAGATCTTGAAATCCACCATTTTTGGTGATTTACATTATTTTAAAATCATAGAAAACTCAGCAAAACTATTCAAATAGTCATGTGAGTGAAAACGCTTTCGGGGTCACGTCATTAAATCATCATCAATTTTACTTCTGAGATAACTGTAGCCACATTTGAAGGTTAAAAATGTTATAAAGCACGTTTCTGGCCTTGACATTTCAAAAAAAAAGATTATTTACTCTTTTAATAATCGTTATCAATTGTAAATGCTGATAAAACACAAATTATATTCTATCAAAGCGCAAAGAGTGAGAACGGCGTTTGTACTGATCTTTTCCCTATCGGTTTTGAAGGCTACACATATCTCTATTCAGACAGGAAAAAAAACATCAAAAGAAAAAAACATGCTCTGAAGTATTCAATTATCGCTAACTCATTCGTTTTGATGACCTAATTGGAGTTCACATTAAATGAAATCTTACAACCAATCAAAATTCTTTGTCTACTAATAAAATATGCAAACCGGAACAAAATGAGAAAACACGTCGATGACGTAACGCAAGGATGGCACGTGCAGCAACCGTCGTCAGTCACGCATTTAGAATCACTGTAGAAATGACATACAGTGCACTGAATTTCAATAGAATACGATTTAAAATGTTTCCTTCCAGAACGAACGATCAAAAGGTAAGTTTCTAAATATGTTTTGTAACATATTTTATAGTTTTTCACCTAGAAAGCCAAACACATCTTAGATGTCACTTTTCTAAAGAGTGAAAGAATTTTGAACGCCGCATGATCTTGACATGCGTTTTCTCTAAATAATAAGTTTCGACATTAAACTTAATCAAAATCTTTTTATAGTATCTTTAATATATACAAAGTAATTTTGATTATAATATAGTTGTTCAGCGATAGGCTATCATGTTTTTTCTGGGTAAGTTTTAAACTGAAACAAGAGTTTTTTTAATCTATGTGTGATGAAAACTACTCAATCTGAAAGAAAAAAAAACGATATCCTTTTTTTATTTTCTATGTTTTATTCATTTTTTTATTTTTTTTTAAACTTGACAAAGCCGTTCTTCGTCTTTTAGACAAGTTCTGGTAGTTTATTTTTCAATCAGAATTTTTAGGTTTCAATGTATAGAAAACTGATGGATTGAAACACTTGTTTTCATTTTTTGTTAATTAAAACTTCAGGCAAAAGTATGTTTACATATATAACTAAAGTAAATGAGTTTTTAAAGCAATTTTAGTCGCTTTGTAATATGTGTATTAAGTTGAGTTAGTTGTCTCTTTTCATCTTTTATTTTGCTCTATTCACACATGTATTCCGAGTTAAAACCAATAATAATTTCTTTTCCTTAACTTGAATTTTTACCATCTTTCGATTTTTAAATCTTATCACAATAATTACTATTTCTAACATCATTCCACATGATCATTTTAAACCTCTTAATCAAAAGAAACCAGTCAATCCAAAAAAGGATTTTTCCGTTTCTTCGAACCTAGGCATGCCAACAAACCGGAAGTTAAAACCGGAAGCGGTGGGCAGCATTTTCACCAGAAAAAAATGTATTTACTCATGTAAAACAGCAAGAGTGAAATATCCTGATACTGTCAATAGTTTTTATTATTAGATATGAGTCTTTATTAGACCAGTAAACACTGAAAGACTTGAGCATTGTTGAGGCGTTGCCCACTGATTTGCACGATACGGTTCTGTTGTTCTCCGACACGTTTTGTGAACACCTTAATTTACAGTTGTTTATTTAGACTACAAATAAACGTTTATATTGATAACACGCACTTTTTTCATGCAGTCAGTCTTTTTCATGCAGTATGACCTCATTTTTGCCTTATATTCATCCGTTCAAAGACATAGTTTGTCCGTAGTTAATACAGAAGACCGTCTCAAAAAATCACCTACTTCATCACCTATTCACCCAGATACTTATTCAAATACCTCTTTATTTTTTTCCTTATTCGTTACTTGTTTGTTTATTTTAATTGACAGCAGGGTCACTGAACCCTGAATTTCTGACTGGCTGACTTACTTGGAAATTGTACTTGTTGTTTAGTTAACTAAACCCTTATTATAAACTTTTGAACGAGGAATAGAATGTAAGTCACGACCAAGTTGTGTTAGATAAGATTTAGTTATCCTCTAACTAAATCGTATCTAGCACTAAATAGTTAAGAATTGTTTCACACTAATATTGTAATGTGTTCTGCACAGTCTACACGTTTTTCTTGGAAACCATGAACAGGATTTTTGAAACCCGGAATCTCCAATTATTCCGGATTCCAAAGTTTGCACGAAACAAACACTGTACTTGAGTATGATAACTGTTTCTCTGACTCTGTAAACAAAATGCAAAAACAGACATTACCATGGCTTTCATCAGTTGTAAGTTGTTTGTTCTCGATCTCTCAATCTAGGCTGACAGTCGATTTTTTTTTGCACTAAAAGAAAAGAGGAGGTTCCTGAGACACTGTGCTCTGCATATAGGATAAAAAGGGAGCTTTTTTGTATCTCTGAAATCTAACAACATAAACTTGCAACATAAATATTACAATTAGCTATAGTACATCGATCTGCAAATTTGATGTTATCATGTTTTATTCAGCCTAGGTATAATAGACCAAGCTGCAGCAGGGCTGTGGGTCTTCATGATCGACTAGCAATGCCTAGTACAAGCACCACGGAGGCATCTAGGTCTCGTTGTATGCATGATGACGATGTTCAAGTGAAAGAGGAATTAAAACTAGCAATACAAACAAGACGAGTCAACCAAGGCCTAAATGCACTACCTTTACCCATCAAACAAGAAACTAAAAAACAATATGAGGTATGATATGAATTGAATTCATGAAAAAAATGTGAGCAGAGTTGTGTGAGTTGAGTATGAAGACGTAATGAGGTTAGAGTCTTCGAAGAACCACTATGTGAGTCATGCTGTGCAGTAACACTGAAGATTTGTTATTTCTATCTATCATTTTCTTCATTTATTTATTTGAGCA
Organism: Diadumene lineata; assembly: GCA_918843875.1. Taxonomy (NCBI): domain Eukaryota; kingdom Metazoa; phylum Cnidaria; class Anthozoa; order Actiniaria; family Diadumenidae; genus Diadumene; species Diadumene lineata. The sequence continues at coordinate 6,872,426 of OU974074.1, read as the reverse complement.
TTTATTCAATTCCGCTAAGGTAGTTGGAGGGATGGATGGATGGATGATTGGTTGGTTGGTTGGTTGGTTGGTTGGTTGGTTGGTTGGTTCATGGGTTGACGAATTCTGGTTTGGTTGGATGGTTGGTTGCTGCATTACTTTATTCCTTGGATGTCATTTTTCAGATCTCTCCGGAAGAACAGCTAAAAATAAGACGTAGAAGAGAAAGAAACAAAATGGCGGCTTGGCGATGTCGAGAGAAAAAGAAACAAAGATTAGATGATTTAGAACGGGTTAGTACTGATCTTATATGAGTTCTTATTGTTGACAGTTGGTACTTCACCTTCGCATACAGTTTTTGGTTTTTAGCCGATTCTTCTTTGGCTGTCTATGTACTATTTGGTAACCAATTGTCAAACTTCTTTTTTAATAATTGATTGTTGGTTGTTCGTTCATTTGGTCCTATTTATCTTTTTTCTAGTTTATTTTGTAATGATATTTTGAGTTAAATTATGTTGTCTGAGTGCCCCATTCTTTGCTGATGAGTGTATGAAGTCGAGTGAGATTAGATTACACAAGAATGCACTTTTGCCATGTTTTTTTGTTTGCATAAACCTGCGCCATTCGATATTGTATCAACATATGCTGTTGTACCTTTTATGTGTATTAACAATTTGAAACCTTGTAATTGCCTTAGGCATCAAATATGGTGACTGATTGAAATGCAGTAGACCTTCTCCGCATTTGCTTGACTGGCCACAAAACAATAGATTTACAACGAAGCTGGAGAAGCTAGTGGAGTGCTTAAAATACAGAGAATATATGTATTGATACATTCCAGCTGCCTCGGTGTGAAACTATTGTTTTGTCGCCAGCCAAGTGAATGCGCAGAAGGTCTATTCTATTTGTGGAATTATATTGGTTACAATAGAAGTCAGCCTTAAAAAATCAAACCATTTCAGCTTTTCTCACAACCAGGATAGCAGCTTTCCTGTTACACACGATGACACACCTCCACTCAAATGCTCCGTATTCCTCCTCTATTCATGCAGTCCCTATTTCAAAAACTGTTGTCGAGAAAGCTAGCAAAAATGCCAAAAGAATAACTGTCTCTAAAGGAATTGTGGAGAGCCATCAATTTTGAAATTTGTTATCGTAGATCATGAGTGGTAACAATATGTATATCACGTGTGTACTTATCTAGATACTCGTAGTGTTTATGTGCGTGATACACGTTTCTAAGATTATATTTCTCCATGGATGATCTAACTTTAAAAACATGATCACATTGTTAAATTAACAAAAATATGAAGACTATGTGCATCCTGTTTTGTTGTTTGTTAAAATTATTCAGTGAAATGGAATCCGTGAGCCCATTGTATTCCAGCCAAAGTTGTCAGCGGTCGTCTATTTATGGATCAAATCGTTCTTTCAATTATTATTTCACTCGTTCGTTTGTAGATATGTTCATTCTCTCATTCAAATGATCTTTCTTATTTCTTTATTTTTCTTTAAATTCATTCCTTTTTTCATACATTCAATACTTTCTTTATACGACGCAACTACTCATGCACTTTTTATCATGTTATAAATTTGTTCAGTTTCATTCATTCATTCGTCCAGTTTCCCTTTCTCTCTTTTTTTGCTTTCTCTCTTTCTTTCTTCTGCTTTCATACATTCATCGAGATTATTCATTGATTCATTTAATATTATATATTCTACAGGAAGCTAACGAGCTGGAACAAAACAACAACGATCTAGCAAGAGAAATAGCACATCTACGAGCTGAAGTCAACTCTCTGACGTCAAATATACGGACGCACCAATGCATGCTGGGTAAAGGTGCGGTTACAAGGAAAGGCCATCCTAACCATCATGCATCTTGACATTAGTAGGATCTAGAGTTTATAGGAATTATCCATAAGACGCCATTGCCAAATTTCAGACTGTAAGGCCGTGGAGCTATAATCGCCTTATGTAGTGTTGATCCACTAGAGTTTCGCCAGATCATATCAAAAGCTTTAATTCCCAAAGTTCGACATTGATTGAGAGCAACTTGCCTGAATGAGGTACAAGCACTCAACTTTGGAAAGAATTATAAAAAAATTATTTGTAAAGAATTGGACTAAAGATCTTTTAAAATAATTAACCAATTCCAGCTGATTGACACAACATAAGAAGAAATTCGCCCCAGTCGACTGTCAACGTATCATGGACGGGGGAACAGTTTTTTAATTGGAGGGGCTAAGCTCAGTTTCTTATCCATCCTCCCCACCCCTATCATTTATCTCAAAAAAATTAAAAATATTATCACATTGATATTATCAAATTGGGGAGGATTTAGCCCTTCTAGCCCCCCCCCCCCCCCCCCTCCTCGCCGTCCTTGGGTCTGAGAGTGAAGGCAATGAAGGCGTTACATTATAAGATTATAGCAAAATATGAGGTGGCTTTGGGGTCCCTGTGGTAGCATGTGGCCACCATGATATCCTTGAGATAGCAGGAAGATATACTAGCAATCATGGTTCTCGGCTGATTAGAGAATGAAGAAAGTATTGTTTTGGATTTATTCAATTAAAGTATGAGCTACTCTTCATGAGAGAAGTTTCAATTGTCCTTCTCCATTAGAGGACGGACCATCATACAGGGTAAACATTGCTCTTACGGTCCACTCGAAAGACGACGGAAGTTCAAGTTAGGATAGAACACCTCAAGATGCATATAATTGATCCTATGGATGTATAAGAAAATCACGATCTAAGAACGAAAAAGCTAGAGAAAGCTATAGAACAGAATTATTTATTCAGTAGATTTGTCAGCATCGAAGGCTTAGTCAAACCAAAAAAGTCAGTTTAGTTTTTGCACCGTTTCTGCATGGCTTGTTAAAAGAAAGAGAGCCGGGACCGTCTCATGGATTCATTGCAAAAGCAAGCAAAAACGAAAGTTAAAGTTGAATCGAAAAATATAGAAATGGAAACAATATGCAGAGGGATTGCCAGCAAAATGACAATTAGAATAGTCAGTATCAAGAAAGTATGAGATAAGAGAGCTTATTCCCGGATCTCATCAGGGGCTCTACTCGTCGTGCTATTTTTAGAAACTTGTTAACAATCTCCGCACATTTGTCTTGAGATGTTCTGACGATGCGACCGCGCCTCCTGCAATCTGGCCAGTCATGTTCCGTTCCCGAAATAACTTCAGTTTAAAAATAGCATGAAAAGATCCCCTGATGAGTGTAAGGCCCAATACGGGGGATAAGATCTCTTATCTCATACTCTCTTGTTAGTACGCATGCGTTAATGCGCCACATATAGTTTATGATTTTGAAATTTGAGAATATTTTTATATAAACAGACGAAATTATTATGCACAGCAATTTTTATGTTTGACGTACAAAATGGCTTGGTATCAGTTACAAGGTTATGCTATTTAACAGAAGGGCGCAGAAGACTGCTGAATTACCATTTTACAGATATTAGTACTAAAATGCTACTTTAATGAGTACATACAGTAGTTCTGTGTTCATTTTGATCATTGCTATGTACGAATGAAACAATTACAACTCAGATTGCACAGTAATTTAATAAATGCCCTACACAACAACCTCTAAAACCACCCCCCAACCTAGTTTTCTTCCCTTTTTTCCGATCTAATCGAATGAAAAATAGTCTTGGAGGTTAATCACTTTTAAAATATGTGTGTTTTATCTATTGTTTTTTTCTTTTTTTTTGCCAGCTGCATGATTCAGTGTGATTGTTCTTGTTTGTTCTATATTTATATACCTTATTGAAAGTACTATTATTTAATAATAGTTTTTTATTTATTTATGCTATACTTTTGAAGATATTAATAAAAATCGCTTGAAAAATGAATGCATATTGGTTAATCGTGTAAAAGTATATATATATAATGACTAATAATTGATTGATTGATTGATTGATTGAATGATTGATTAATTGACTGACTGACTAATAATAAGATTGATTGATTGATTGATTGATTGATTCTTCAATTGATGGATGGTTGGTTGTTGGATTTGTTGGTTGAGTGTAGCATATATGGACAAACGGTCAAATTAGGGACTGCGCAATAATTATCGGGAGGGGGGTTCTAAAAAAATTACAATTTCTACTATAGGCGTTTAACTTCTAAACCCCCACCTACCCAGCCTTTCGATTTAACACTGGCCCCCCTATGGATCTTAGAACAGCCCCTCCCGATAATTATTCCGCAGTCCCGTAATAAAGATGTCAATTTTTAAAAATTTATTCATATTTATTTATTTTCCATAAATTCATTAAGTTTTCAAGATACACATTTGTAATATTTCGTCATTATATATACAGGCCAATATACAGTAGTTGCTATGGTTACTACACGTGTAGTAAGATTCATATGATAAATATAGATATTTTATACATTATTTGACAGTATCTCCAATATTATATGAAAGATTAATTACTCGTGCCCGGGCCCTTAGGCCGAGGGCACGAGTATTAAATTAGGTTCAGTTTTTTTTTGATTCCAAGTCGAAAGTCTGTGCAAGTTCAGACAAGCCTGAATTGCCTATGTCATTGTCCAACATCACCCTCCCTATCCTAGTTTATATCTAACCTCCCCCTCCCCATCCATTAACCTTACACGTATGGTGAGAACTCAGAGTTTATCCCTCTGCGATTTTTTTCAGCGAAACGTGTGGGAATATTATAATTCTAACTCCAATAAAAAAATGAATAAAGCGTCGTATACCAAATCAGTTTTTTTGTTTATACAAGAAATTACGATATTTAGACTCTATTGTCTTTTTTGCGCGGTCGTTTGCAAAAAATACCCCTGTTCAGTTTGTTTATTTTTTTACATATGCACATGCGCAATGTCATGCGTTATTCCAAATGTCGACAAAACAAACTACAAAATAGTATAAATTGCAGTAACCTGTTCACAAATAAGAGATCTAACTAGCAGTATATTCATAGGTTCGATTTTAGTAGCATTTGTTTTGTTTACACGACGTTTGTTCCCTACGTTACTCGTCGTTTGACCGTGGGAAGCTAGTTAATTACGAAGCGAGAATCAGTTGTGACTAGGCGTTCCTTTCTGTCAGAAGAAGAGGGAAGAAGATTGGTAGCTAGTAATCAACCACGAGGGATTTTTCATCGATCTGGCTTGTTCGAATTGTTTTTGCGGGCGATGAAAGTAAATCAAACCATGATAATACCCCTTCCCAATGTAAGGGAGCTCTTTTAGGAGCTAAAAGACGAAGAGAACAGCAAAAATGTGGTCGCTACTCCTTCCATTCGTGAGGAAACTGCCCTGGCAGTGAAAAACGAAGAGACCAACATGGTCGCCACTCCTGTATTAGCATCAAATTAACGGAATTAACGAAGAGAGTGACAGTATACTCGATCTGACAAAGTTAAAATAAGCAAAAATTGTATAAGAAATCTGCCAGAGATAATTGCATGTTGTTGATTCGTGACTGGATATATAAGGTAACTCTTTTTTGCTGTTATTAGTATATTCGGTAGTGTTGAATGTAAGAAAATGTAATCTATTAAAATACCTTGCAAAATGTTTGTAAAAATAAAATCCATATTGTTGTAAAACATAAACTCAGTTTTTGCGTGAATTATATTTTTTATTATTTTACCCTTGTTATGTCATTTTCACTGTCAAGTTGTTGATTTTTTTTGTTTTCATTCTTATGTTTAAAATGTTTAAATATGAATTATGGAGTCCATGTACATGCGATCAAATGTACAGTTTGATATGTGTTTGTCAGTAACTGGACATATGGGATATATTGGCCTTATTTTTATGGGCTATATTCAAAGAAATTCCTAAAACCGGGAATGGAATAAGGGATAAGAATTACATCAAGGCAGTAGGTTAACATGATTACCGAAGAAATAAAAATAAAATGACTTTCCTTCCTTTTCAACTTTTTGTGTTTTGTTTTGTTTTGTCTTGTTTTTTGTTTCTTGTTTTTTCTTCTTCAGTTTTTTAAGAAACCTCCGTTCTTGGGCACGAGTTAACCCTGAATTCAGGGTCTAGTTTCGTATGCATTTCTGAGGATATAAGTAAGCTATGTAAGTTGATATTAGTGAGCTACAGCCACTCGATTGATAATAAATAGTAAAGATTATAGTGAGTTTGGTTGAGTTTGGAATTCCAAGCTATATCATGACTAAGTCCCGTCTTGTAATTGTAGGATCGATCCATATACCTTGACAGTAAAATCAATTTTAAGTTCTTCGGGCTAACCCTCGATTGTAGGAAAATTATGTAAAGACGAATTGGAGAAAAACCGTTGTATTTGATTTGTTTGTGAACATGTGCACTCGAACGGGATGTCAAGTTTGATTAACCACAGGTAACCCAGACTGTTTGTTTGTGAACTTTACATAAAGAGAATGCAAATAAAAAGTCTGGGTTACCTGTGGATTAAAACCCATCAGATTATCTTGCATGCTATCAAGGTTTCATGATCAATAGCTTTTGAAAACCAAACTACACTCTTCAGTGATTGTTATTATCGGCTAGCTTGCATTGGTGTTTTTCTAGGACTGCCGTCAGTTCTTTAAGTTCTTGTCTCATGGTCGCGATGTCGGCTTCAAGGGTTTGATTGGATGTCATCAGTTCACTTGCTGTCTTGTAAATTGAAAAAAATACACAGTTAGATTGAAATAAATAACATCATGAAAAAACGTTATATAAACTGTGGTCGTATCTACAGGAGGGTCACAGGGTGCCCGTTAACCACCCCTTTCAAAGCCAAAGATAAGAAAAATCTGTCAGTTAATGACGTTAGACGACGTCATAATGCCAATTTGGCATATGTTAGGACCCCCTACGTATATAATGACAAATCCTGAATACACCTATGGAGACCGGCGCGAAAGCTAGCTTTATTTTGACACCTGTGACGACAAATAGCAATAAAATTTTAAAAAAACGACCCTGCCAGGACTCGATCCTGGAATCCCCTGATTCGTAGTCAGATGCTTTATCCATTGGGCCACAGGGCCGTTTACAATGAAATAAGCTTTATTGTATTTTGATGCCTGCCTTACTAATGTCATTCATAAAATTGATACGACCGTTTGCAATTCAAATGGAATCTCATCAGAAATTCCACCGAGTTGGCAGTCTTACCATTTCTAAGTACTCTATCTTTTCTCGTTTTCTTCTTCGACATCTGTTCGCAGCTAGTTTGTTTCTTTCTCTACGAAGTCGTCTTTTTTCTTCTTCTTGATGGGAAAGCTGAAGTACAAAATTTCACTGAATTACGTTCCGTTCTTCAAGTTTGTTAGTGATCGTTCAGGGCTGTAACCAGGGGGAAATTTAGATTAGGAATCAAAGAGCGAATAGCTAGAATAATCACCGAAAAAATACAGATAATAAAGTACTGTAAAACGCAATAAATTGTAATACTGGTTTTCACGGGTTTTTGAAAAGCACACAAACTTTGTGATAAATATAACGGTCACTAATGATAAAGGCTACTAAAAACCCATCAAGGGTCCAGGGCTTTCATGTGCAGCACTCCCCTCCCCCACTCCCCATTTGTTCCTTGGGGTTTGTTTTATAGCTAAGAGCTGCAAAATATTCAAAAATTGAAACCGAAAGTAAAACGCATTTTTTTGTTTTCTGTTCCTTTATTTCTTGGATATTTGATGATATCGGAACTACTTAAAATAGCTTAAAAAGAAACGGAAAATGATAAATAAAAGAAAAGGGAACAAATACTAACGAAAGAAAAACGCAAATAAGCCTATAGAGCAAAAATTACAAGAAAAAGATGTTTACTGTTTTCTCTGATGATTAAATTCTTAATTGCAAAACATTTTTTTAATGCTAAAAACGTCCATTTTTAGTGCCGATTAACGCTGAGATAACTAAATTGAAAATTCAATGATGCATTCAAAAATTCCATGAAGTTATTAAAGATTCAGATTAGATAAAAAAGACTTCCAAGAAATGTCTCGTTTCAAGTATAAACAAAAGTATGTTAGCCAACCTCTAAAATACAAATTTAAATGATAGAAACACGCCTTAAATTTAGCTTTCGCGACGGGAAAAAATGACAAATTGATAATTCACTGAAACGATTTAATTATTCATTATATGTAGCCTTTATTTCCCTTTTAATATACTAATATTTTTTCCCTTTCTTATTAATAAAATATATACTTTGCATTAATTCGCGTATCTATTTCATTTGTTATTTACTGGAGAAAGTTGGCCTATCGGAAATTAATGGAATTCGCAAAAACTGTATAAATATATATGGAAAGCTCGTAGGTAGTTTTATAATAACAAAACTAAAAACGTATTTACAATAAATTGATAACAAGAAAAAAAACGTGAAGATGATAACCGAAATCAAAATTAAGAAATTTTGTCAGCGTTAAAATAATAATACATGTTCATAAAATGTATTTTCATATATTGAGAGGTCCGGCGATTATATATGCGCTATATATGACATAGTGTAGAATGAAGAGGAAGTTTCTACATGGGCCTTACAAAGAGCCGAATGCCAGCGATGTGTATCAAATGTAACTATGATATACACAGTTGAATTCCCAATATTTTCTTATGTGTATTTGATGAATAAAAATACAAGCATAGATACCTTGTTTTTGTTAATAACAGTCTTTGTGTCTTTGTTAAGGTCCAACACGGTTTGTCCCCGAGCTATTCGTCTAATCTGAATGGCTGTTCGAAGGTTTTCTTTGGCATCTGACATGATTCTATGCTACTAACTAACTTGACTTTTATTCTGAAAAAAAAAAAAAAAAAAAAAAAAAAAAAAAAAAAAAAACACACACATTAATTATGATATAAGCAGGCACGCAAAACAAGCATACAAATGAATTTACCTTTTAAGAAATTACAAGAAAAATTAATTTTTAGACGGATTCCGTAGTTTCGCTCTTTTAAAATAGAATGACAGATTGCGACTGGGGCCGACTTATGGTGTCTTGGAATCAGTCTATTAAGTTTTAGTAATGATTTGCTTTACATGTTTTTTTTGTTTGTTTGTTTTTTTTTTTGTTTTTTTTTTGTAAAACGTCAAAACCATTAAGTGGTCAGGCAGTTATGGGTTATCGTCAATAAACGTTATATAGCTGATAGTCCTATATATATTATTAAAAGACTTTCTTGGAAGTAACTGATAATATGAATGGACAAAGGCCATCCTAAAAAAAATTGACGTGATCAGGGGAGGGGAGCTAGGATGTCATAGCAAGTCAAAGTTTACACGCCCACGTTATCCGGCAAGTTCTCTTCCTTTTCCTCTATCCCTCCCACTCTCAGATACGCCTAGATACAAACTATTTACATACAAAAACAAATTGTGTCCGGAAAGATTGAAAAGAAGAAACGTCAGTTCACTGACAAAAACAAATAGCTGTACGACCAAGAAAAAAGAAACAAATAGCTGTGCGACCAAAGTGAAAACTTGTCTAATGGTTCTATTTCCTTGAATATGTTCATGAACGAAAATGACAGGAATAAAAAAAAGAATTTCTTATACCTGTATACTGAAAAAGCAAGGAAATCTGGCCACATAGCTAGAGACTTCCGTTCAATCTTTAAAGTCAAGGTCATACGCGACTATAGAGTGCCGCACTAAAAGTGTGCAACATAAATACCACTAAATAGTGCTATATTATGCTAATTTTGTTTTGTTTAATTAGTGCTATTTAACTACTAAATAGAGTGCAAACAATTAATCCGTGAAACTTTAGTAATACTAAATAGTGCTATTTTATGCAAATTCTATTGTTTTCTTTTGTTTAATTAACACTATTTTGTACTATTTAGTAATTAGTGTTTCACGGATTTATTGTTTGCACTCTAGTGACAGCTGTTGCACATATTTAGTGTGTGCACTCTATATATATAGCTATTGAATCGGTTGATATTTTATGCATATGATATATACCGACGCATTTAATTACTAATTTTTTGTTCTTTAATACCAGTAAGAATCAAAATTAATTAATATTATCAATCTATGAATGTTTGGCTTTTGTTCTTTATACTGAGAGAAAACCGAACGTACACAAAAAGAAATCTGTACTCTTGGATGTCAAATCAGTGGAATTAATCCGATTTAAGTCAAATAGCCCAAGCTAGCTGTTTGTGACCGGAAAATAAATAAATAGACAATACGCATATACAGACTTTGATTTTAATCGTATTTTATTTTTTCGCTTTATTGCTAAAAACGGTCACAAACAGTTAGCTACCTGTGGATAAATATGACATAAATAAAGCTAGGAAAATGGAGCGTACCGACTCCAAATAAAAGTGTTAGTTTTCGAGCAAAAACAAACAAAAGCAACAAACAGACAAAACACCGGCAATTGAGCTTCAATAATCACCTTTTTTAGTGTCTAGTGTCTTTTTGAGAAGTTTTGTCGAACTGAAATATTGTCCTTAATAATCAAATAATAAATAGATAAGATATTTATGCCGCATTTCTAATCTCTTGAAAGAGCTTCCTTCCTTATAAGTCTTCTTAGTTGATTGTATAATATACTTTTTCATATGTTGAGCAAAAAAGGGAGTTGAGGAAACAGCAATTTGACGAAGGGCGTCGGCCCTAATCAATTTCCTTTTCAGTTTCAGTAAGAGGAAGAAAATACGATCCCGAGTGGGGGACTCCGATCGGAATAGGGCGGTTATGCTCGTCGGAAGTTTTGAAAATGACTCCTAAAAGGTACCAACTCAAATACGAGCAATTGGTCGTAAAATCGATACCTTTTTTGAATATTCGTGAATATATACAAGGTACCAACTTTAATTCTGAGAGTCTGAAAACCTCCAAGAGCTAGCTAGCCCTTAAAAGGTAGCAGATCTCCGATTTTGACGCCTAAAAGGTGCGTTGTTTTTAGAGTAATTGATTGTGTTAGTCGGTAATTTGTAGCTGCATGAGAACTGTAATTTCGTAATTAATAGTGTTTTGGTGTATTACACTTTACTACACATTATTTACAATTCACAACTATTCCGCTTTGTTTCACGGGTTTTTGAAAACGACTTAAATGCACAAGAAATAAAATGGTGATTAGGTGTTGACATACCGTTAGACTTCACGCTCTTTTGAATAACGCGTTATACGTAAGTCAGAATTAACCGTCTATTGAATCGGTAGCCTTTACATTTCTTTAGTTGCAATGACAATTCATTGAGATTCAGTACAAGTTTTAATCTAATCATCAATATCACAAAAGCAACTTATATATGTTTGTTGTGCTATTACCCTGCTTTTTACGGCTTCCTGGGTGTGATGTAGCATTTTGTCACAATTTGTAGAAACAAAGTAAACAATGTAAAAAAGAAATCTTAAAACAATGTATAAATATTTTCAGAAATAATCGTTACATTGCTGTAACATGTGCGTTACAAGCGCATGCATTCCAAGAACAAATAGAAAATAAACTGATTAAGAGGCGGGGACCTCGATTCAGTGTTACAATTATATGCATTGAAAAGCGCAATAGGAGTGGTGTGACGTCATAATATGCAGTCATGTCCGGGAATGTATTTCAAGGTAAAAACATATACAAAATTGTTAAATAAAGAGCATAATACTGCAGATTGTCAAAAGAATTAATAATGTAGTAAAAATATCATCCTGAATCTCGTTAGTACTCCGGTTGTCCGTCATTACATTTTTCTCCTTCAGCTGGCATCTAGCTTGCTACGTTGTAAGGTTCAAAATTCAAACTTCAAATTCAGCAAAATATTTGATATCGCTCAGCAGTAAGTTGAAACGCCTCAAAGGAGTTCTTATAATCATTAAAATACCGATGGACATAACACACAGCAATCCAAGTAAGAGCTCGTAAACTTGGTGAAATGCAATCATTTGTCTATAATTTAGTTTCTTTTATTTATAACACGACCACATTAGAACTTGAACAGTACGGTCATGGTATCCCTTCACAATCCGACTAATAAAATGCCAACTGTAGGTCGCTAAAAAATCCTCAGGGTTAGAGCGAATGATATGATAATGGATCAGTCAAACTATTATTAGCGGAGCTCCGCGCGGGCCGAAGGCCCGCGCAAGCGGAGCACCATACTTTAGAAAATATAGCCATCGAGTTGATTTTTGATGGTTTGGCCCAGGCCACTCCGCGCGTCCGTAATCCGTCCGTGCCCATCGAGATTGCATTTTGGCGCGTAAAATGAAAAAAAAAATTCGACGCGTGCGGACACAGAATAACTTTATGATTAGCAGAAGTTGTTAGAGTTTTACTGAAAAAAAAAAAAAAAAAAAAAAAACTCGTAGAGTATCCAGTGCTTTTTTTTCGAAAAAATTCTTTTTCAACAAAGATATTACAACTTGAAAAAAACAAAGTGAAAACTTGATCAGCATGAACTAACAGCTAAAGGAGTTTACTTTTACAAGTTTGCAAGTTGCTAAAAGATCAAGGCTGGATTTCTCATGGATTCTTCATGGCGTTTTTCAATTATTGCTTAATAACTAATCTACTTTTAAAAGTAAAAAGATCGACGGTGAACAAAAGTACATGAAAACAAAAACGCGAAAATCAGACATTTGCAGTCGATAAGAGGTGAGCAAAATGAACACACTCGATCACCAATGAAAATATCCATGCACTTTGTATGTTCATTCATTAATTCATTGTGTGGAAATTCAAGATAAATGATAACACAAGAACCTGTAGGATTATTGCAGACTTATCAACTATGCAGAACAAAAACTATAACTTTTCATTCAAGATTTTTGTCAACAAAGTACTGCCGGTTGGAGAGCCATGAAATGCAAATTTAGCACAATGTACTATCGTGCAACACGAGCAATGCTATGCCATTCGGTTGGACTTTGTGAGCTTTTTAGTGTTAGAAAAAAAAACTTTTTCACTTTAAATTATCTTGATATGAACTGAAGACCAAAATTTCAACGGAAAAGTAACAGTATAGAAGAGAATTGCGACGTTGATTCATCGACTGGTCAATTTGGTTGGTTGTTGACATGTGAAAATTGCTTAACAATCAAAATCACTTAATTATCGTGCTCAACCTATATCTAAGGTATGTTTACATTATTTTTACCGATCTTCCTTTAATTTCTTTGTTTTCTTAGCTACTACCATTCGCATGAAAGCAGTTATTCCTACAAATTTATTTTCTAGGTTATGTTTTTCTCCATCGACTTATATTTCATAACAATTTTCTTTAATTTGATTATTGTAATTGTTTTTTTTATTCACGTTATAATAAAACGCTTGTAGACTCGGTATTCGTCAGTAAACTCGTTCAAGTTGAACTTTCAAAAGTTCTTATTGAAATAAAAGTTCAGAAGTACATGTAAATAAAATTTCGCATGCACAAAAATTTGAATATTTGAATAGGGTGGTCTTTTAAAACTTTTACTCATTCATTTAATCAATTGAATTGCTCATTTGTTTGCTGTTATTTTCTGTTGATGGTTACTTATACGTATTTGTTTATTCATTCATTCATTTGTTTGTTTGCATTTTAGCTATAATTATTTTTGATTAATTGGTCGACCAATGATTTAATAATTGAGAATGAATGAATGAATAGATGGATGGATGAATATTGTCTAAAAAAGGCTTTTAATCGGAGGTCCGCCATTAGGTTTACCTAATTTTTATATTATGCAAAGGCGGACCAGACCTGTGTTTTATTGATCGAGGGGTCGCGAGTTCGAGTCCCACAGAAATCACTAAAAAACATTGTCCGACTTTTTCTTCGTCTTTTTTCTTCTTTTCCTTATAAAGTAAAACCCCTCGTTGTATATAACCTTTTTCTGTAAAAACGCTTATATTTTCTTGGCGGTTTTGGAACATAATAGTAATCTGTGTTTTTCCTAGTTCGATTTATTGTGAGACTTGTTATCAAGTAAATTTCTACAAACTGCGTTTGACAGTAAGCAATTCTCGACTTCTGACTGTATTTTATGACGTCAAAGTACCAAAGGAAATTTAATGTAAATTCGTCTTTTTATCAGAAGCCGTCTTTTAGGAGTTTGGATACTGTTTGAGTATATAGCTAGAAGTGAATTCACATTCATTGAAGGATATGACTATTCAAACTCAGGTGTCCTGTTACGCCGCTACGATGTCTAATGACGTCATTTTTATAATCGTTCTAAAACATGAGAGACATTTTTTAGAAAAATAATCAAACAATACTTCTATATGATGCTCATTTAGCATCACCTTGATATTGTATTGGGCGCACTAGAGAATAGATTGCATCAGGACACTCTCCTATTTTTGTTCTATTTGATAGCTATATTGCGATAAAAATAATAATCATAATAATATGCCGCATTTTCATCGATGTCCATTATCCGTGTTATATTATATACTAATTTTAGAAGACTTTGAACTTCACGACTAGTCGTTTGCTACAAATCGCAAACGAAAAATCGCACCGTGTAAATTAGCCTAGCCTTAAGCTTACATTGAACAGAAAGAAGGCCGCCCACTAGTCAACCATACTATCCTTGCTTTTCATTGAGAATAAATAAATACAGGGAGTTATCGAATGTAAGAAGCAAATAAATTAAGAAACATGTTAAATCAAGCATGGCAAAATTCCAACCATTAATTTGAAATTTTACTAGAATTTACCCTTGGGACAGTGAATTTCATATAATGAAAATGGTCTCTTTTAGATTTGGATAAAAAAAAGACAAAGTTTCATTTTAATTTACTTGAAATATTTTTTTTTTTCGTGAAATTAAATGTGCTAATTTGAATATAATTGTGCCGTAAAAACACGATAAACATATTGGAATTGAATTATGTTAGCAAAACCTCTAAGATAAAATTCACTGCGCGGTAAATCTCGAAATACTTCAGTACTGTAACGATAAGATATTTTAGATTAAAAAGGACAAATCCCTATTTATATCGACAATGATTCTTGGATGTTTATGAGCGGTTTGTGTATATCACGCCCCAACATATCATAAACCCGTTCCGGGAAAATTCACTGCTGGAACAAAATTTATCAACACCGCAAAAAGTACCCACCCTCCTTGCATTAAGAGTTTTACTTACCTTAATTATTATGTAAAATTCTATCTCCAAGTCGTCAGGTAATAATTACAATTTACAAAAATGTGTACATTATAACTAACTGGATCTACTTCCATATCCTACTACGTCGAGCTCTTGTTTGGAATTAACAGCTTGCGCATCGCCCAAGTTCACTCAAAGCGCGCGGTCCACCTTTCTTGAACACAAAACTATCCGGTGCGTCAGTGCTTCGAGGTACCTACGACTAAGCAAACCTAGCTGCATTCACTGGCTGTCGTCGATGAAGTCAGCGCATTTCAAAGCCCATGCACGCTAACTTAAGCAGGTATATCACCTCATGAAACTCTTTTCAGTTATTTTCTTACCTCCAGGGCAGGTACCTGTCTTCAATGTTTATACTTCGGCACAGTTAAACTCAGCAATTTAGAATAAATTTTTATTTCGAACAAGCGCGGGCCGACCGCGTAAGTAATAATGCTTTGTAGTGGTTTTGCTTTTTGAACTTTTTGATAAGAGTTTGAAACTGTTCTAAGAATTGAGAGTACAGGGGATTTTAACATTAATGACATCATAAAAGATAGGTTCTTAGTATTGAAGCAGCAGTACTTCAAATTATTCGAAATCACGAATGATTGAAAAAGCAAATTCATGAACTGACTAGTAAGAAAAAGCCGATGGTAAAATGGCGTTGCTAGTTGCTGGAGCGTTTGAAAACACCGAGCTGAATCTAACGGATTTTTCGCTTTTATTGTTTTAGCTTCTAAGAAAAACTGCATGATAGTGAAAAAGTGAAACACTTACGAGAAGTACTCAAAACTGCCAATCAACGCTTAGAGATATTTTAATGATAATATGCAAATCCGTAATATTTAATCGTTTTGCAGAGAAAAGCATTTTGTTTTTCCCTGAAAAGGTTTTTTTCTTCGGAATCAATCACGAAATTAATTTTGTATATTTTCAAAATCATACGTTACGTTTACCGAAAAAGATACGTTTACTATTTACGTTTTAAATGATGTTTCCGCATATTAGTCATCTTACCGTGGGACTAATACCGTATAACTGAAAGTTTTCTGCTCAATCTCATAAATATCTTTGTGCCGTTGTTATGAAGGCGACCTTACGTTTCCATTACGTTTAAGTTTCTCATATACGTAAGAAGCATCCCTAAACAATTAAATTTTTTTCATGGTGCAATTTTTTTAGCTTTTGAATGTTTTTTCCGCAAGAAAAAAGTCCGTTAGAAATTCTTTTTAAGCAATTCTATCAAATAAACAAAACATGTAAATACCCTATGTTCAGGGAGTTTCCCAACAAAGCGGTAACCGGAAGCGTTGAGTTTCTCCTCATTATTCATTCAAATTCAATTTTCTCGCAGAGATTTGAACATTAATTAAAACCAGCGAGAGAAATTATAAACGCAGCAATGAAAGAGAGTAAAAAACAAAATTATTTGGGTTTTTCCCAAAGAAAAAAATAGAGGAATTTTTTTTTGTGCAACCTTGTTATTTTTCAGAATACTAGCAACTGAAGTTCAAGGTCACTCAGTTTGAATTTTGATTTCATATATCTGTCAATTTGATAGAAAGTATTCAAAATGTGTTTTGTTTTGAAAACAATTATCTTCAGTTCAAAAGAATGGAGGGTTTATAATAAAAGCTTGGATCTTGTTTTCTGCTGATATTGGCAAAAATACATTACAAAATAATAAAGTCGAATTATCATTCTTTTCCGGTTTACGCTGACTTCCGGTTTAGTTCCGGTTTTGGAGTAAAAGGAATTTAGCGGAAGTAAATGACGTGCAATCTCAGTTTCGGTTATGCCTCATACGTCATTTTTGTAGCTCAAATGAGATGATTTTTCCTCTTACATTTATCACATTTATCACATTTCATGTTTTCATACATTTTTCAAATGCTTGTTATTCTCAATTTTCGCAGCATTTCACTTTTGATAAAAAGCCCTAGTTAAATAAAGAAGCCTGCAAGCAGAGCTAGGAATTTTTTTTTGAACTCTACCCAAAAATTCCTCTGCTCGCATGGTATAATTTATAGGTAGCATATTTTGAAACGGCGAGACGCTTCCACTTTACATATCAAAAATGAAAGGAGAAAATGCAAGGCAAGAGAATGAGCTATAACGTAAATTTAAAATATATATTTTTTTCGAAACATTTTCTGTAGTCAATAATCGAATAAATTTGTTAATGTATGACGTGACTGTATATTTTGTCTGCTCTTGGGTTTCCTGTGTAATGACAAAAACCTGACTAAGTGGGAGTGGGACAATTCGAAGAAGGAAAGGAAAATCGCTCGTAAGGCTTGGCAAAGCAGACTGAATTTCAACAAAAAATATGCCCATTTTACAGCTCAAACCATCTCAGTTAGTGAGTGCGTGGGAAGGTGTTTGGGATGAGGAGGGGGAATTCCCTACCCCCTACACAAGAGTCGCTACACAGGCTATTCCTTTGTTTCACACATGATCCAAGTGAAGCACTTGGCTGGCTGGATACCATTGTGTTGACCCATATGTTTCACTTGAATTAATGATTTGCAATGTGGGCAAAGGACAACATCATAGTAACTCTTATGTTGCAGAAATATCTTGATAGTAGATGGCACAAATATATATATTTTGGTTTCATTTAGAAATTATCAAATTAATAATCAAAATACTATCTCCATGTTCATTTGGATTCAACACAATACATTCTGGAGTACTCTGTACAATCTGTGCCGGGGGGGGGTACTCTCTGTATTTGGTATACAGGTACATTGGAACCCCTTTATTCTGGACAGTACTGGGACCAAAGAAAATGTCCAGTTTGGAGGGGGTTCCAGTTACTGAGGTTAATTTTACAAGAGATATTGGAAAAAGTTGAATTCTGGACCAAAAAACGTTTTAGATAATTTTCGGTATATTGAGGGTCCGGTATAGAGGGGTTTCACTGTATAGAGGATTTTTATCTTTTAAGTCTGTGGTAGAGTCTTCATTTTGTCCACAATATGGTTGGGATTTGGTTGCTTTTGCCAAAATCTATTGAAATACCCAGTCTGGGACAGGGAATGTCAAATGATAAAGTCATTTTCAAATGAGTAGGATATGGTACAGTTACAATACTGCTAGAATATAATAGATAATTCAAATGTTTTTCTTATAATCTACAGATACGATACAGTACTGTTTCCCACTCATGCGAAATAAACTCTATATTCTTTTGTATTTAATACAGACTGGTCTTATCGACTAAGCCTTTGGTTGTCTTTTAGGGTTGCTATCAGGTTGGTGAACTGACAAGTTTCCATTTTCATACAAACGATGGAAATGTTTTTGTCTTTTTGGTATACAAGTGTTCTTTGTATGTAGATACTGGACTAATAGGACCAATAGAGGCACAACAATCAATAAGGTAACACATACAGTAAGAACAATGAAACTGGTTGTCACTGAAATAGAAAACAAATCTACAATGAATATCAAGATTGCATGAAAAACACCAAGAGAATATTGTCAGCTCTCTGTGATTGACCCTATAGTGTACACCATCAGGGACGGTGGAACAGTTTTTAGATTGAAGGGGGGAGGGAGGGCTAAGCTCAGTTTCTTATCACCCCTCCCCCCCACGGCTCCACCATCCCTGATCATGGAAAGGATGGAATTGAGGCTTTGACTTATCATGCGATGACAACCGTGACAATTGGCAGGAATAATAGAATATGGACTAAAATTATTTACATGAGAAAGAGTTCAGTCTCCCAGAGGAAAAAAAATCCTTTGTTCCAGCCTCCTGTTATGGCTGCCATGTGATGGTGCAAAGCCCCTTTTGCCTAGCATACTGTACTTACATTTTGAACAAGATGACTGGCCTTCATTTGACGTCATAAAGTTGTTTTTACAAACTCTACACATAGTTGATCTACACAAAAGATAAAAAACCTATCAGGTTAATTACCATATATTTTTTTCAGCAAGTTAGCCAGACACAACAGCTCTACTGGTTTAATTTCAATACTGTCAATTGAAGGGTTCAAAGCGAAAACGGCCTAAGTGCTCTTTTGGATAATTTTTTCGAATTTTCGAATTTTCACCAAATCAATCTAAAAAAGGCATCTGATGATCTAATTTGGTCTAAAAACAAACATCTACTATTTTTTTCCGAAGAAATTGTCCGAAAAAGGACATTTTTGGCGATTTTAGAGATTTTTTGATTCGTACAAACCTTAAGCTCGTCCAGGGTAGTTTCTTTTTGGCTTCGATCAAGACTCCTGTGTTTTTGTTTTACTGGGGAGGCATGAAACTGGTTAACATGTTGAACACGTTTGAAACAGGTTTTCAGTCTAATCAGAACTTTGACGAATTCGCATCATTCGTGATTTCGTCGTTGTTTTTTGCTATTAATTTGCCTCTAAACGCTTCTGGAACAGCATCATTAAGCTTTCTAGTTGTGATGAGTCTACTGTTTGAAAGAAATCAAGCTGGTGAGATGATTTCGAGTAAAAATTAGTGTTTTTTTCGCACTCGTGAATCTTGGCGACCGTTGAAGAAATCATCACTTAAAGACTGTTTTAGAGGAAAATGCTCGGACTGCCGCGGCTATTTTTGTAAGTTTTGGCGATCAAAGAACACAACAAGCCTGAAAATTTGGCAGAATTCCGAGGTAGCGTTAGACTTATAAAAAAAACTTGAAATGGAGGGAGGCTATGACGGCTGCCGAAAATTTGGTTGATTTCCCAGAATGCATTGCAGTGGTATTTTTGCCAAAACACGTGTAGTTCGAAATAGGCATGTTCGTAGTGATTTAGCGGTGTAAGTAGAATGAAGTAAAACTTGAAAAACTTGCATAAGATTAGAAGAAGGACTGAATTTTCTTAGGATATTAAACTCTTGGCTCGAAGGCCAAGTTTTTAGCCAAAACATACATATATATTAATAGGTTTATTCGTCCCCATGAACACTGATGTCGAGATTAGTATATAGCGCTTATTAAACAAAAAAAAAACAAAACAAAAAAAAAAAAAAAAAAAAAAAAAATAGAATTAGCATAAAATAACACTATTTAGTGATATTTATTTAGTGCGCGCACTCTAAGATTTGTACTTATGCATATTCACTCGGGTATTTTTATCGTCCTATACAAATTTGTGCTTTTCACGCAAGAGTGAACGGTTGTCAAGCAAAGCGAAAGCGTAACTACGGGCCGAATTTCACCTTTTTCGGACAATTTCTTCGGAAAAAAATAGTAGATGTTTGTTTTTAGACCAAATTAGATCATCAGATGCCTTTTTTAGATTGATTTGGTGAAAATTCGAAAATTCGAAAAAATTATCCAAAAGAGCACTTAGGCCGTTTTCGCTTTGAACTCTTCAGTTCTCGCAGTATTGTCACGCTCTGACCGTGACGTAATTTATGTCACGCAATACTGCGAGAACTGAAGGGTTCAAAGCGAAAACGGCCTAAGTGCTCTTTTGGATAATTTTTTCGAATTTTCGAATTTTCACCAAATCAATCTAAAAAAGGCATCTGATGATCTAATTTGGTCTAAAAACAAACATCTACTATTTTTTTCCGAAGAAATTGTCCGAAAAAGGACATTTTTGGCGATTTTAGAGATTTTTTGATTCGTACAAACCTTAAGCTCGTCCAGGGTAGTTTCTTTTTGGCTTCGATCAAGACTCCTGTGTTTTTGTTTTACTGGGGAGGCATGAAACTGGTTAACATGTTGAACACGTTTGAAACAGGTTTTCAGTCTAATCAGAACTTTGACGAATTCGCATCATTCGTGATTTCGTCGTTGTTTTTTGCTATTAATTTGCCTCTAAACGCTTCTGGAACAGCATCATTAAGCTTTCTAGTTGTGATGAGTCTACTGTTTGAAAGAAATCAAGCTGGTGAGATGATTTCGAGTAAAAATTAGTGTTTTTTTCGCACTCGTGAATCTTGGCGACCGTTGAAGAAATCATCACTTAAAGACTGTTTTAGAGGAAAATGCTCGGACTGCCGCGGCTATTTTTGTAAGTTTTGGCGATCAAAGAACACAACAAGCCTGAAAATTTGGCAGAATTCCGAGGTAGCGTTAGACTTATAAAAAAAACTTGAAATGGAGGGAGGCTATGACGGCTGCCGAAAATTTGGTTGATTTCCCAGAATGCATTGCAGTGGTATTTTTGCCAAAACACGTGTAGTTCGAAATAGGCATGTTCGTAGTGATTTAGCGGTGTAAGTAGAATGAAGTAAAACTTGAAAAACTTGCATAAGATTAGAAGAAGGACTGAATTTTCTTAGGATATTAAACTCTTGGCTCGAAGGCCAAGTTTTTAGCCAAAACATACATATATATTAATAGGTTTATTCGTCCCCATGAACACTGATGTCGAGATTAGTATATAGCGCTTATTAAACAAAAAAAAAACAAAACAAAAAAAAAAAAAAAAAAAAAAAAAAATAGAATTAGCATAAAATAACACTATTTAGTGATATTTATTTAGTGCGCGCACTCTAAGATTTGTACTTATGCATATTCACTCGGGTATTTTTATCGTCCTATACAAATTTGTGCTTTTCACGCAAGAGTGAACGGTTGTCAAGCAAAGCGAAAGCGTAACTACGGGCCGAATTTCACCTTTTTCGGACAATTTCTTCGGAAAAAAATAGTAGATGTTTGTTTTTAGACCAAATTAGATCATCAGATGCCTTTTTTAGATTGATTTGGTGAAAATTCGAAAATTCGAAAAAATTATCCAAAAGAGCACTTAGGCCGTTTTCGCTTTGAACTCTTCAGTTCTCGCAGTATTGTCACGCTCTGACCGTGACGTAATTTATGTCACGCAATACTGCGAGAACTGAAGGGTTCAAAGCGAAAACGGCCTAAGTGCTCTTTTGGATAATTTTTTCGAATTTTCGAATTTTCACCAAATCAATCTAAAAAAGGCATCTGATGATCTAATTTGGTCTAAAAACAAACATCTACTATTTTTTTCCGAAGAAATTGTCCGAAAAAGGACATTTTTGGCGATTTTAGAGATTTTTTGATTCGTACAAACCTTAAGCTCGTCCAGGGTAGTTTCTTTTTGGCTTCGATCAAGACTCCTGTGTTTTTGTTTTACTGGGGAGGCATGAAACTGGTTAACATGTTGAACACGTTTGAAACAGGTTTTCAGTCTAATCAGAACTTTGACGAATTCGCATCATTCGTGATTTCGTCGTTGTTTTTTGCTATTAATTTGCCTCTAAACGCTTCTGGAACAGCATCATTAAGCTTTCTAGTTGTGATGAGTCTACTGTTTGAAAGAAATCAAGCTGGTGAGATGATTTCGAGTAAAAATTAGTGTTTTTTTCGCACTCGTGAATCTTGGCGACCGTTGAAGAAATCATCACTTAAAGACTGTTTTAGAGGAAAATGCTCGGACTGCCGCGGCTATTTTTGTAAGTTTTGGCGATCAAAGAACACAACAAGCCTGAAAATTTGGCAGAATTCCGAGGTAGCGTTAGACTTATAAAAAAAACTTGAAATGGAGGGAGGCTATGACGGCTGCCGAAAATTTGGTTGATTTCCCAGAATGCATTGCAGTGGTATTTTTGCCAAAACACGTGTAGTTCGAAATAGGCATGTTCGTAGTGATTTAGCGGTGTAAGTAGAATGAAGTAAAACTTGAAAAACTTGCATAAGATTAGAAGAAGGACTGAATTTTCTTAGGATATTAAACTCTTGGCTCGAAGGCCAAGTTTTTAGCCAAAACATACATATATATTAATAGGTTTATTCGTCCCCATGAACACTGATGTCGAGATTAGTATATAGCGCTTATTAAAAAAAAAAAAAAAAAAAAAAAAAAAAAAAAAAAAAAAAAAAAAAAATAGAATTAGCATAAAATAACACTATTTAGTGATATTTATTTAGTGCGCGCACTCTAAGATTTGTACTTATGCATATTCACTCGGGTATTTTTATCGTCCTATACAAATTTGTGCTTTTCACGCAAGAGTGAACGGTTGTCAAGCAAAGCGAAAGCGTAACTACGGGCCGAATTTCACCTTTTTCGGACAATTTCTTCGGAAAAAAATAGTAGATGTTTGTTTTTAGACCAAATTAGATCATCAGATGCCTTTTTTAGATTGATTTGGTGAAAATTCGAAAATTCGAAAAAATTATCCAAAAGAGCACTTAGGCCGTTTTCGCTTTGAACTCTTCAGTTCTCGCAGTATTGTCACGCTCTGACCGTGACGTAATTTATGTCACGCAATACTGCGAGAACTGAAGGGTTCAAAGCGAAAACGGCCTAAGTGCTCTTTTGGATAATTTTTTCGAATTTTCGAATTTTCACCAAATCAATCTAAAAAAGGCATCTGATGATCTAATTTGGTCTAAAAACAAACATCTACTATTTTTTTCCGAAGAAATTGTCCGAAAAAGGACATTTTTGGCGATTTTAGAGATTTTTTGATTCGTACAAACCTTAAGCTCGTCCAGGGTAGTTTCTTTTTGGCTTCGATCAAGACTCCTGTGTTTTTGTTTTACTGGGGAGGCATGAAACTGGTTAACATGTTGAACACGTTTGAAACAGGTTTTCAGTCTAATCAGAACTTTGACGAATTCGCATCATTCGTGATTTCGTCGTTGTTTTTTGCTATTAATTTGCCTCTAAACGCTTCTGGAACAGCATCATTAAGCTTTCTAGTTGTGATGAGTCTACTGTTTGAAAGAAATCAAGCTGGTGAGATGATTTCGAGTAAAAATTAGTGTTTTTTTCGCACTCGTGAATCTTGGCGACCGTTGAAGAAATCATCACTTAAAGACTGTTTTAGAGGAAAATGCTCGGACTGCCGCGGCTATTTTTGTAAGTTTTGGCGATCAAAGAACACAACAAGCCTGAAAATTTGGCAGAATTCCGAGGTAGCGTTAGACTTATAAAAAAAACTTGAAATGGAGGGAGGCTATGACGGCTGCCGAAAATTTGGTTGATTTCCCAGAATGCATTGCAGTGGTATTTTTGCCAAAACACGTGTAGTTCGAAATAGGCATGTTCGTAGTGATTTAGCGGTGTAAGTAGAATGAAGTAAAACTTGAAAAACTTGCATAAGATTAGAAGAAGGACTGAATTTTCTTAGGATATTAAACTCTTGGCTCGAAGGCCAAGTTTTTAGCCAAAACATACATATATATTAATAGGTTTATTCGTCCCCATGAACACTGATGTCGAGATTAGTATATAGCGCTTATTAAACAAAAAAAAAAAAAAACAAAAAAAAAAAAAAAAAAAAAAAAAAAATAGAATTAGCATAAAATAACACTATTTAGTGATATTTATTTAGTGCGCGCACTCTAAGATTTGTACTTATGCATATTCACTCGGGTATTTTTATCGTCCTATACAAATTTGTGCTTTTCACGCAAGAGTGAACGGTTGTCAAGCAAAGCGAAAGCGTAACTACGGGCCGAATTTCACCTTTTTCGGACAATTTCTTCGGAAAAAAATAGTAGATGTTTGTTTTTAGACCAAATTAGATCATCAGATGCCTTTTTTAGATTGATTTGGTGAAAATTCGAAAATTCGAAAAAATTATCCAAAAGAGCACTTAGGCCGTTTTCGCTTTGAACTCTTCAATTAAGACCTTAAGCATGAGAATGAGAGAGAAGAAGACAACTTTATTTTTGTTCAAAAAACATGTGCAATCAGTCATGTTTAGTCAAAACATGTTCATGTTGACAACAACTTGTGAAAATGTGATATTCACATCAAAGGAAAACTCAGGCCACATGTATGTCAACTAAGTCTATGGCAACTCGTTGTCATCTTTGCCTCTTCTCCTCATGCTTAAGGTCCTTAATATAATATGAAACCAACTGCATAGGAATGTTGATGACAGACAGGATGTAACTCAATAATTTCACAGACCCCCTCATTAGCTGGAGTGTCTCCAGAAAACCCTTGAAAAGCAAAAATCTGACAAGTCATTAACATACCCAGGTTTTGCAGCAAAACTTCCTGGCTTACAAGGAGAACATGTGCTACTGCCTTCCTTTGAACTGTAAAACCCAGTCTCACATCTAAACAACAAATAGACAAACTGTTATTTATCATACCTAAACTTACATTTATAGACACTGAAATCCTTTGATGAGTTCTAGAATTTGATTGCCACTCAGCAGGATTCACAAAATAGATGCATTTTTTCGCATTTGAATATATTTTATATAGAACTTGCACTTGATAAATTTATAATTTACTTGTGCTTGATACCTGCAAATAACTTTTGCAATCAACTGACAAACAAGACTGATTTTACACTCATGTTAGACAGGACAACAACAGAAACACACTTGGAAGAGAAAAAGCCAAATATATAGAGTAAATGATGATGATGTCACAAGTACAAACAATATTTGTCAACTTGATATTAGTGTAGATTAGATGATGATAGTGATGAAATATCATAATCGTTTTATTGCTGAAACTCAATCCTCAGTAACTATGCAAGTAGCCCGAATTTTGCTGGTAATTTGAAGATCATGAGATTTGAGCCTCGCCATGGACATCACTAAAATGGTGTTTTCTTATCTTTAAATTAGCTTTATGGTTAAGTGATAATTACCCCACAAGCACAATGAAAACATTTTGAATATACATACACTTACTTTTTGCAAGCAAAAGTTGTGAAGTTGAATCCACTTCCAGGACTGTAAGTACCACTTGGGCAGGACAGGCACATGATGCTATTGATGAGATATTCACCCCTCTGGCAGAGAACTACAACAACAATGATTACAATGTAATAGTCAGAGTGAAGTATTACATGTTATAAAAAGTCCCTTATGACATGTTAGAGTGCGTTTATTAAGTATACATGAAATGCTTTGTAAGAATTGTAATACATTCAGCGAATTTTGTAAACGGTAAATTGTACAGTTTGCATGTGCAATAAATTAACTTAATATATAAGATGCAAGAACCATAGGTAAAATGTATCTCCAAACAGAACTTTCTTATACATTCCTGTACATCTTATCACAGATAGGTTACAAATCCACATGACGAATACATAATGTAAGGGTAATGCTTCATTGCTTTCTTATAACAAAATAGTGGTCTACATGTATGTTGTAGTTATGACATTTATTGATTGTTTTATTTGGGTTCTGACACACACGCTTCCTGCCATTTTAGTGTTTTTTCTCAAACATCTGATTATCACCTGAATGAACTTGCCTAAATGAGTAGGTACACTCAGACAAAGTACAAATTAAGCAATAAAATTGAGTTTCCAACTTGGCTGATGGGAGCAAAAACATAAAATAGATGTGATGAAAACTGCTATAGTGTAGCTGAAACATTTGAAGGGTTCAAAGCGAAAACGGCCTAAGTGCTCTTTTGGATAATTTTTTCGAATTTTCGAATTTTCACCAAATCAATCTAAAAAAGGCATCTGACGATCTAATTTGGTCTAAAAACAAACATCTTCTATTTTTTTCCGAAGAAATTGTCCGAAAAAGGACATTTTTGGCGATTTTAGGGATTTTTTGAGTCGTACAAACCTTAAGCTCATCCAGGGTAGGTTCTTTTTGACTTCGATCAACACTCCTGTGTTTTTGTGTTACTGGGGAGGCATGAAACTGGTAAACATGTTTAACACGTTTGAAACAGGCTTTCAGTCTAATCAGAACTTTGACGAAGTCGCATCATTCGTGATTTCGTCATTGTTTTTTGCTATTAATTTGCCTCTAAACGCTTCTGGAACAGCATCATTAAGCTTTCTAGTTGTGATGAGTCTACTGTTTGAAAGAGATCAAGCAGTTGAGATGATTTCGAGTAAAAATTAGTGTTTTTTTTCGCACTCGTGAATCTTGGCGACCGTTGAAGCCGAATCATCACTTAAAGACTGTTTTAGAGGCAAATTCTCGGACTGCCGCGGCTATTTTTGCAAGTTTTGGCGATCAAAGAACACAACAAGCCTGAAAATTCGGCAGAATTCCGAGGTAGCGTTAGACTTATAAAAAAAAACTTGAAATGGGGGGAGGCTATGGCGGCTGCCGAAAATTTGGTTGATTTCCCAGAATGCATTGCAGTGGTATTTTTGTCGAAACACATGTAGTTCGAAATAGGCATGTTCGTAGTGATTTAGCGGTGTAAGTAGAATGAAGTAAAACTTGAAAAACTTGCATAAGATTAGAAGAAGGACTGAATTTTCTTAGGATATTAAACTTTTTGCTCGAAGGCCAAGTTTTTAGCCAAAAAATACATATATATTAATAGGTTTATTCGTCCCCATGAACACTGATGTCGAGATTAGTAAATAGCGTTTATTAAAAAAAAAAAAAAAAAAAAATAGAATTAGCATAAAATAACACTATTTAGTGGTATTTATTTAGTGCGCGCACTCTAAGATTTGTACTTATGCATATTCACTCGGGTATTTTTATCGTCCTATACAAATTTGTGCTTTTCACGCAAGAGTGAACGGTTGTCAAGCAAAGCGAAAGCGTAACTACGGGCCGAATTTCACCTTTTTCGGACAATTTCTTCGGAAAAAAATAGAAGATGTTTGTTTTTAGACCAAATTAGATCGTCAGATGCCTTTTTTAGATTGATTTGGTGAAAATTCGAAAATTCGAAAAAATTATCCAAAAGAGCACTTAGGCCGTTTTCGCTTTGAACTCTTCATTTATTGGATTGCTTCAATCCAAAAAAATCTGTCTGTTATCATATGGAACACAAAACACATGAAAAAAATTGTGATTCCCAGAATGGTTTTTTTGTTGTTGGGTTTTTGTTGCAATTTCCCAACAATAACCCAAAATAAACCCATTTTGGAAATCCCAAACTTGAACCCAATGTTGGATTTTGTAGCATTTTCCCAAACATAACCCCCCCAAAAAAACCATTTTGGGAATCACAGATTTTTTCCTGTGAAAGCCTCACAACTACTATCATGATGGTAATCATTTGTTTGAATGAAATGAGGGCAATAAAATAAAGATTTACCTGGACAACGATGGTCTGTTGTGCAGTTTGAACAAGTCATCACTCTTTTGCCACTGTTTTTCACAGGTGACAGACTAGTACTACCATTGACTTGATTACACTTAAAATAACAGTTCTACAAAGAAAACTACTTTTAAAATACTAATCCTAAACCAGTTATTACTATTATAATATAACTGAGCGGGAAACATTATGTATAGTGTGAATTCATGGTGTTGATCAAGTAGTAAGGAAGGTCCACACTAGAGTGATTCCCTAAACCACAGCATTATTATTGCATCAGTAAAGTACCATAGACTAGTAGTGATAGTGACTGAAATCTGGAGCAGGTTCATGGATTAGTTTTATAACAATGACAATGATAGAATCAACCATCCAATTTACAACATTGTACTAGGTTTCAAGAAACTCTCTGGTGTACATTTAAATTGCTATACACATGCAAATGATATAAAGAAGAGGACGTATTTTCACCATTTGTGTGTCAAGCAAGGATAGCTGACCATCAATCATTCTTCCACACATTTCTAATAGTTGCAATCACTTGGGACCATGTACTTCGATAGCAAAGCCTGGAAAGTACTATCGACTGGATGAATCCCCATCCAATGGATAAAATCTCATAAAAATTATAAGTAGTAAAGACCTTTTATTCCAGTGGAGAACTTTGTCAAGCTTCATGCTTCTGTTTGCACGAAGCCTAAATAAAGTTATCAATTGGATAAAGTTAACCACTCTATAGAATTTCTTTAGACTTTTCCACTGGATAGCGCTATTCATGCTTCATGAAACTGGCCCCTGGTGTCTAGTATAAAATAATAATTCTTGAGAACAATAAGCATTAGATTGTCCAAAGTCACTTACTGTGAAATTCACTTTCCCGGAACCTTGAGCAATATTTACAACAGGCCCTTGTGACATGCCATATGACTTGGTGAACGAACACACAGATGCTCTCAAACTACCTCCTTTCCCAATATGAACCACTGATCCATATGTTACATTATTACCAGTAAACATTATTCTTGTCATATTTATAACTGACTCTTCAACAATTTTTATAGCAGTTCCAAAATTATTTGTGAAGATGGATTCAATCATGGTGCCTTGAGCTCCAGATAGCAACAAAAGCACTTCATCTATACCAACTGTATTTGAAATGAATTTAGTATTTTGGATAGCAAGTGGTGTTGTTTTTATGGATAATATTGGTGTCTTGTTGTATGAAAATGTACTATTTAGTAATTTTATCTTGTTATTAAAACCAGTTACTCCTGAAACTGATATCAAAGGAAACAATGCCTGCCAGCCAGCACACTCTGTTACCACAGAGTTGATGATGTTTATACTTGAACCAGCACTTAAAAGACTAAATCCAATGTGAGATACAGTTGAGTTGATGATACTAACACTTGAAATAATGCTGTTGATAAGGACATGATTTGATGTGTTTCTCCACTGTAAGTTGGTAAATTTCACATTACATTTTAGGATATCTGCTGAGAGCCCAATTTGAGCTGATTCCCTGTAAATAAATGAAAAATGTTGATATAGCTGAGGTAGTAAATGATATCATTCAAGTTGAAGTTATGAATCTGGTAATCAGATGCTAACTGGATATACATGGTCACAGTCGCTCTCTGTCAGTTTTTTTAGTCGCTCCTTGCGACCCACCTAGTTGAGCGACCTACCAAATACGAAGAGCGAAAACTAAGACTTATGGAATCAGTCTAGATAAATAAATAATGAAATTGAATATCTAAGTTAATGAATATGGTAAATGAAAATAATAGTAAAATAACATAGAAATCAATAGAAGAGCAAGTAAATAGTTCAATAAATAAACAATTAAAAAAACAAGTGTGCATTATTTTTTGTATAATTTATAAAGACAAATGAACATTCTCTGCATTATTGTAATCGCAATTTTTTTTATATATAGATGTATATGTAGCTCACAACACAGATGTATATATATAATTTTCTTAACTGTAACTAGTCATGTATTTTTTGAATAAATAAATAAAAATTAAAAAATTAAAAAAACAAATAAATAAAACAAACAGACAAATAAATGAATAATCAAAAGCAACCAAATAAAATAAAAATGAATGGACAACTGCATAACTGAATGGATAATATGGATGGATGGATGGACGAATAGATGAATGAATGAATCACTTACCCAAACCCTTGTATAACCACATTTCTCAAGTTCCCAAGACTGCAGTCCATTTTGACTGACTCAAAAGAATAAACACCGGTACCAGGGATTACATTTATAAATACACTTGTTGCGTTACCAACTTTTTCTAAAGCAAACTTGAAGCTTTTACAGGGATGTTCTTTTTGCCCACAATCTAAGCTATCAAACCCAGAGGAAGACACAAATATGGTCAGATCATCTCTTGACACAAACCGTTCGTTGGGCTCGCTCAGTGTGAAGCAAAATATGTTTGTACAAAGCAGGCAAGTGAGTAAAATGATATGCAAATTCATAGTTCTATCTTTCATTTGCAAAAAATGGTTTTTGTCATCGGTATATTCGAAGAAAAATATTTTTACAAACAACAAACTGAGAGCCGCACAAACACATTTATGGATTTGGAAATTTACTGTTATCTAAGCATGAGCCCATCGTCTATCTGAAACTCCTGGTCAGCGAGTTATTAGGTATGCGGGGTTCCTGTGTCCTCGTGTTCAAGATAATCAAAAATGGCCGCCCGACAAGCTGCAAATAGGTTATTTGTGGCAAGATTGCCATGGACAGCTTGTAAAAGTAAGTTGGACTAGAAAAGATTCCAAATTATGAAACTTAAAATTGTAAACTATCGATTTATTTATAGAGCTTGACCAAATGATACAAAGATGTAGTTTGTTTTTGGTCAAATATAGTTTTTTTGTGTTGCAACACTGGAAAAAATTACAAAAAACCAAGTGTGTTTATTTACCTGATTTTGCAATATCCAAATAACTTAACATGGAAAAAAGGCTTTTTTTCTGAGATTTTCAAAAGAAAAAGCCTTTTTTCCATGTTTATTTATTTGGATATTGCAAAATCAGGTAAATAAACACACTTGGTTTTTTGTAATTTTTTCCAGTGCAGGTTATAAATCTTGTGTTGGTGAAATTTTTAAAATGATTAAAATTTTATCATGGTTTTATCTTTAGATAGTCTAAAAGAACACTTTAGTCAATATGGAAAAGTGTTGTCAAGTAAAGTTATATTTGTAAGTAGTAACTGTGACGTCAGATCAAATCAATCCAATCAGGACTGATGGTTTTTTATATATAAAGTTAAGCTTATATATCTACAAAGATTCAAAATTAGTTGGGACATTCGTTTTTTTAACCAAACTTTTATGTTGAGTGTTTTTCAGGAACATTTCCCCTCCCCTATGCCAATGTTGTTTATATAATCAGGTGTTCTTGTTTTGTTTTTGTCTTGTTTTATGCTATTCAAGTGGTCATTTTCATAAGTCATTTTCAAAAGTAACACAGTAAAATATTCATTGTATGCTTATATTTCAGGATATGAAATCTGGACGATCTAAAAAGTATGGTTTTGTGTTCTTTGCTGATGAGGCTGGATGTGAAAAAGCCGTGTCAGATGATAAGCATGTTATTGAAGGACAGAGGGTGAGTGGAAAAACATCACTAGCATACATCTGTAACTACTTGTCTGAATGTTAAGCTTCAAATTGTTTTGTTTTCAAGACTATTTAGTCAGTTTCCCAAAAAAAACTATACATTTTCTTTATGGCCTAGATATGACACTTTATATTCACACTTCAAATTTACAACAACAAAAAAGACCGACTTCTGCCTTAGTAATATTATTAATCAAGGGGGAGGGACTGATTTTTCTAGACTCACACTGTCATCTTTTTAAGGGCAATTTTAAATAGATTGATGTAAATTTTCATGTCTTTGCATAAAAAATTTGCAAGACACCTTTTTGCACCCCCTTTCGCACCCATCCCGAGAATTAATGTAATGTAATGTAATGTAATGTAATGTAATGTAGTGCTTATATAGCGCATTTTCCACCGATGTCTCAATGCGCTTTACAATCTTTAATATTTATAGTGTGTAATCCGGATTTACAAGCATGACTGCTCTCTTAATAAAAGACAATTTTGATATCTATTATTGGTTTTATATTATTTTTAGGTAGCTGTGGAAGTTATGAGCAGTGCCCCCATGGGAAGACGCCAACGGAACAACACAAGAACTGAATCAGAATGATTATAGACAATTTAAAACAAATTCACAATAACTACACTTTGTACAAAATGTTTTGCTTTATTCTGCAATAAAGCTATTGAAGTTTTAAGTTAACCCAAGTGTTGACAACATGTTTACATGTATTGATGATGGTCCAACCCCCTGAAAACAATATTATGGATCCCACTGCACACTTCAGGGAACAAAATATTGTGCCGTTAGAAAAACGTTTATTTCAGCAGCTGGCCTGGTCTTCACATTACATTTTGAAATGACTTGGTTTCTTTTGGCAAGGCCACTAATTCACTGCTTTCACAATATTTATAACCATAATGCCTCTTGTTTTTGAGGGGTTGTTTTTGTGATGCAAATAACAACATTATTCAATAACAAATGACAATAATAACTCACCAAAATTAGTAAAAGGTATTATGAAGATATGAAAGTAGAAAATTTGACAAATCAAAGATGTGGCCTATAAACTAATAGATTTTATATGACAGTGCAGATGCAATGGGGTACTTAACCGTCACATTATACACTTCATGTCACATTCAGTGTGACCTCATTAACATTACACCATGCACTAGGGTGCAAAGCTACTAAGGAAAATGAAGTTGCAGTTTTTAGGTAAAAAAAACAAACAAAAAAACAGAAGCTATTTATGTTGAGAAAATATTAAGAGTGGAAATGTATGAAGTATGTCTGGTTTAGTATGATATACTTGATTGTGGTAGAGCACTTTTACTGCAATACCTATAATACAGTATGGAAACTGGGACATTGTCCATATGTATTTTATGTGGTTTCCAAGGCTTTAAACTATGAAATGGATTTATTTTCATGTTTTTTTCATTAATCAAAGCACTATGAAATTATTTCATAGGTAATACTCTAAAAACTATGAAAATCCTATGAAAGAAAATAAATGCATTTCAAAGTTTAAGCTCATGAAAACCAAATGAAATACTTATGAAAAAGTGTTCTGCATGGTATTGCAGTAATAGTGAAGGAATATAGCTATTTTTATCTGTGTTGCATCCTGCACACAAAAATATCCCTTGCTGTTCAGAGTAATGAGACAATCTGGTGTCCAGGCACATATTGTCACCCTTCACATTTTTGAACTCTTGAAACATTCTGAATAATCATCATAGTCTAGTTTCACAACAAAAATGCTTGATACTACACTGTTTTTCAGCCTATTGTTTATGTGTGTTTGGGTTCTTCATTGCTTTGATGTTCTTGCTTGTTTAGTAATTCGACAGTTTGTTTAATCTTCTCATGTTCTTTCTGTCGGTAATATCTGCAAATCTCCCTAAAAATAGACATTAATATTCAATTTCAATAAAATAATAATATATTGGTGGCTAATTGAAATAAGATTATTCCCCTGCTAGCAGAGCCTCTTTTACCTTTGCTGGTAACAGATATAACAGTGAAACTAGTAAAGCATTAGTGAAAGAGAAATGTGTAATTTTTAACTGTAATTAAGTGAAGTTGCCAGTACTGACAATCGACGTTAGTCCTTCGTAGGTGTTCAAAATTACAAATTACCTTTTTTAACTGTGTATTTTGTATATGATCCCAAAACACTTACCAACTACTTAGTGATATTAGTGCAAATGAACCGATAGCCACATCACATGATCTTCTAATATGACCTATAAATACATGGTACAGTTTAAAAGACATTATATTTTCTCCAGTATTGTATGATTTATATTACTTACCACCTTATTGATATATATTACAGTGTGGTGACATCCACCAAAACCACCTCAAGATTATCAAAAATCAAGATTTGAAAACAAGTGATCTCAGAGTTATTTCACTTCATTTTATTGATTGACTTAATTTTATAGAGTTGCCTTGCTATAATGTTGCTTAAGATTGTTTAAAGTGCAAATTTTTATTAAAAAAAAAATCATCTATTCAAATTTTGATTTCTGGTTGGCTAAAAATCCTGAAGTGGCTTTGGTTGAAGTTGTCCCACATAGATTAGAAGTAGAGTTAGTGCTATAAAAAAACTTTTTTGTTTAACATATCTAAGAAATACATGTCATATGAGAATACGTCATACGATGGCTATAATGATGATCACAGTGCAAGTATATTGCAGTGATAATATATATGACATACAAGCTGGATTACAGAATACCCTATAACACCCTGTCAATCATACCGCTGCTTGTGGCTACCTAGTCAGTCAGAAGACACAGGAAACCTGAGTCTTAATTTTGACTGTATAGCGATACTTCAGTTGATGTAAGCCTTCGTTATTCATGTTCAATCAGACAGTGATTGGCTGTTATTTTAATAGAGCTTATTGTTGTTCTGGTTGCCACATTAGCATAACAAATTGTTTGTTAGTAAACATGAAAAATCGATATAGCGGGCAACGTAAATTGCTTTTCTTTTCTTTTGCCATTACCGGGGTATTCTGCAACTGCTTCGAAACACCATTTCCTAGATTAACCAATATTTTTTCAAACCAGACACGTCAGAGAACTCGTGGATTACATAAGTCTAAAGCTTCTTATAATTATTGAAATAACTGATCTGGGTTAAGATAACTTATCTTTTAGTCCTAATTTTGTACAAAAAACCTTTTAGTTATTGACAAAAATGTACAAAAAAACGATAATAAACTTACTTGTTTTTAGAAAATACAACCCGGCAAATGAAAGACCCCCAACGATTCCATACATTAAACTATCGCGAGTACACGGAGTTTTCTGAACAAACTTCATGAAATCCCAAGACGCCTAAAATATATATTAAAAATATTAAAAACATATTGAAAAAAAAAGTAAGATTGACATATTCTTTAGAGGTTTGTACCTTTTCCTGGCCGTCTGAACCACCATCCACCATGTTGTGTAAGATTCTACTCACCGCATAAAGTATATACTGCGGGCTCACTACTTCGATTCCCATTGGTACCCTTTGTCAAATTTACAAAACCAAAAACATTTTTGTCTTTAAATATAAATGTAGGTGCAAGTTACAGTTTTAAGTGTTTGTTTGTAAGATGTGTTTATTTTTAAGTGCCAAAATGTACTAAATTACTTTAATCAACCTTTGCTAATTAACATTGTTGGGGTTCCTGTGGTGGCCAGCGGCAGACTCCATGGCGGGGATTTCGATGAAGTTATTACGAGATTTCAAGATGCAGAACATTTAGATCGCCATATTTTAGCCTTTCACTTTAATTAGCAGCCGTTTCAAACATGCCGCAATTTCCCGTGGTTCTTAACGTTTACGATATGGTATGTAGAAAACTTCTGTATAAACTATTAACTCGTGAATCTACTTCGTATTCTGACTCAATTTTGCCCTTTTGTGATGATTTACTGTATAAATGACAGTATGTCTTCGGATTTTTCGCAAAAACTCAATTATCTTTTTTTAATCCTTTCAGTATTGGATCAATAACTACACATTTAACATCGGTCTTGGTGTGTTTCATTCAGGAGTTGTCATACATGGTCGAGGTAAGGTTTTCCTTTCGATATTTTTTGTGCGCAATCTTTCGGGTTTCATGACGACAGCGAAAAAACATTTTTGCTTGCTTGACAAGTGAAGTGATTTGCTAATATATCTTCAAAAAGAGAATCAAGAAAATATATCTGTACGCTAACTGCATTTAGAATACCCAGTTTTATTATCGCAAACAAGCGCAGTTTTTTTTTTGGCGTAAGGCGTTTAATTGCTTAATGTTGGAAATTTGTCGTCATATGTTGCTTTGGAATTGTTTCGCTTTGATAAATTTTGTCTTCCGGTTCTAATCGTCTCCAACGACTGCGAACACGATCGCATTACAAATATAATCGTTAAGATAACAATAATGATAACAATGGAAATAAATGCTTCTCCGTTTTCCAATTACAGTATTTCCAAATTGTCGCTTATTTTTGCTTCTTATTGTCTAAATTTCTGTAAATTTGTTTGTGGTCAATTTTATGTGGTTTAGTGGTATTTCTTGTCATTTCAAACCAAAAAGTTAAAATGGCAAGTTTTTTACATTTACAATGTACGGATAAAATACGAATGAATACATTATCATTAAAAGCGCATTACGTCAAAGAAGCAAATTGTCAGTCAGAGAATAGAGCTACTAGTAATTAAGGGTCCTGATTACTTAAGCAAAAAGTCATCACGATTTTTTCTTAGAAAGATATTTTATAGAGAATTTATCGATTGATCGAAAAATGGATAGAAATCTATATGGTCCCGAGCCCGTTTTTGAGATAAAATTTTTTGAACGGAACCATGTTTTGACATTTTTGAAGAACAAATGACGAAAAATGCATTTTTCACCAAAAAAATTATTAACCAAAAACTAATAAAGCTATTGACGTAGTTTTAACAGGCAATCTCAACCAGACGTTATTTTACACAAATATGTGAAAATAAATTATATATGTTTTAAAATTTTGTCAAAATTTACTGTTTTGTTGTCGTCTATGACTTAAAATCGCTTTGAAAAGTGAAACCCTAAACTACTTACCATCGCGTGAAATGTTGAAAAGTCATCAGGATTTTTTCAAATCTTGCCAAAAGAAAGATTTTTGCAAAATCTTTCAGAAAAAATTAAGAAAAATATAGAGTCCCGCGCAAAAAATGAGGGTTTTGGCTGGTTGAAGTATAATTTTCGAAGGCTCCTTGTGTTATTCTTATGTTGGCTTTTGGCGGGATTTGGCGCGCGCGCGGCGTTCTCAGCGGTAAATTGCTCGCGGGCACAGGTTTCAAGCGTCGTTGTTGTTCTAAAGTAGTCAGGACCCTTAAGCTGTTTTGTTTGCTCAGTATTTATTTGGTCAATGTGTGCACTTTTGTAATATAGTTCACCGGAAATGTTTTAAGGTCACCTAATATAATAAATTCCTTGCATATTTTTTTCCCTATCTCCTAAAAAAAGGTAATCAAGGACTAATCATTACAATATTAATCAGCCAAACTATTAATTTGGGGAACAAAATAATTCGTTAGAACCAAATTGTTTTATTATTTAAGTGTCTTTCACTTTTGAATAATCATGATTTGTATTCATTTATAAACATGTTACCACTCGTTCCATTTTGTCAGTCATGTAGTTATTCAGCTCCATCATCAAAGTCAGCTGTGAAATAAACTGTATGGTGAACTAAAATACAAGTGAAATGAAATGTATGGTGTCTGAAAATTTTTTTTTTTAACTAGGTAGTTCTGACAAAAGGCAAACCGTGAACTTGTTGTATACTTTTGACTTATGAATGCTTTGAAAAATGTAATACTTTCATCATTTCACAGAGTATGCATATGGTGGTCATCCATACAATTGGACAGGTATATTTGACATGTATCCTAAAAGTACTGAATTATTGGGTCCAGAATTTAAATTCAGGTAAAATTCAACATAGTTATTTAGTTGACTCCATTCTGTAAACAATCTAAGTTAGATTAATCAACAGTCTCACACTTATTCATATGTTTGAATTTGAAAATGGAGATATCTTTCCACTTAACGACACACATAAACAGCTTTTTTTGTCTGCACCAAACCAAGAGGTTTTTGAAAATGTTGTTAAAAAATACTGCCTCTTTGAATTTGTGTGGACACTTGAAAAAGGGATGTATTTTAATAAAATGACATAATGTCTTTCATTTCTCTAAGACATATAGAAACATGTATTTGTGTGGATTGGTGAAAACGATTTGAAAACATTCTCCATTTTAAGAACTAAAAAAATGGATATGTAACTATGGACATAGCCAAAAAGCAAAGTCAACTTAGAACTAATTTGGAATGTTCATTATAATTAATTTAAACAAAAATGACATTAACTATACTATTCAATTGTCTCATTGAAAATCCTCCATGGTAACATAAAACCAATATGGAATGTTTGTTATAATTTATAGTTTTTTTTGGTCCAGTGTTGAATAATTCTAACCACCAAACAAATTCCAGATAAAATATTTCCTTTATAAAGTAATAAATAATAACAAATAATTTAGATGAAAATCTGAAATAGCAAAGCAATTCTCAGAATGATTTAGTGCTGTACTTTCATGACTGTGAAAATTCTCCTTCTCTTATTATACTGGTGACTAACAGGAGAAGGCATAAGGGAATATGTTGCAATATGGCACAATTCATAGATATTTCAGTAATGTGGTTCCAGACTGTTCACTTTGGTTGTATGCTTATTTGTTTATCGTTACACCCCCACCTAAAATGTGACAGATATGTCCTTACATTATTAGTGATCCACCTAATCTCTTTTTCAAAGAAACTTCTCAACTAGGGGGCAGAGTCTTAACAATTGTACACATCTATGATACGTCTAGATATTTGTATATGATAGGAAAGGAAAGGTACTTATATTTAATCTCCGTCAGTATAGTTCCTTCAGCTTGAAGCTGGTCTCCCATGAAGCCAACAGTGCACACTTTTCCCCCAATCATGCTCCTTTTTACGGTACTTAAAGCTACTACAAGCTACACAGAATGAAAAGAAGCCAAAACACGAAAGTGACACTGTGAATCTAACTTGTGACCTCTTGCACAGATGGTCGCGCACTAGCCAACTATGCCATCCTTATTCCTAAAAAAAGTCTGAATAGTATTAAGATTTTCATAAAATTCAGGCAGTCATGACAAACAATAAGTGTTAAAACAATATTTTATTCAATACTTGTATATATTTTAATGAAAATACCAATCATGCACATCAGTTACCTAGTAAGTTTCATGCTTGAAAGCAAAACGTGGGGGATTTATAATTGTGACTAGATAAATATTAGAATGATATTTTTTTTGAAGATGATTATTATTCTCATATTATTCTCGTATAAAAAAAAGAGTTGTTGTCAGCAATATAAAATTATTGATTTTATACATAATATTCATCATGAAATCTTTGTTTGTTATCCTGTCTGATATGAGAATGGAACAGTATTAGTAGAATACATGAAAATGTATTAATAAAGAGGGGTCAAGTAAAGAATCCTTAATCATAGTTATAATATTCAATAAACTAAAAATGATTCATGACCAAGACTGTATCATTCCACTAGTATGTACTTGCCACACATCGTTGAAAACACTCCTTATATTTTACCTGGGAGGGGTACTACCCTATATCGACTATACGGGGATGATCCGCTGAACAGGGTATGGTTTTTCGACCTTGTTGTCATGAACAGGGTATCCAATTATACTCTATCTCCGATTTAATCCAAACTTCCTGTCATACTCAGGGTCCAAAAAATGAGAAAAATTATTTCGCATTCAGGAAATTGACAGAAATAAGATCGTTGACTTTACAAAACGATAAGAGCAGCACATGCGTCTGAATTGTTATATTTATACAAATCATATAATGTCTGTAAACAATTGAAATTTGTCATAAACAGGGAATGGAAGTTAAGTATTTTTTGTCATAAACATGGTAACCCCTACAAGATCCCAGTGGAACACCCCTACACAGATCTGAAGGGAGTACCCCCCCGGGTTATTTTACTACTTACTAATTTAGTAATGATTATAACTCTGTGGTGTAGTTCAATTTAATTTTATTGCAGGGCTAAAAATAAGAGCAGGTCAAGGGACAATGTCCCTCCAAATTTGCTACTTGACCTGCAAATCAGAGTTTGAAGGGACATTCAAGTTGACATTCATATTTGTGAGGGAAAAAACTGATCTTGTAGATGTATTAAAAAAAAGAATTATTGTTACAAATTTTGACATTTCAAAAAATGGGTAATGACCTTCCAAAAATGCATAGGTCATCTTGACCTATGTATGCCAGGCTGTTATTTCGAGTTGTGTTCAATGGCTTTTCGTTCAATAGGTTTTTCTTCATTGCCTTTTTGCTCAATGAGTTTTTGTTCGATGTGTTTGCGTTCGATGGGTTTTCGTTCGATGGGTTCCTGTCTCTGATGAGTCCGCATTCAATTGCGTTCGGTAATGAGTTTTCATTTAATAATTTGACATTTGCATTATTAAATTTGAAAAACTGTTTGATGGAATTACCTATTGATTCAAATACATTGGCATTCTGATCATCAAAATCGAGTTACAAATTTGACACTATTTGTTAGATGAATTTTGTCATAGAATTCACTCCATAGTGTTTTGACATTGTTAGTACTGAATGTGAGAATCATGGAATTAGTGGCTTAAAAACTATACCAGGCATTGTTTTAATCATCATGACAGAACATATTTCCCATGATTCCATGGATGCATAACCCTATAACAACCTCCTTCCCTCCACCCCAAAAAACTGTTAAAGATAGTAATATTTATTTATTTAATATTATAATAAATTATGTGGTAATATTTAATTCTTAAATGCAGCACATGTTAACATTTGAAATAACATGATCAAATGCACTTAATGATTTGTATATCATCTCATTCATTATTATTTCATGTGAGTCTATGTTCTTGTTTTTAATCACAGAGAATCTATAAAATTAGGAGTAACAGAATTTACAGAGGAAGAAATCAATGAAATTGTAAGAGAAATGGGGACAAGATTCACTGGTCAATCTTATCATTTGGTAGACAAGTGAGTATACTGTAATGACTCATAAGCAAAATACCTGATGGTGACCAACACTGGCTCAGTGGCTGTTATACTGGCCAACCTACAGACTTGACAATGAGGATGGGTGACACTGGGTGAATAGAGATAATATGTACCATATCTTAGCCACAGTTTCTTTAGATAAAGAGAGAAAAAAAAGAAGTTCATGGACCAATTTTATCAAATTTCAACATTTTTACACCCGCACAAACATAAAATTTGCCCAAATACAAGGAATGTAGCTTTCTACAATTAATTTTTTACACTATTTATAAAATATTGGATGGATTTTTTATCTTAGTTTATAGGTTTTCTAAACTCAATACCTATAGTTCGAAACAGGTTTTTGCTGAACTTCTATAAATGGATGGGCGTAATTTGAATTTATTGATTGAGGTGGATTTTCTTGAAAAACGTGTGAAAAACTGAAAAATCACACTTTTTGAAGTCTTATACCTCGAAAACCAATACGGTGACCACATAATTTTTTTGTAGTATTTGAATGCCCCACCAATAATCTTCAAATGACAGTTTCAATGACTATTTCTGAAGATCCGGTACTACCTTAAGGACAGTGCCCACTAATTGAAAATCAATCATTTTTTTCAAAAATGCGGTTAACTCTTCTACAACCAGAGCACATTCAAAATCTGCTTAGAAAGTTGGGGATCACCACGGAGTTAAGATAGATAATTTGAATGGAAAATCAGAAGAAAAAAAACGCCAGAAACGTGTAATTTACGAAATTTGAAAAGTGCGAGCAAATAAATTCCCAGAGCAAGAAATTTCATTTTTTTCCACAATTGTGTTCAAGGAAGAGATTTATCTCATATTTTTGGAAAGCCATAGCGTCAGTTTTGAAAAATCAAAAATACAATTGCCGATTTTGTCTTCAAAAGCATGACCAGAAGTTCCAAACCCGTAAATATGGCTGCAAAATTCAGTGTCTTCTTTTAATGATTTTTCAACGGATCCAAAAAAAAACTGAGTTTGAACACTTAATTATAGGTAGCAGTTTTAAAAAAATGGGGTACCCAGGCGATGTAGTGAGCTATAAGGCTTTGAATTTGATTCCAAGCTTCTTTCTAAGTTTCTTCGATAATTTAAATAAATCCCCAGCCCTCCCCTGGACAGTGGAAGAATGCGCAAAGCATTTTCAAGATGGCGCCCGGTGTTGTTTGTTAAAATTGAAGCTCAAACGATGTGATTTTTATGCACATTTACTCATGAAAATGAATTTTTAAATCCAGTCACAAAAAGATTAAGTATTTAACGTGCAGGAAAAAGCTTTTGGTTGCTGATAAACTGTCAAAACTGTTTGTTTTGGAATGATTTCCAGCTGAAAATGATCGCTTTCAAAAAAAATGTTTTTTTCAAATTTTTGGTGCTCGAGCTTGCTAGCGCACTACATTGCCAGCAAAATGTGCAGAACACGATGCACGCTGACAATAGTGGGCACCGTCCTTAATAGCTCACATTTTCAATTTTAGAGGAATAAATGGTACTTGGATGCAAACGTTGACCATTTTCTCATTTGTTGTTGTCTTCCACCAATACTGAAATTGTGAGCTTTAAAAAAGCCGCCATATTGCGACCATTTACAAAATATGTAAAAATCAATAAAAAATTGAGGAACCACTTTTAGGACATTAAAACTAGATTTTTTTAGGTCACTGATTCATAGAGATTATGTTATATATAAACATGTTAGCTAGAGAGCCGAGCTTCCCTTTAAATAAAATAATGTCAACAAAGTTCCATGTGTTGTTACATAAAGGAAAACAACATGAAAAGGGCTTAAGGTTAATGATTGATGAATTACTAAAGTGACAAAGATTGTGCTGTCTTAATTTTTTGAATGTTAATTGAATGTCTTTAATTTTTCCTTAGAAATTGCAATCATTTTACATCAGAATTAGCACAGGTAAGAGTTTCAATTCGGTTTGTTTGTTTATTTGTTTGTTTGTCACTATAGACTAACTACTGGGATTCCTAATTGACTTCATAATTCATTGCGGTCAGCAAATAAACAAATAAATAAAATAAGTTTTGTATAATTGTTTACTCAGCAGAGCTGAATATGGTATTCCAAATTACAAAACTACTTTCACTTGTTTCATTAGCATCATTGACACAGTCAACACATCTACTATGTAACTGGTTATCGGCTACTATAAATGATAAAAATTGAACTCATATTTATTCTGTTGTTCGTATAGGTTTTATGTGGTAAAAATATTCCAAGCTGGGTGAATAGGCTAGCTAATGCAGGCTCTTACTTTCCTTTCCTTCTAAAATGTTTACCTAAAGAATGGATTAGACCAGAACCTGAATCTCCGACCAGTCCTTTGTTCTTAAATAATACAGCATTTCACGGTAAGCTATCCATGCGGCAGAAAGGTCTGACAGTACACACTGGGTGACAAGTAGCAGTGGCTTGTCCCTGCGTCAGGTCACCGCAGTGTGTACTGGTTCAACATTTGTCGCCTAGACATCTCTCAGTCCCACGGGAGATTGGATTTCATGTGGCAAGTCGCAGCGACAAAATTCTGTCACAGCAACAACAATTTCTGCCAATAATACATAGTACACACGGGGGAAAATTCTCACTGCAATCTGTCCCAAGGAAAAGTTGCTACGACTTGTCACCTAGTGTGTACCAACCTTAACATGAGCGTGTGCACAAATGCATGATCACATAAGCTTAAAGCACACTTAAATTTACTATAATAAGGAGAGAAGTGGAAATCCACCACTGTATCTGCAGACAAAAACTTTTTTTAATCCAAATAAAAAAACCTGGTGTACATACAAACACAGGTGAATATAGCCTTATTGCAGACATCTTATTTCATTCGGCAAACCACATAATACGCCAGCAACAGAGGCTAATTATAAGGTGAATGTAGAGACAGAAAAAAAGACACTTTAATAAACTGTCCACCAGTAAAAAAGAAAAAGAAGTCAACAGACAAATAAAAAGACATGAAAACAGAACATTATTACTGTTTGTTTAAGAAATTTGACGCTTTGACTTATCTGTTCTTATTGCAGATTTCTCCCCAGAAATAACAGAACCTACTGTAAAAACCACTAAAAAGAGTTAGCCTACAATTATATATTTCTATCTATCAAAGGTGTACAGAACAGGTTTCTACTATTTAGATTTGAATGTACTTAAAATAATATTTTAAAGGCGAATAGTGCAATTTATAATTCACTCATCAATTCAATTTTGTAAGGCTTATAGTCTGAGATTATATCCAATTTGATAGCTTAGATTTAGATAGATCTACAACCCTGGTTAAAATTTTGTTCAAATATGTTTACGAGTTAGGATTTAAAGATCACATAATATTATTAGAACTGGTGGTAAAATTGACTATCGTTTATCATGATAGCAGATTATGAGGTACTCAACAGGGTCACACGACATTTTTTCAAAATAGGCCCTATGTATCTTGTAAAAGTTTTGAAATTGTCCACAAAAAAATATATCAATGATGGCAGCATCATTTATAAAATAAATAATAATTATTGATTAAATGTGGTCATCAGCATTTCCCCTCCCTCCCAGAGCTTAGCCAATCAAAACATTATTTATTGTGATGATTATTATTATGATTGGCTGTGCTTTGTAATGTCTGTCACACAGTTGAATTTTGAAAGTACAAACTGAATTAAATTGTGAATTTCAGAAATAAATAAAACTTGAGATATTTAAGTAAAATGTAAGGGCGTAGTATTAAGCCATGTGGATCAAAAAAACTTATTAATTTAATTTACTAAATCAAATTATATGATAAATGGGTACAACCACCAAGAAAACTTCATTATTTTCACTTCATGGGTGTTCAATAAGCAAAGTTTATGCC
Organism: Diadumene lineata; assembly: GCA_918843875.1. Lineage (NCBI taxonomy): Eukaryota > Metazoa > Cnidaria > Anthozoa > Actiniaria > Diadumenidae > Diadumene > Diadumene lineata. Next base: position 6,827,731 of record OU974074.1, on the reverse strand, counting down.
TAGCTGATGCCTTTAGTTAATGCTTTGCCATCAGGGCACAGAATTGAAATATACATGTATCTTATATAATTAAGATGAGTTTAAAATTGAATTTGACTGATGGTTGGAATTGGTAGATTCCATCACTGTCTATGCAAATAATTATTCATTTATTATACAACAACTCCTCCATAAATGTTGTGATAAATTATACTTGCAGTAAGCTAAGTTTTCTCTATTATATAACAGACTGTGCAAGGACCTTCACCAAAGCCATCTCATTAATCAGTAGAAATTAAGAACTAGGACAGGCAAAGTTATTTTACGATTATTTTATTTCAATATCTTATTATTTTATTTCATTTTGTTTATTGTATAAATTTGAACTTGCTATAATCTCAAGCAAGATTAGTATTAAATAAAATGAAGTGAAATCATTTATAATGCTAGTTTGTTCAAATTCTCGATTTGAAAATCTAGAGGTGACTTTAGTTTAAGTCTTTACACTGTAAACTGTCAAAAAACTTTATTAGAATTTTAGGTGGGTTTAAATGGACAATAACATTATAATATTTATAGCATTGCCTCTCAGGCTACTTACAGAATATAAAGCAGTATTTACTATGACAACAATAATAAAATATATTATTCATAACTTGTCATTTTAATTGATTTGATTTTGATATTTTCCACGGGGTAGAGGGGTGGGGACAGATGTACTTAAGCTAGATACTATGGTTTTGAGAAACTTTGGTAAAGTGGTTGTAATTCCCTTTTTTTGGTACTTGGGATTCCAAAGAAGCTGATAAAGGGGCATGCACAGGGAGGATTCTTGGCATAAATGTCAATTTTTAAGCATTTTTAAACAACAATTTTTATGATACAGTTGGTCAATATAATTTATTATTGACAGACCATTTGAAAATTTGTCTGTTGACTATAAAATTACTACGTTGTTGTTATAATATTTAGCCCTCAAAATGCAGAACACCTCTGCAAAGCTCTAAATTTCAAAATTTCCTTTGGGGAGAGTTCTTATCACAGACACTAATCTTAGTTTCTTAATCAGGAACCCCCCCCTGCTTTTTTTAATCTGTTTGGCAGACATTTCTCAAACGAAAAATCAGCCAGAGGGTGATTACTTTTTGTTCAGCTTGCACAAGCTCATGACATAAAACTCCAAAAAATTTCACATCCAAAGTTTTGAACGGGATGCTCATGAATCGCTGATGGATGATATCAACATGTCCTTGTAAATGTTTCTTTTAAAAAAGTAAAGCGGTTATAACCCTTTATTTGAAATTTTGTTAGTGAACTCATTTACAGCCTTTCGAATGAGGCACAGTGAAAACCTGGGTTAAAAATTTAATCACCTGTCAGGCTGAAATTTGCATTCATATAAGAACCATTTTAAGAGTGTTTGTCAGAGAAAACCGGGCAGTGGTAAAAGATAAGGGTCGTCTGATTTGAACCAAATTTTCACCAATTAAAGACCTTTCAAATAGACAATGAATTGTGTTATTTGGAGTTTCATTGACCTTTTTCTTCCCGAGATAGACCACCCCCCTCTGTTTTTGCTTGTTTTTGGCCTACGAGACGCTATCATTTAAGGCCTTACTTCATCGAATAAAAGCATTTATTTAATTTCTCTTTTCTAGTTTTGATATATTATTCGGAAACACTATTGTAAGAGCTAGAATTCCTGTGATTTTGAGCTGAATCCGATGAGTTTTGACCATTTGACCCTCATTTGAACTTTGCATTGAAAACCTTGTCAATTCACAATCCAAAAGTACATCAACTTTGAAACCGTTTTTCTCCAAAGTGCGGCAGTTTTTTTTTCTAATAATTTACATTAAATAAAAGCCCTATGTTCGTGCTTTGAGAAACTGCAAAGTTAAAATTGGGATCTAAAATAAATCGCACGGGAGCTGCTTTCCAAGTTGGCAAAAATAGCCCTCTTACCTGGTGAAATTACGTGACATGTTCACTTCCTGTCAGTCGTAGGTGATAACACGAACCCCCTGGTTCGGCTCCACTCGTCTTAAGATTTGTTTTTGATGAGTTTGTAAACCTTTTCTTTTATATTACATCAAAGCAGAAGTTTTTTAGCAAAAAATACAAGTCTTGAAGCACAGAAAAGACTGTTTATTTTAGAAGGAATTTGCATAAGAAAATCTGTGTCGACTCAAAGATGACAAATCTTCGCAGTTTATAATGGCATACCAAATAAAGCACTTCCTTTATAAACTACTTTGGAAATATTTCAAGATAAAGGAATCAGATTGTGTAACTATCTGAACACAGCGCAAATAATTTATGCGCGTCCTGCTTGTTTTATGCCTGGTTTTAACAACTTACGATGTCTATAAATAACATGTAACGCAATATAATGAAACGTTACTATAAACGGTCTAGTTTCATTTATATTTTTTACTTCATTGTCGCTACAATGGAAATAAAAAAGATTGCAATTCACATCTAAATTTAGAGTTTGCCAATGGATTGTTTGTCTGTTTACTAATACTTCAAAGAAAGTTGATATTGTTTACTTAGTAATTGTATATGGTACTTGCGTAATTCAGGTATCTAACAACTTGGTCGTGATGCATATGGTAGCTGGTGTTTAACTAGACCAGGACTGCTAATTGATAGTGCAGTTGATGTAACCTCCTTAGCTTTTCTTGAATAATACTTCTTTTGAGTACTGGATATATCGTCCCAGGACGTGTTTGGAGTTGACAGCAAAGGGTTGACGCAACCACTACTCAGATTGATTCATTCAAAGTGTGCCTCTTCTGTTGTTGTTGCTCTGTTTTATCTTCCCACTATCCTGCGTAGCCTAGCTCTTGGGGTTGGGGAGGATGGAGGGGTGAAGGGATGGGGAATCCCCCTCCTTGCCCCAAATCCCCCCTCCCCCAAAGAACCGCTACGCAGGCTATCTTCGCACACACTGATTTCAAGTTCAGGTACAGTACTCTGAGATGACAGAGAGGTTGTTTCAGTATCGTATTGCACTTCAGCAGATGAAATACTTTGATGTTGGAGGTCGTCAGATTGAGCATGCGCAGTTGGAATACTTGGCTGTTGGAGGTCGTCGGATTCAGCATGCCCAGATGGAATACTTGGCTGTTGGAAGTCGATATCAGATTAAGTATGTGCAGATAGAATACTTGCTGTGGCTGTCGGACGTTATGAGATTGAGCATGAGCAGATGAAATATACTTGGCTGTTGGAGATAGTCGGATTGAGCTTGTGCAAATGACGTTCTTGGTTGGCTGTAAGCGTAAAAAGATGACAGGGATGTACCATGCTCAGCTTCACCGTATACTTGAGGAATGGAAAAGGAACGAATGAATTGTCTGTAAACAGTACGCGGAAAGGGGAAAACGGTTCAAATAGTATAGACAGAGTGGTTTTCTAATGAATGGGAAACTGACCGCGAATGTAACTGGACGTTTACGGTACGGATACAGCAGAATCTTCGAATGTTTTTTTATAGAAAATACGATATCGTAACGGCACGTTCAATTCAGTTTTCCCCTCGTGCAAAACCAGCGCTATGCTATGGGGTAAATACTTACCCCTCCAATGTCATCGGATTACTGACTTTCTTTTCTTTTATAATATATGTGTCGGCAACTTTCGCAAATAGCTGCAGCCAAAAATAAAGAAAATCAGAAACCTGTCATGCACCCGCTTTTTCACGTATATTACTTATAACAAAAAAATAAATAAAAAAGACAAAACCAGAATTTGAATTAGAATAACGATGGAAATATAATTAGAAATAAAAGATGGAGTTACAATAAAAACAATGTAGCCGCAAAAACAATAACAATGTTTGATTGGTTACACTGTTGAATGAAAATGTGAATCAGACGGAAGCTATAACTTGCATGGTATTATTACTTAACAATAATAGTATCAGGAATAACAGACTAAAAGTAAAACGATGAAAACGAACATTGTTTATGAAAAAAAGAGATACCAACTAGACGTACTACTTTCATTCCCTTGAAAGGAACCACAGCGGGTAAAATGTCGGGTGTGGCGGGTAGTAGGTCACTGGTAAATATTAGAGATAAAACTACTGAATAAACTAATATTTAGATATTTTTATGATCGAATTATAAACTGATTTTTTAGACACTGCGTATTATTTGATTCTAATTTTTTATTTAATCTCCGGTCAGGTCATTCATTAGCATGAATTATATTTTGGGAATATTGTCAGATTCAAAAGAAAGGGAGAAAGAAAGAATGAGCCGTGCAAGCCTTATGATGAGAGAAGAGATGAAGATAAGCGGCAACGATCATGCTAAAAAATAAAATGAATGAGTTGGTGACCAGAGATAAAGAACACATAACGTATGAAAAATAGAATAAGTAATAACTAAAATAGCTATTCAATTTATAATTCGATCATTAAAATGTTCAAAAAGTAATTTGTTATTGTTGTTATATTTTGATAATAATAATAATAATAATAATAATAATAATAATAATAATGAAAACTTTATTTTGTTTTTCCATTTACAATTGTAAATCTCACTTGTTAAAGGTAATTTACAATTTGCTACTTGAATCGCTTACAAATACACAATAAAAACACAACACTAATAAACATCATTATTTACAACAAAAACATTTAGAAGTTAAAATCTCATTAAGTCAGGGTTATCCCAGACTTTATTACGGCAGCAAAAAATGTAATAGGTTGATCGAATTGCAATACTCATCATTTTCCTTATTACATATTTTTGTTGTTTACTATCAAAATCTAAACTTTCTAGAAAATCAACAAATGTAGAACAATCATCAGAAAATACTCCAAGGGAGCTAATTGAAAGATTAATAAATTTAGCTTGTTGGTAATCACTACTTAAATCATTCATTAGATTTCTATATTTTTTCCTTTTTCGTTCAGCATTGTTTTTAAGGTTAGATTCAAATCCAACTGTAAGTTCCAGTACATAAAGTGTTTCAGGCGTTTTCAAAATCAAATCAGGACGATAACTTTCTCCAGTTATAATTGAGGGGCTATTATAATCATCAAGGTCGACATATAGTGCAATGTTGTCAAGAGGCTTTAGTGATGATGCGATGAGGTTTAGGACGGAATTGTGGCGCCATGTAAAGCGATCAAGGTAATAATGATAATAATAATAATGATAATAATAATATTTTAATATAATATTTACCTTTAATATTTTGATACCAATTCTAAAATAAACCCTAATTTTCCAGTACGTAGTACCGCAACATGCGACGTTTCTTTCTCCGCGACACGAAAATATCAAACTCATTCTTGAAGAAACAAAGAAATGCGAAAGCACATATCATAATTAATTAATAACTCACCAGAAACAATCGGGACTACAACTTCGAAAATCCGATGAATTTCTGCAGAAACCAAAGCATTTATTCTGCGAGGGTTGTGTAATTGTTTATGCTGAATGACCTTGATGAAAAGTATGAACAAACACGGCTGTTACGACCAGGCCAATCGGTCGTCAAACTTTTGCGGTGTTTCGGACAAATGGTCATTAGCTCAGTTTGAGAGAGGTTGAGGATAAACTTTCCAGCAAGATTCAACATGATATCTTTTCTTGATATTCCTGTCTTCCCCGTCCACGCTTACTGGTCACCTGGAGACCAACTAAATGAAATGCCATGTCCAGGGTACATGCAAATAAAGGAACAAGTGAAGTATCTAATCCAGACGTACTACACGGCAAATCTAACGAAGCGAACGAGCAGCTTACTAGTTCAGTCATTACAAAGGACACGAGCTGACTGTTAAACACCAGCTACCATCACGACCAAGCTGTTAGATACCTGATCGTAAAGTACATCGTAAAGTACCATATACAATTACTTTGCTGAGTAAACAATATCAACTTTCTTTGAAGTATTAGTAAACAGACAAACATCTATTGGCAAACTCTAAAGTTAGATGTGAATTGCAATCTTTTTATTTCCATTGTAGCGACAATGAAGAAAAAAATATATAAATGAAACTAGACCGCTTATAGTAACGTTTCATTATATTGCGTTACATGTTATTTATGGACATCGTAAGTTGTTAAAACCAGGCATAAAACAAGCAGGACGAGCATAAATTATTTGCGCTGTGTTCAGATAGTTGCACAATCTGATTCCTTTATCTTGAAATATTTCCAAAGTAGTTTATAAAGGAAGTGCTTTATTTGGTATGCCATTATAAACTGCGAAGATTTGTCATCTTTGAGTCGACACAGATTTTCTTATGCAAATTCCTTCTAAAATAAACAGTCTTTTCTGTGCTTCAAGACTTGTATTTTTTGCTAAAAAACTTCTGCTTTGATGTAATATAAAAGAAAAGGTTTACAAACTCATCAAAAACAAATCTCAAGACGAGTGGAGCCGAACCAGGGGGTTCGTGTTATCACCTACGACTGACAGGAAGTGAACATGTCACGTAATTTCACCAAGTAAGAGGGCTATTTTTGCCAACTTGGAAAGCAGCTCCCGTGCGATTTATTTTAGATCCCAATTTTAACTTTGCAGTTTCTCAAAGCACGAACATAGGGCTTTTATTTAATGCAAAATTATTAGAAAAAAAACTGCCGCACTTTGGAGAAAAACGGTTTCAAAGTTGATGTACTTTTGGATTGTGAATTGACAAGGTTTTCAATGCAAAGTTCAAATGAGGGTCAAATGGTCAAAACTCATCGGATTCAGCTCAAAATCACAGGAATTCTAGCTCTTACAATAGTGTTTCCGAATAATATATCAAAACTAGAAAAGAGAAATTAAATAAAGGCTTTTATTCGATGAAGTAAGGCCTTAAATAATAGCGTCTCGTAGGCCAAAAACAAGCAAAAACAGAGGGGGGTGGTCTATCTCGGAAAGAAAAAGGTCAATGAAACTCCAAATAACACAATTCATTGTCTGTTTGAAAGGTCTTTAATTGGTGAAAATTTGGTTCAAATCAGACGACCCTTATCTTTTACCACTGCCCGGTTTTCTCTGACAAACACTCTTAAGTAGGTTCTTAATTTCTAAAGTAACAAAATTCACTTCAAACTTAATAGTTTATTAAGATAATTCCGTAGTTTTGCACTGCGCATAGTTCTGCGCATGTTTCCAGATTTTTGGTTTCAGGATTTCTATCTTTTCTTTCTAGCAATTTTAGCATTCTGGACATTTTTGGTGCGTTTGCAGAGGGTATTGCTTGATGTACATGACTTTTCATATGATGTGAAGTCATTTCTTCTTGAAATGCACCAGAGAAAAAAATGTTCAGAACACTAAAATTGCTAATTTTTGTATAACATCACTTTGAACACCCTTAAAGCAAAGAATGAGTAGAATTCACTAAAGAAAATTAATCTTTGGTGAGCAGGGTAGCTGTTCTTTCCCTCCCTTGTTTTCTTTTCTTCGCCCTGCCAGTTGCCAACATGATTGGTGCTTATGCTACTCATCAAATCAACTATAAAGAATTGAATTTAGGGCCTCTCAGACAGGTTGATCTCTAATGTATGGACAACTAAACATAAAGAATGGAAGTCTCTAAATAAATGAGTCTAAAGCTGTTTTATATAATTCTCAGCAGATCCCTCTTAGTTTTTGGGAGTACTACTTCAGTACTGTCTTGGATTCAGGGTCTCATTCAGGTCATATCAGATTTTACACTGACAGTACATTTGCCACCCGAAGAATTGTCTTATCTTTTTAAGTTTGAAGGAGTATTAAACTCCTCAGTCATCTTGATCAAAGTAAGCTTCTTCTTCATCTCTTTCTCTTAGTTTCAAGTCATCATATTCATCACTCATGTCCACTTTAGCATAATCAAAATCACTGTCTTTTCCAGTTAAGAACTTAGCTTGCATTATACTGAGAAACTCATCACGGAGGAGCTGCTTTTCTGTGTCATTTGGTACACCAGCGATTGGACATGATACCTCACAGTCTGAAAAACCAAATAGAAATCAATATTTTAACTGAAGGGCATATACCTGTTAAAAAAAACAAGAAGAATCCAGAATACCACTTTGTTGCATTTGCAAAGACATTTTAAATAATCAATTTTCATTAACAATATATTTTTAATTTCATAATTGTACATGTTCTATTCTAATTTTAGCATGGTGGTGCACTTTCACCAGGATAACAAAAAAACACCTATAGAATACACAACAAAAATAAATTGTTAGTAAAAGTTCCTAATTCTTTATGTAAATGTATTTCTGCAATTCATGAACAAACCATAACTATCTGTCTCCAATCAAAATTTTATAAAGTCGGCATCATTTGTTTGTTCATAATATTACTGCTTATTTCTCAAAGTCATTACAGTGCAGACACTCCAACCGGGACCAGTTGGCATTATTTACATTTATATTTTCTAAGCTTAATTTCTATTGCTTCAAACCCTCTAAAAAATAGGATTCAATTTAAATACATTGAGTGATCAAAATAATATTTCTAATCGATTCACTTAGAGGATTGAAGTTTTTTAAGTATTGCAAAAAAAAAAACAAAAACAAAAAAAACACACACACAATGTGGTCCCGATTGGAGTGTCCTTACTGTAAATTGTTACAGAAATGTATGATTGCTTCTGGTTGTGCTATTACCTCAGTTCTCTCTAACAACGTGTTTTTTTCTAAATAAGTGTATATTTGTTTTGCATAAAAAGTGGCTTCCCTTTCTATCAAATGTAAACATCTATCCAAAAATGTTACTGGTTCACTTGAAGAAATTTTGTATATTATCATATGCTTATCCCACTGCAGGGAATCTCTAAACAACTAAACTACTGAATTATATAGCAAGGCCAGCACATTTCATTAATATTGCATTTTAAGTTTCTGACTATATCTTTAGGTAATGCAAATCACTGCATAAAGCATGTGACTAAAAGCAGAAGCATAATCACAAGATATAAATAATAATAAATCATGACATCATTATAACAGCTGTAAACATAATAACAATAGAAATTCTAAGATGTACAATCACATGATTAAAGAACTCATGACATTATCAAATATAGGTTACAAAAAATCACATGACATAACCACTTAAATTGTAAATAAAGTACAACACCTGCAGGACATTTATAATTCACATGATGCATTACCATCTGTCATATATTCTATAATAGCTTATGATGCAATAAACTGGTTCTTTAAACTTCGTGCTCAATAGGTAAACTATGCAACATTATTATGTCACTTTTATACACAATTCAAAAACTTTCCAGTATTCTGATTTTTGTGCTTATGACTAAATCAATAGAGGTTTGTTAAATAATATATAGTAAACTGGGATGTGTTTTGATTGTTTACTTGAGCATTTCATCTAGGTGGCATGGAAAAGAAGATTAAACTCAGTATGCATACCAAACTAAACACTCAAAAAAAGAATACAAGTGACTTTTTACCATTTTCCATATCTTTATCATTTTCTTCGTCATCATCACCGTCCTCATCCTCTTCTTCTTCTTCACACATTTCTTCTTCTCTTTCTTGCTGATAATGAAACCTTAACGCAGTTTGTTGACAATCAAATCGTTGAATAAGAAAGCCAGATAATGTAGGATTGCTAGATTGCTCTGCTGAGTTTAAAGCAATGCGTTCTTCGTCAGTCAAATATTGGCCAATGTACTGTTCGTAAAGTAAAGGATCTCTCATACGCATTTCATTTTCTTCGAAATAATCCGTATCTTTCTCTAGTCTTTTCAAGGCTTCATAACGTCTGTTTTGTATTTGAACGTGTCGTTTCTTATCATCTAATAATTTTCTAAGCTCTTTTAGTCTGTATGCAACTTCGTAATTATCTTTTTGCACTTTTTCGAAGTATGACAAATGTTCTGATGAGAGAAGATGTCCAAAACGACCTAAAAATGAACCTGGATTTTTCCTTGAAATATCGTTTAAAATGTCAACTTTTTGTTCCACTGTTAAATCTGGCTCATCCCGTTGTTGGCTTTTTACGATAACATCGCTATTTGCTATGATCAAGCACATATTTTTCAAAAACATTTCTTCGTCTTCCTCATCTGCGGAGGCCGCCATTTTGAAAATCAACTAGTACTTATTCTCTCTCCTATTGTATCAATCGCGTGAGAGTAGTGCGATTTGTTTGCTTGTGTTATTTTAAGTTATGTAATTTCCCGCGCCACAGTAATATTCGAAGTATGCGGAAAATGCTAATTCAATTGGCCTGTTGAATAAATAACGCTTTTTCTGTCACAAGATCCTCACGAGTTCACACTCTTAAATAGATTATATTCAGAAATATGAAACTTGAATGAAACTATATCCAACTTGATGCGAAAACCTGTTATGAAAATTATAGCGCTTCTCAGAAACTTAGTTGTTTGTCTGTTTTGGATCTGCGTGGGCGCTGTTTCTAGCGTGGTAATATGATCTGATCTATTTACACAAATACCGAAGTTGGCTTTGAATTTTCCGATATATTTTTGAACGCCAGATATAACACAACTTGCAAAGACGCTGTCCGCTAGCAACACTATAAATAAAGGAGCAAACTTTTTCTTTATACAATTCAAGGAATAGTGCCAATATTTGCAGCGTCACAACTTCATTAACATATCTATATAAATACTATTTTCACATACAATACAATCGATTTTTGACAATAAATACATTTATTAATTAAATCTCTAGTTTATTTTAACATTTTTTACAGAAATTTATAGAAAACCACGATGAAATCTGTGTTACAAATGTACAATAGTAAAAAAACTATTTTACAAATGTACAATTTGGTAAAATTACCATATTTGACAATTCCGGTATATTTACAAAATTTACCAATAAAAAAAATTAAATATCTCACCATGGCTGGCGTGTTTGAGTTCCTCTACGAAGAACCATAAAACGTTCTTGAATTTTTAAAAGTACAATTTCTACATGGTAAAATATTTCCCGAAAAAATGTATTTAACAATATCAATGCATTCTTCATATCTATAAACTATGTATAGTCTCTGTACAAGCGTTCAATTTGAATATGAATCGTCTCTAATATATATTCCAATGAATCCGATGAGAAATAGACCAATATGAGAAGGAATGTTTGTATAAAAAACAGGTCGATTTCGCCAGCGAAGTCGTTTGGTTTTCTAGAATTCACTACAAAGCACTACCACTAGTAATCTACCAGTTCCAAAACAAATAGTTGTAAGCGTCCAGTTTTGATGAATATTTAAAAGTTATCGTCCACCAAATTTATAAGCTTGAAGCCAAATCTTGTCTCGTTCGCTTAGGTTGGAAATATTTGAAACTCCAGAGAATGTAGAGGCTTTAGACATTGTAGAAATAGTCCTGACACGCTTGTGCTTTGGAGGCGGTGTCCAGGTGGATGGTTCATCAACAGACATGCTATCCAAGGAATTTATTGACATTTTCACTGAACTTCCATTAGCGGAATCGCACGATTCATAAGGCGTCTTCTTGCATTTATTTTTCTTCTTTTTAGGGACAATAAACGAGAAACAACCCATGTAGAAGAACAGAAATAGCACAATTCTTGAGAACACCGTCATGTTTACCTCTCCCATTCAATGACTTATCAGTAACTGAAATTGAATGATTACCCGCGCTCTATTTATTGAGCGCCAACGACCCTTGAACCACAACACGTCACGTCATAATATTTACACTCTCCCAGCCAATCATATTGCTGGAGCAAAACCTAACTGAAACATTCCAGAGTCACATGACAACAACCTGAAACCAACTAATACGTAAACAAACACGAGGGGAAATTTTTGGCGGGATTAGAGCGATTGTTCTTTGTGCAATTATTTCTGTCTCGACGTAAAATTTTAATTAGACTATATGCAATGATCTTGTGGGTCATATTTGATATTCTGACGATGCAAGTTTTCTAGTGTTTGCATTTTATCCACAAATTTCAAAGTCCTTCGCTAGTAATATGAGTATAAATTAAAACCATCATATGAGCCACATGCGTGCGACCCCTAGCAGGACAGCGAGCGAATTCATCACGTCTAAATCAGCAATCCCTGCACATAAACACGTTAGATAAATATATGATGTAAGAGAGCATTGAGTGGCGTAAGATCCGTGAGAATTTGAGTCGCAAAAACAAGACTAGTCACGCGGTTATGGCATTACAATTATGTTTTCACGCCGAGTTCCTGTATTGCTCACACCGTAGTCGCAACACGAGGATAACATGAACAACATTTTGACTGGTATAATTGTACTGAAACATGTTTATGATTTACTTTGAAGAACAACAAACATGCATTGATAACGTTTCAAGTGTTGGCGCTGCAAGTTTAATATTAACTAACAGTAAAGTATATCGGCGAGAACAGGTCACTTTGTTGATAGATGTTCTCATAATCCATCTTAAGTTTGCTTAGGACCACGAAACACGGAAAAAAATACCGGATGTGTTACAATTCAAACGATGATAACTTTTATCCCGAAAAAGGTATTTTGCGGAAAAATGGCTTTTTATAGTTGATCACATTGGTTTGTAAAAAACAGTTTTTCTGTCTGCAAAAGAAGCGCGTGCAGTCTATGTTCCGACTTGTTTGACCGGTTTGTGGCCTACACGGTTCTTTGTACTTCATAAGGAAATTCGAGACGCTTGACGGCTATGCCTTGATCATATCACAACGAATACATTCATGCATATGTACATTCCATCGACTCCATTCATTCGTGCGTGCAAACCATTTATTATTACCATGGGCTCATTCATTCGTTCATTCCTTCGATCATTTATTCATTCATATATTAAATAATTCATTTAATTTATTCATTCATTCATTCATTCATTCATTCATATACAGCTATTCTTGAAATGGTTACATGTCTCATTTTTTTATTTCGTTAAGAAAATATACAAAAAACACAGTACATTTCACTATATAATATGTGCAGCTTTTTATAGTTGTTTTCAAACTCAGAACCTTAAAACAAGAAAAATGAAAACTTCCAGGTTGATGTATGCAAATGACGATTGTTATTCGCTAAATCAGTATTTCAACTGGACAACCTTTTCAAGAATTAGAAATCACCACTCTGATTGACACATACGCGTTTACAGGTCTATTCGAATATCAAAACTCGAGAGCAAAATATGAAAGCGAAACAAAGGAACTAAATATTCCCTACATGTTGATCCGATCGGTTCCTGTTGGTTCTTTGCCAGCATTCTATATAATACAAACAACTGAAACCGGCTACATAGCTTCACGAAGTAAACATTACTAGCTTCAAACAGGTTTCGACCAAGTCTTTGCGAACATCATTGCATTTCAGTTTTATTAAAGTGAATTGTTACATGTAATGTTGTCTGGCTCTTTACTGATATTGTAGACTAAATCAGTTAATATTTCACATTCTATCATTGAAAGGAACTACATGCACTCTTGTCGACGGAAGCCAAGCTAGTGTTTCAGCTGAGGGGAAGTAAAAGAAAACTCAAAGTCACAAAAAAATAGGGGTATATTTTCCTTCTCTTTCCCTGTATGGCCAGGGTTCCCATACAGCTAAAAGGGGGATGTAAAAGCAAACGGAGAAAACCTAAAGGGTTACTATGTCATGTACCAATCCGTATAAACTTGGCCGTGCCGCCGGGTTCTCAAATTAAATCCTGATAAGACTGGTCTTCACTATTACAATTTCCCAGCTAGACTATTTTCGGCGGTTATACCCTATCCCAGACTTGAAAGCCGAAAAACATTAGGGCAGGCAGGAAGAACACACCTGTGCATCAATTCATCCATCCATGACCCTCCCCCTCCTCTCCCACGGGACATATATTCAAGAATCCATATCACGGAGTATCGGATTGATCTTTTAGCACATATACGAATGGCACTTCGTATCCATAGCTCATCTTGTATTTTTTCAATTTTTTTGTGCCTACTAGCTAGAAGCTGTAGGCAAATTCTAAGGTACATTTGTGTTGTAAGATTTCTACATTTCATTGTAAAACCAAAACGTGCGTAGTTGTCTTATTCCAATCATGGTCAATGGTCTTTATTCTTCGACAATTCATTTGTAAAGAAATGTATGCAATAAAATGTGACTTCTTTCGAAAAAATAAAATAAAATAAAATAAAATAAAAACTCTTGTATATGTTTGACGTAGACGTTAGAGAGATTTTTTTCTAGCGATTTTCCGAGGTCGTACTTTTACTTGCATATATTTTTGACTTAATATCTCCTCCATATGGCTTCTAAAGTGAACGTTTGCAAACTAAAGAGAAGAGTTTTCTTTCTGAGCGATTTAACCTAGGCCTAGCCGCGAACTCGAGAATTTCAGACACAACATTTGCCGACAAAAAGGCTAAATTAGCATTAAATCAACAAACATCACACGTATTCAAAAAAGCAAAAGAACAACGATTGATTTGAATCTTTTTAATTGATAAAAAGTCTTCAAAATTTTTGATTTTGAGAAGCTAGAAAACCTACAATATTCTACTCGAATTTCGAACAAGTTTCATAGAGCCACAGGAAACCCAATCAAAGCGGCATAGGAATATGGCGCGCGGAAGGGTCCAAAATTAAACTTTCATTACTAATCCAATTTCACATGTCGTCAGAAGAAATTTTGTAACATAGCTGTTTTATATCATTCATTAAGAATACATAAAACTCGACCGTAGAGTAAAACTCGACCGTAGAAATAAAACTCGACCGTAGAAATAAAACTCGACCGTAGAAATAAAACTCTATGGTAGAAATAAAACTCCACCGTAGAAATGAAACTCGACCGTAGAAATAAAACTCGACCGTAGAAATAAAACTCGACCGTAGAAATAAAACGCGATGGTAGAAATAAAACTCGATGGTAGCAATAAAACTCGACCGTAGAAATAAAACTCGATGGTAGAAATAAAACTCGATGGTAGAAATAAAACTCGACCGTAGAAATAAAACTCGACCGTAGAAATAAAACTCTATGGTAGAAATAAAACTCGACCGTATAAATAAAACTCTATGGTAGAAATAAAACTCGACCGTAGAAATAAAACTCGACCGTAGAAATAAAACTCAACCGTAGAAATAAAATTCAATGGTAGAAATAAAACTCGACCGTAGAAATGAAACTCGATGGTAGAAATAAAACTGGACCGGATCATACCCGTATAGTCTATATAGGGTAGTACCCCCCCCCCCCCCGGGATATTACTTCAATAAAATATATTTTTTTATTGTTATGCAGTCATTTTATTGCAATTTCATGTTATTTCATTATCTACTATTCGTCTTTATTAATTTTTGGTTAATTTAGCTATCGTATCAGTTTTACATTTTGTCGGTTAATTTCATCTCACGCCAACACTTGGGATTTCGTCTTTGAACTTGTTCTCTTTAAATTCATATCGTATCGATATCCCTTTTCTCCGTACGTTTTTCATATTCCATAGAAATAAGGTTTTATTTCTACCATCGAGTTTTATTTCTACCATCGAGTTTTATTTCTACGGTCGAGTTTTATTTCTACGGTTGAGTTTTATTTCTACGGTCGAGTTTTATTTCTACGGTTGAGTTTTATTTCTACGGTCGAGTTTTATTTCTACGGTCGAGTTTTATTTCTACCATCGAGTTTTATTTCTACTTTCGAGTTTTATTTCTACCATCGAGTTTTATTTCTACCATCGAGTTTTATTTCTACGGTCGAGTTTTGTTTCTACCATCGAGTTTTATTTCTACGGTCGAGTTTTATTTCTACCATCGAGTTTTATTTCTACGGTCGAGTTTTATTTCTACGGTCGAGTTTTATTTCTACCATCGAGTTTTATTTCTACGGTCGAGTTTTATTTCTACGGTCGAGTTTTATTTCTACCATCGAGTTTTATTTCTACGGTCGCGTTTTATTTCTACCATCGAGTTTTATTTCTACGGTCGAGTTTTAATTCTACCATCGAGTTTTATTTCTACCATCGAGTTTTATTTCTACGGTTGAGTTTTATTTCTACGGTCGAGTTTTATTTCTACGGTTGAGTTTTATTTCTATGGTCGAGTTTTATTTCTACGGTCGAGTTTTATTTCTACCATCGAGTTTTATTTCTACTTTCGAGTTTTATTTCTACCATCGAGTTTTATTTCTACCATCGAGTTTTATTTCTACCATAGAGTTTTATTTCTACCATCGAGTTTTATTTCTACGGTCGAGTTTTATTTCTACGGTCGAGTTTTATTTCTACCATCGAGTTTTATTTCTACGGTCGAGTTTTATTTCTACGGTCGAGTTTTATTTCTACCATCGAGTTTTATTTCTACGGTCGCGTTTTATTTCTACCATCGAGTTTTATTTCTACGGTCGAGTTTTAATTCTACCATCGAGTTTTATTTCTACGGTCGAGTTTTATTTCTACGGTTGAGTTTTATTTCTACGGTCGAGTTTTATTTCTACGGTTGAGTTTTATTTCTATGGTCGAGTTTTATTTCTACGGTCGAGTTTTATTTCTACCATCGAGTTTTATTTCTACTTTCGAGTTTTATTTCTACCATCGAGTTTTATTTCTACCATCGAGTTTTATTTCTACCATAGAGTTTTATTTCTACCATCGAGTTTTATTTCTACGGTCGAGTTTTATTGCTACGGTCGAGTTTTATTTCTACGGTCGAGTTTTATTTCTACGGTCGAGTTTTATTTCTACGGTCGAGTTTTATTTTTACCATCGAGTTTTATGTATTCTTAATGAATGATATAAAACAGCTATGTTACAAAATTTCTTCCGACGACATGTGAAATTGGATTAGTAATGAAAGTTTAATTTTGGACCCTTCCGCGCGCCATATAGGAAGACCAATTAATCTCAAAATCTGCATCCGCCGCGGCAAACTTCATTTTACTCGTCAGCAATAGTGCTACAATCTATAAAATGCTAAGAGTTATAGAAGAATAAATATTCTAACAAATGATCCGCTACTAGCTTACATGGGAGTAACTACATGCTCTCTTTGAGCGACTTCAAATTCTTGTTACTCGGACTTCCAAAGGAAGGTCCGAGGTATAAATTCGCAGGGTTTTTTTTTTTTTTTCCTGTCTGTCACAAAATTAAATTTCCCGGCTCTTGCGTGATTGGTTGCATTTCTTCAGTTTAAACCTTATGATTGGTTAAATTGATCACGTGCCATGTGAAACGTCATGGCCTTACGATGGTTTGCCGAGCTTCGTTTCAATTCAAGCTACTTTCTGGTATTTCAACGTTATAAATGGCTGTAAATTCTGTCTCTGTTACGCTCAAATCATGAACAAAAGCACACTTCTTCGCGGTAGAACCACATTAAAAGATGATGAGCTTTTTCAAAACGGATCAGTCTGTGAATTTATCTAGAGAGTCACTCACTTTATGAGTGAATTTATCGAGAGTCGCTCTGCACTTTACGAGTGGATTTATCGAGATACTTAACGAGAACTTTATCGAGAACTATACGCTATCTAATGAACTATAATATAACTACTCAAACCACGAATCTGTAAGGATTTGACTGCTGAATTTTCCGACTACAATCAAAGAAGCGAAGAATGTCGAAATCAGTTGCCCGTCAACAAGTCACATACTGCATGTTATTGTACAGCTCTGTACAGCCACTTTTCCAGGGGAAATCTCTATGACAACGATCGTAAGTTTATAAGTTCTTTTATTCCTTGGTTTTGAACCAATTATTGAGTTCAATAACATTTGTTTCGCTGGTTTTATAGTTTAATGTGGAGTTTGCATTTTCATGGCTTATAGAATCTTGGACATCCTTGTTGAAATGTACATTACTTCATTGTTAAATTATTGTGATGTACTAGATAAAACTGATAACTTGACTGTACATGTATATAATGATGCACTAGTAACAATAAATAATCCAAAAATACTAGATCTCGTTATTCTCCGTATGTTTATTACAATGATAGGCATGTTATTACGGTTGCTCGCCAAAGACGTAATCGTGAGACTAGCAGATTACCAACACGAGCTCTAAAACGCCTTGCCACTAAAAGTAGAAAGTTTAGACGATTTGTTTTTGCAAAAATAGTACCCAGTGTACCTAAGTCGTCGAAGTTGCATAAAATTATATCATTAGCACAGTTGCAGGACGTCCATTACTGTGACTAAAAGAAGGTTTACAAGTTATGTAAACAAACCTTTAAATAGAGTGCTAACACTATGTCATGAAATAAAACCTAATTAGTTACTAACTAATAGTCTGTTTAGGGACTATTTTCATGCTATCATTCAACCAGAACAGTAAAAGAAAAGGAAAATACAAAGGAAACAAATACCTCATTACAACATTCTTGTCTAAAAAAGTCACTAAATATGAACTAATATGTAGTAACTATTTAGATTTTATTTCATGTCTTTCACAGACATATTGTTAGCACTCTATAAGACTAGTCGTTACATAATCATAATTGTTTTCTTCTTAAGTGACTTCTTTGTATAAAACCCAAACACATCTAGCCAATATCAAAGCAAGCCAATAACAGAACCATATAGTCAATTCAATGTGGCTATATTTGGACAAAATGCAGGACAACAATGTGTTGCAGTGAGTTTACATTCTCTGATTTATAATAATAAACATGGTATCAATTCATCTAATGATTACATGTCTATAATAAATACTGGAAACCAGTTGTATTCAAGGTTGTCGCAATCTGCGAGACAGATTTGAATGCAAACAGAACTACCAACAGTGTTGAATGTGTTTGAGAGTGACTATCAGTTAGACTACATTGAGAGTTTCAGTAGAGGTAATTTACATAAAGAAACTGCAAATTGAAGGATACGCTTACTCCACTATATACTGTCATAGTAACAATACATTCAAAGTTTTTGATTCTCATGCAAGAGATTTATGTCGTAGAGGCTATTCACAGAGTACCTGTGTACTTCTTGAATTATCTTCTCTAAGTTACTTAGTTCACTTCTTTCAAAGTATACATTACAATGCATTGTTTCAATTAAAGGGAGTACAAGTAAATGATTATTATATATATTCAACTTTCCACTGAAGTTATACTGTTGCCCGGTATTCACTATTCTAATGAAACCGTGTGGCTATTGGAATTGAAAAACCTTGTCCACTATAGTGAATAACCAATAATGGCACCCATTCTTGTAATAATATAAATTTAAATAAGTACAGAACAGCAGATCAATTACCAAAAACTGTTAATGTGTGCAATAATTTGCTTTAACTTTGTGTAACAATACAAGTAATGGCAAGATCATTCTCAAAGAACTTACTATAAACAATCTTGAAAATACTGGATTTGTGATGTCATTGCTATTGGTTGAAACTAAATCACATTAACCTCAACTGACATTACAAAAATATTAATGGTGTTTCAAATTGTCCGACTCCCCCTTAGTCAAGTTTTGTCATTGTACAGGAACCCCGAGAGCAGAAAAAGCAGTAGATTGTGTAACATGTAGTGACAAAGATATGCCCGCCAAGGAAAAGACATTAAGTAATTATAATGATGGGCGAGTGCGGAATTGCATACGTAAATCTATAATCCATGCATTTTGTTAACTAGAGTCACTTCATACATGAACACATTTTCAAGAATTTATTTGATTATTTAAATAGAAAATGTGATATTCGAAATATTAAACTGTTTTGAATGTTCAACATCAAAACAGAAGAATCTTTTATAAAAAAGCGCAATAGCAAGCATGATTTTATCATTTTTGTTTTTATTTTCTAGTTTTAGCGCTTACAAATTAAACGCTCAGCAAAACAAACAGATAAATCACATAGGCCAAAGAGAAGTCCGAGTTCACGCAGATATGCGTCTAGTTCAAGAATTTTCCCACTCTGCAGCTATTCACAAAATTCCAGTAGGCACATGCGCTTTATAAGCGCCTTTAATTTTATGGTGCACTCCATTTTTAATTTTCCTACATGGGCTCAAGATTATGTAATCGACCAAGAGGCAAACTTGTCAAAACAGGTCCTAAATATATCCAAGCATGAGTAAGGCGATGAATGAATTAAAGCGGACTTTTGTTAACCAAGAGTCATTGGACTGCACCACAAACTATGCATTGCATCATTTGTTATTTTTGGAATTCCCTAAATCAATACCTATTCAATACCCGGGTGGGGGGGGGGGGGGGGGACTCCGGGGATAAACGATCGGGGATGTTCGTCGGAAACTGAATACCCCTAAAAGATACCTGACGTATTTCAAAAGGGCGTGACTTCGCAAACTTTTCATCTCTAAAAGAGACCAAAATCGGGAGTTTCATTGCTATTTAACCCCTAAATTTGACAAATTTCGATCATATTTTAAACCCTAAAATATACGAAATGACAAATCACTGATTTGAAAGTCATCTTTCAAATCAAATTATGCTCATTTGTAGGATGGCAGATGCTACATGAATCAATGGGGTCCATTTATCAATTTTCACACAGATTTTCAAAAAAAAAAAAAAAAAAAAAAAAGATGCGGAATCGTGGGATTGTTGCAAATTCTGTCGATCCTCCATGTCACAAGGATCCCTCTAGCTAGCTTAAACTATGCTTAAACACAACGATCGGTACGACAAACACCGGGGACAAACACGTGCCTGGCCAAACAACCTTTGTACCCTACATTTAATACTGTAAATCGTTCATGATTATACCAAAGCCAGACTGTAGATCACGATTTATGGCTGAGGATTATCACGTGCCCGTTGCACCGTTGATAGTTTATTGACATCTCACAAGGGCAGGTACTCCTATCTTTCATTGGTTTATTATATGTAGTTGACCCATGGCCATGAGCTAAATATATCAATAGGGCAGTCTAAAGTACAGAGAAGACCAGAGAATATTTTGTATATTTTTGTCTCTAATTCTGTTACTTCCTTCTCCACTGTCCTTTTTATACTAAAATTTAAGAGAATTTTTAACTGATGTGAAACATGTCTTTTCAAAATAGCTTTTAATTAACTCTTCGTTTATTTATTTATTTTTAATTAATCATCTGAACGTTGAACATTTAATAACTCCTCAAAAGAGTTCTTTTAAAATAGCGCCAATTGATTCTTAGTTTATTTATATTCATATTTTTAAGATAATTTTCAATTATTGTAAAAAGCATTGAGACTTTGTTAATGCGTTTTTAAGAATGTCATATTATTTATTATCCCCTGGGGGTGGGGGGGGGGGGGGTTAGGGTTAGGGTTAGGGTTAGTAGGGCGGTGATGCTTGTCGGATTTTTTTGAAAATGACCCCTAAAAGGTACCTGGGTTCTATCAAGAAGGGCGCGACAATACATTGATTTTTACCCATAAATGGTACGACAAGCATCCCCCCGGTAGGGGGGTCAATGACTTTACATGACCTATAACATAATTCCATTTCCAGACCCGGAAAACGACGATTTCACATTCCATGAGTTTCCAGGATATCCATGACCCGTTCGAACTCTGCAAGACGCTGATTTTCGGATCATATTAGCTAGAACAGCATTTAATCAACTATTTAATAATTGTACAAAATTGATAAAGGGTACACTAAGCTGCATCATTCAAATACTTTTGATACAAGCATAGTTGGTACCAACTACGATACAAATAATTTATTGGTAAAATCATTATTAATTGAAATTAGAATATATTTAATTATTAAAAAGTAAAAGGTTTTGTCCGCACTAAAAGTTTGTAAAAGTAGGCCATTCTCAATGTAGCAAGAAAATCAGCTTCTTATGAAAAACTTCTTTATAGAGCTGCAATATAACAGAATATATGTATTAATTGGAACACGGTATAGAAAGTAGATATAGGGGATAGAAATAATCTCATGAGCCAAGAGAGTGTAAATAGTCTTTGAGAAAAGAAACATTTTTGATACCTTGCGCTTACGTTGGCGCGTGATGCGTAAAGGTTCATTGCGAAATAATTTTTTTGCGCTTGTGATTGAGTCTGCGCAGGCGTTGCTAGTAGTGAAAACCAGCACATGCAACAAGTAAATACAAGTAAGTACTTAAGCAAGTTCAACTGCGTTAGGCAGTTTTCACTACGAAATAAGTTCTTGCGTCTTCACTTCTGTCGCTATTGAAAACCAGGGTTTATCTAGAACAGGGTTTAACTAAACATCGCGCGAGCACCTAATTAATCATATCTCGTCATTTCACACTCGCCTTTCAGTCAAATAAAAAATAATAAATGAAAGAGAGACCCTAATGACGTTTTACTTACTTCATTAATCCCGAAGAAGAAACATTTTCTTGCGCTTCTGCAAGGAAAAAAAAAATAATAATAATAAAAGTGTATTGACTGTATTATACATGGGACGCCAACCGAAGCGAACACAGAACACTTCTTCCTTTCAACCCAGGCTGAAAACGTCCAAGTAGTTGGTCCCTTACGATAGGGGGGACGTACATACTTGCTGTTCTTATATTTGGTAAATGGGTATGTTCCGCCCGGTAGGGGTAGATATTTCGGCTTCTAATTCTTGGATAAGGTATTATTTTTTCTGACAGTGATCTTGTCTGCGATAGGGTAACATTTCGGTGGCTTTAGCCTAAAGCTATTGAAATAGCTGTGTTATTTACGGTAATGTGTGTAAAATCAGAATGTTAGGTTTGTGACAATACCAGGGTTTTGAGGAACTGGTGTAACCATCATTCCCCACCCCCTCCCCACCCAAACACTCTCACAGGGCCCTTATGCCCTTACGGTACCGTTTAAAGATGTTTGATCTGATATTTCGTCTTGACCGCTGGACTGAGCCATTTCTTGTAACCTCAGTTGCTCTTGGAGATTTTGTGTTTCAACCTCATAACGATTCTTTTGTCCATAATCTACAACTATAATAGACGAAGGAGACGGACAGTTATTTCACTCCATTATCTACGTTATATGAAATGAAAAGTCAGCCGAGCTGCTTGATAATGGGGTTTTCCGACATTTTAGAGTTCCAGCATATAATTATAGTCAATGCAATAAATTTGGGTCATATGGCGACGCGCATGTGTTGCCTTCTCTGCAGTTCTTGTTTATATGTTGCAAAAATCTTGAAAATGTTGAATCGTACCTGTTCGCTGATCCATTGGAGAACAAATGTTATCCTTAAAAAAAAAACCAAACAAACAAAACATAAGAAGCATTATCATAAGACATCCCAAACCAATGATGTAAGCTTTGAATGTCTATGTCATACCTTTATGGCGATCTCGTCATATAGAAAAACTGACATTGACATTGACAATGATGAAAAACGAAAAATAATATTTATGCAGAAGTAGATTTTATACAGTTGTCCGTTTTGGTTTTTCAAAATGGCAGGAGCGTGGTTGAGCATGCAATGTGAGTAATGTTTGTTGTAGTAACTATATCTCAGACAAAATACATACAAAAGAGATTTCTTCTTCATTATGCTGCATTTCGTCGTGAATTTTGCGCTTCCGTCTTATTTCTAAAACAAAACATCGCAAACAAATTAGAAAAAAAATAGGAAAGTATTACTTCGCCGTCATTATTACATTGCCTCGTTCCTAACCAAGAATACAATAGCATACATCATTTCCATCTCTACCTTTTTTCGCAATTAACTTTGCAGTGCTCTCTCCAGGTCAACCAACAGCAACCAACTTACCAACCAACGAACCAAAACATTGCTATGTTATGTTAATGTCTGCAACACATCCCTCGACAGGGTTTTTCAGTGTTGTTATACATATATATAATATGTTACGAATCCCAACTGGCTAGGAGACAAACCAGTTGGCTATATGCAAAGCATGGCCGAAAAATTATATATTGACCAAATCGGAAACCCACACAAACACAATTTCTGTGGCCAGAGCAGGAATCGACCCTAACGACCGCCGGATTGCGCTGAGACCATCGCTTTGACCACTCGGCCATGCTGTCTCATTCGAACCAGCCAACATACACACACAAACAGGAAGGTAGGCAAACAAAACTATTCATGGTAAAAACAGTAAAAACAAGAAACATAAACAACAAGCATACTGCAAGTACTTTGTTTTGGCGTTTGATCCTTCTCGATTCGAAAACTTCTTGGTTCAACGTAGAATATATACATGAAATTGCTCACTTGCAATGGTGAACTTTTGTATGAGAAACTCAGCCTCTTGGCAGTCGGCCATTTCTTCTTATCTGTTTTTCATTAAGGAGAAATACCTACAGGTTTTACTAGATCGTATTAGCTAGCTAGGAGGGCAGGAAGGTGGGAGGATCGAGAGAGGGGAGGTATTAGAATCAACACTGGACGAAAATGAAAATCTCTTTGCAAATCATTCTTATCCAAATCTGTATTGATGACTTGGTGTGCGAAGAAATAAGGTAGGTAGGCCCGTGGGGAGGACTCCGGGGGTAAGCGACCGGGGATGCTCGTCGTATCTTTTTGGGGTAAAAATCAGCGATTTGGTCTTAGGGTTTAAAATATGAGATTTACCAAATCTCACTTTTTGGTATCTGTAAGAGGTTGAATAGAACTGAAATTAATGGTTTTGGTATCTTTTGGAGATGAAAATCCCCGATCGTTTATCCCCGGAGTCCCTCCCCCGGGTAGGTAGGTACCGTAGCTGAGTAGGTAGGTAATAAGGCATGTGGGTAGGTAGGTCAATGGTAGACAAGTAGGTTTAGGTGGGAAGTGGGTTCATACGCAGGTAGGGTAGATAGGTATGTTGGTTTAAAGGTTGTAGTAGATGGGAAGATATATAGCTAGGGAAGAAGGTTTGCATAACAATAGTAATAATAACTCAATACTGAAAAGTATCATATTTTGTTAGGATACATGGATAGACAGTGAAGTTTTCTGATCGAACTGGATCTTGAATATCATGAAAAAGAACACCACGAACAATTTTCTAGAATTGACAAAAAAAATAGAACATACATTAACTTAAAAGCAAAAATAACAACATCAACAATTGTAAAACAGAAGCTCACAATTTTTTTATGGCTCCCGGATGGGGCTCCGAGCAATTTTCTGCACTAACAACCTGATGCCGGAAAGAGCTCCAAGGTTTCGAATGAAAAAAATTAAGGCTCCCGGTCTCCAGAGGAGACGATAAGGCTACTGAGGCCTGAAAATATGCAGCTGCTAAAATAGAAAATCAAAATGAAGCATAACACAATAATAAATGATTGCACTGTCACAAAAATAAATTAAAAAAAAAGTTAAAATCTTAGTGAAGTATTTTCTTTATAAAGAGAGTATATGGAAAATACCTCAAGTTCTGTTTGTCCTCTTGCTGTTCTGCACAAATTTCTAACACTACGACTGAAATTAAGATAATTTGTTTTAGGTCCGGTGTTCTAAATCATGTTAAAGGGTAAAAATACTTGTAAGCTTGAGTAGACTTTAATACAAATTTTATATATTATATAATTTCAAATACCTTTCAGCATGCTGGCAAGTCATTTTAATTTTGAATAGAGTTTGGTCGATAGTAACGAGGCGAACGTCTGGTTTTCCGTAAAATTTAAATTTTCTCAGAGGCATATTCCCGGAAATTTATAAATCCACTTTACATCTTAGACGATAAAGAATGAAAAAAATACTAAATTATGACTGGAATATTTTTTCTTGACCACCTGTTAATTTCCTTTTTTGCTTTCTTGTGTTTGGGTTGAAAATTTTGTTGGATTCACTCGACTCCGAGTAGTGACTTTGGCGAGCGCGCGCGCAGAAAATGGCGCGAAAATATTAGTAACAAAGGAACCCCAAGCGCTTTTACACGAAGTTTCAACCTCCGGCCAGCCTTCTTGCATTTTGGAAATTTAGGTTATTTGATAAAGTAGCATTTACTTTACGACATTTATCTTCATAGATCTTAGCACAAATTATAGTTAAAAGATGCTTGTAGTGTAGTGCGATATATTAAACCTAAAAAAAATATTACATGTTTGTTTTTAGCCTCGTCTTGATGTTGTGTGGCTGAAAGAGCATGGGAGTTGGGATTCAAGATGGAGGATTTTTTGGCTGCAGTTCGTTCACTTTGTGCAGATAAAAACTATAATGAATTAGCCAATTATTTAAACAGATCTACAGATTTACTTCAAAAACATGCCGGACAGATAGATGCAGCAATAGGATCTTTAGATCCAGAGCAACATTCCATGGCTTTCATGGCGTTACTGTAAGCTTATCAATCTCCTTCATTTTGACAAGCTACCTTTTCAATGTTAATGCGATATCTTTATGTTGTTTTTCTGAACTCAATTACCAGCATTTATCTAGTATGTGATGTTTTTTCATGATTTATTGTTTTTATTTTCTAGACTTGTGAAGTTATCATTGCCAAACTATGGTGATTTCGAGTTATTCTTCAATCAAATTCAACAGTTCATTTCTATCTGCTCAAAAGATCAAATACAATACTCTATTGAAAAGTGTAAGTTTTATTGTCTTTGAAAATATATAGAATCAGTTGAATGTCAATAAGTAATTTGTAACACAATAGAAGTTTGACAAAGTACAGATGTTTCTCAGCTTAGTCCTTTTTGTCGGTTAACATGCATCGAAAACATCAGTACTAATTTTTTGGACCTCAACAGTGTTACAAATTACTTAACAACTTTCAACTGTTTCATTTGAAACACCAATGCACTCCATGCTAGTGATTCACTAGTCATCATCCCATTGTAGAATCAGTCTATGTTGTATAAACACTCAACACCTTGTTGATAGACAGACAGTAGCTCCGGTGTTGAAGCTACATGTAAGCTGTTTGCCAATGATTGACTTTTCTTGTTTTATTTTCTAGTTGCTCATTTATGTCACTTCATCACTAAATGTCTGGTTGAAATGAAGCAGGTGTGTAAAAGTACAAGAATAAATGTAAATGTTCCACCTTGGTCTCTTTGGGTTAAAATTATCAAATCCCTTTTCTGCGTTTGAATGATGAGAAAACAAAATATAGGGGTGGCAAATGTTCTTCTGGAGGCTTTCCTAGACAGTGAGGCACATGTTTCAAAATTTGAGTCCCAGACTTCGTAATATTTCCAATATTGAGCCTGAGATTTTTATTGAAATTTAACCGACCACAAAACTTTTTGTTCTACAATATTTCGAGATTCCAAGAATTCTGAAATTTCTGAGCCTCCAAAACCCTCAATTTCTTAAAAAATCTGAGACTCTGAGAAGCTCATTTTAAACTAGGAGATTTCAAGATCCTAGATACATTTTCTGAGACTTGTAAAATTTCAGGAACCATTTGCCACCCCTAACATAATTATGTCAAATTGTGTTGGTTTTATAATATTTCTTACTATTGGCTTTAGTATACTGTTTGTATATTCTAAGTCGGCATAATAATGAGGCCATACTGAGTGCAAACTTATCCAATTAAAAAATCAATCAATAATAATAATAATAATAATTTATTTCTTGTTGAGCGCATCCCAATATTTCTTGATGCGCTTTACAATTTATCAAATGTTAATTTATAAAATTATAATAAATGATCTATTCACTAAAAATTTATAATAATAGCAGTGGTGAAGATAATTAAATTAAGTTTTCAAAGAGATAGGTCAAATTTAAATCAATCAAATTTAATAAGTCCAAAGAGCTAGAGCCTGATAAATGATAAATTACAATCTGATGATGCACTCCACTGAGCTCTTAATGCTTGGCTGATTTTTTTAACTTCAGTGCACTAATAATAGTCAGTTTACTATTTCATATTATTTGTATTCTATTTTATTCATTGTTTATTTCATATTATTTGTATTCTATTTTATTCATTGTATATTTCACTGATCATGATGTGTGTTTGGTATGGTGTCTGCAGCCAATGAGAGGAATCAAGATGATGATGACAGCTATAGAGAAAGCTCAGCAGAACACCACCCAGTTGACTTCAATACATGCTGATCTTGCACAGGTAGATATATATTAGAATATGATGTTATCATTAGAGAAACTATTATCATGCATCAACATTGTGGTGTTTTAGATACAGTGTTAATACAAAACACTGGCAACAACTAGTGACAAAGAGGGTTGCTTGGAGAAATATCATTAAGACCTAACCATGACCATCCCAGGTTGAGTGTCTTGCCAAGAAACATGTAAGATCTTCCAAGATCCTACCATGATCCAGGCATGATCTTCCAAGATCTTGACATGATTTTCCAAGATCTTGACATGATCACTGCCAAGATCATTGATGATTCTTGAAGGAACATGCAGGGTCTTCAAGGTAGCATGGCAAGATCTTGGCAGGGTCCTGACAAGATCCTGCAAGGATCATGCCAAGACCTTCAAAGGATCCTGACAAGATCTTTCAAAAACTTTGCCAAGATCATGCAAGGATCTTTACATGTCAGTGTCAGAATATCATGTCAAGATCTGAAGTAAATCAAGCAGAGATCATGAGAAGATCTTGTAACGATCAGGTGAAGATCTTAACTAAATCATGGATAATTTTCATGAAAAAACTTGCCAAGATCATGCTAAGATCTTTGCAAGAAAATGTCAGAATACCATGCCAAGATCTTTAGGAAATCATTCCAAGATCATGAGAAGATCTTACAAAGATCAGGTCAAGATCTTGGATAATTTTCATGAAAATGCTTGCCAAGATCATGCAAGAACTTGTCAAGTTCTTGGCATGTTTTGGTGTTAGGAAACTGCTAAGATCTTCCTAATATCAAGTTCAAATCAT
Source organism: Diadumene lineata (assembly GCA_918843875.1). NCBI lineage: Eukaryota > Metazoa > Cnidaria > Anthozoa > Actiniaria > Diadumenidae > Diadumene > Diadumene lineata. The sequence continues at coordinate 6,799,088 of OU974074.1, read as the reverse complement.
GGCAAGTTCTTGTCAAGATCATGCAAGATCATGCCAAGACATTTCCATGGCAAGATTAGAATAAGATCTTACCAGATCTTACCAGATCTCACAAGATCTTAACAAGATGCTCAACCTGGGATACCACTGACAGTACTTGTTGTTTCCCGAATTGACAGCAAAAGAGGTTACCAAACTATCAATTCAACAATATTATGAATGGAATTGTGCTATACGTAATTTTACCCAGATTATATTTTATAACATAATGAACACCTGATTGCTAGCCATTGATATTGACTTGCATACCTTTTCATTTCTGTTTATAGTGCACCATCACATTCACAATAATCTTTTACATATCATACCATTAACATTTTACTAATTAGTAGTACAGACTGATGGTACTTGTATTTTGAATCTTTCATGGAAGAAAATCATTCTAGCAGTTGTGTGGACCAGTGTCTCAAACATGAGTGCTGACTCTGATATTAATATCCAAAACGTGCATATTTCTACTTGAACTACTGCACTGTGTTTTTGAAGTTTTGATATTGTGCATTATATAGATTTTAGTCGTTATAGGTTAGTTTTGATGACCATGTTCTGATATACATATTGAGTACTGTGAGTCAGGACAACTTACATATTTTACACTTGATTCAACTTTTATCTTGTACAAAACATTCATAAGTACTTAATAATTATACAGTCCAACCTTTCCCATCATTTGATTTCCCTTGTTGCCATTCTGACATTATTGAAATGCACTACATGAAGTCAATTTGTAAAACTATGAGATAAAAACTAAAAAAAACTAGTATTCATATTACTCTGATGAAAGACTAACGTTCAAAACATCATGGCATATCGCTTTATGGTTTCCAAATTACAAATCATCTTTGACAATTGTAAAACTATGATTTACAGATGGTAGTCAATACTCTAATGTATTTCTGATACAATTGTGCTTACTGGTTTACTGTTTCAGTTATGTCTTGTAGCCAAGTGTTTCAAACCAGTATTACCATATCTTGACCAAGACATCTATGATATCAACAAAGAGGTAAAGTAACCATGTAAACTTAGAGAGCAACAAGGGTTCATTCTGTTTTTATCTAGTGCACTGCAATGTCAACATAGCCATTGAATTCATTGATGATGATGGTTTTAGATGTACAGGGCAGTACAGGTGCACGTAAAGTTCAATAAATTGTAATGCAGCAAATTTTCACAATTTTTTGAAAAGCGTGCCGATTTTGTGAAAATAATATCACAGTTAATATATAATCTACTAAAAACCCATCAAAGGTCCACGGATTCTTATGTGCACCTCCCTGTAAACGGTCTGGTTACGCCCCTGATGTAGGTGTTAATAATAGTTTTATTTTATCAACACATTTTGTAGGGTGGTAAGTTTGATTCCAAGGCATTACTGTGCTACTATTACTATGGTGGCATGATCTATTCAGCTTTAAAGAATTACGACAGGGCAGTTTACTTCTTTGAAGTGGTAAGAGTTAATGCATTTATTGTCCAGTTGCTGGCTAACCTTTTTGTCACATTATTCTGATGAATGCTACCATGAAAGGTCTGTCGATTGAAAGCAGAATGTTTAAAATGGTCTACTTAAAAGTTGCTCTGTGAATTGTTGAGTCTTCCGCCAGCAAAATGTGTTGTATTGGGACCTGATGTTTCAAGTTTCTGATATCAAACCAAAGGATCGTGATGCAATATATTTGGCTGTTTAAAATACAAGCACAAAGCACTAACAAGAAAATAAACCAAATCAAAACAGAGCAAAACATAATAAACAAGCCTTCATCAAAACATGTGAAAATGTTTGAAGTACATGATTCCAGAAAAAAGTTGGCAATGCTGTAGATTTCTTTATTTAAAAATGCAGAAGTTGTCTAATTTGCACTCTGACATTTTCATTAAAAGGTTTTCATAAAATTTTCCATCTTGGACAAAAATAGTTGAGACTGTTTCATGATTGCACACATCAATATTTGACCCTCCCTCCCCCACCCTCGATCAATGCTGTTAATCATGAGAGAGAAACACCTTCAGGGAACACAACATCACTTTTGGGTGGGCGGGGATAATTGAAAGACCGTCAAAGTGATGTATTGCAGCAAACATACTCAAGAAATGTATGAATATATGAAGAGTCTCAACATTTAATATGTCCAAGATTGTAGTTACTGTATTGTATTTTGACAAATCAAATAAAAGGTATTTTTATCTGTTTCAGGCTGTTACATGTCCAGCCATGGATGTCAGTCATGTTATGCTTGAATCCTACAAAAAATTCATACTTGTTTGCTTAATACTTAATGGAAAGGTAATTATGAAAATGTTTACATTACAATTCATATACTGACGTTTTTCAAAACTTAGTCATTGTTGGGCAAAAAATAGGAGAAAGCATTGACTCAAAGGAATTACTGTTACAGATTAACTGCAAGACTTACACATGTATATAATATTTAGCAAAGTTATACATCTTGCATAAATAATTACAATTATTCAATCAAACATGTGTGCTTGATCACACAAAGAATTCCCTTAGGGATTATCGCCCTTATAGAAATTTGTGCTTTTTACGAGTGAACAGTTGTCAAGCAAAGCAAATTCTGTCTTTTTCGGACAATTTCTTGGGAAAAAATAGAAGTTTATTTTGAGATCAAAATAAGTCAAAATAAGATGCCTTTTTTGATTGATTTGGTGAAAATTTGAAAAATATATTACTTAAACCATTTTCGCTTAATTAAACCCTTCAATTGCCTCCAAAAAATTTCAAGAAAGAATTTCATATTCTGCATCAGAACTGCACCTATTTCAAAAAACATATTGCGATAGAAAGAATGCTGATCTAAAAGTAATCATGGATTATTTAATAACATAAATTATTAATAGAATTGTGGGCAAAAGTTTCTTTTTGGTTTATTATAAATATATTGGTGCACTTGATCATGTACAAATCATGATATAATTACCATATCTGTCACTGGTGGACATTTTGTGTAATCAGCATGCCTTGATTGATTTCTTTTTTGTGTGTGTGTGTGTGTGTGTGTGTGATTGCAGATCAACCCTCTACCAAAATATACCTCAAATGTGGTTCAAAGATTTCTTAAGGTAAGAAAAACTAAAGATTTTGAATAATTTGTGTGCTCATTTCAGTCAATGTTTCATCCAACCATCTACCAATTCAGTCCTATGCTACTCCTTTATGCAATTTTGTCATTGAATTAGCCAAGCTATGATTAATTCATTCTGGTACCTAACTATCCATTCATTTTCATTCAATCCATCTTAATTTCCATTCATTTGTTCCATCATTCATCCATTCATTGGTTTGTTTATTTGTCCATCCATCCATCCATCCATCCATCCATCCATCCATCTTTTTACTTTACATTTAAATTGTTTGTGTTGAATACAGCCTTTGAGTGCTCCCTACCATGAGCTTGCGACTACATATGCCTCTAACAATCCCAGTGATCTGCAGTCAACTATTGCAAAACATCAAGAGACCTTTGCTAGGGTATGTATTACATCTATCAAGTGAATAATATCAAATAATAAAATAATCTAGACTAGTTGTGTTCCACATATTGAACAATCTTACAAATATGGAATTAGTTCTTTGTGTACAAAACAGCCATTTTTTACAGTAAATGGTATAATGGTGATAAAACATGTTTTCATTGCGTAAAAATTTAAATTTGCATAGTAAAAGTTAGGGATAACTTAATTTTCTTGGGTAATGGACTGGTGTGGAACACCTCGACTCATTTGTTTCATTAGAAACAACCAATCTCTATTTGATGGCCTAGTGCCTCAACTTGTACCTTAATCTCTATTGCAGGATAATAATGTTGGATTAGTAAAACAAGTTAGAAGTTCTATTTATAAGAAGAATATCCTGAGACTGACAAAGGTACATTGCAATAGAATTGTTTTGGCATGATGGTGGTACAGTCATGGTCAAAATTGTTGAGCAAATAGCTTTAAATTACTTTGTTATTATCAGAGTGAATCATGACAAAAATGCCCCCACAGTTTTTAAAAAACGTCTTCTTCCGCTTAACGAAGAGACGACATGGTGGCCTAGTGGTTAAGGCATCGGACCTTGGGTCCAAAGACCTGGGTTTGATTCCCAGACCGGGCGATCACGTTGTGTCCTTGGGCAAGATGCTTTACTCTCTCAGTGCCTCGTCTTCTCGGATAAGGACGTAAAGCCGGAGGTCCTGTCTGCTTTCACTCTAACCTTGTCATAAAGTGGACATAAAAGATCCTGTTGTATCTGTCGTAAAGAGTAGGGGATCGTCTCCCGGTACAACAGTCTGGTCTCTGAGGCACATATCACTAACAATACTCAAGATTGTAAACTGCTTGGCTGCGATTCGCGCCGATTTGATAGCAGTCCGACAAGTCCTCCACTGCAAAAATTGTAAATCTGAGACGTTTGTTCTCAGATCATGCAGTTCCCGCTTAGGGAAGACTCATTTATTTTTTTATTTTTATTTTAACCAATGTTGCAATATTTCTATTTCATCAACAGCCTATGAAAATTTGTCCATGAACCTAGAAATATTGCAACATTGATTTAACGGAAGGGAGAAGTTTTTTTAACGCTATGGGGACATTTTTGTTATAATTAAAAAAAAAGCGGGGGAGGGGGGGTGTTGTTGTTTCACCTCTAGTGTACGACACTGGTCTGAGAGTATAAAATGTCACAATAATTCCCAGCGATTGAGATTGTGATTGTAGGATATGTCTGTTGATGCAAATGATTTCTTCAGTTAGTACTGTAAGTTACAAATTACAGCTGCTGTGGCATGATACTGTTTCACACCTATACTAAAACAACTATATGAAACTATATAACTATAACAACTATTATATATAAATTATTATAAAATTCATGAATAATTAATGAACCCAGAATAATGAAAAATCACTACTGTGAAGGCATCTGTATATCTGATACAGAAATCGCCCTGATTTGCATAAGGTTTATCTTGAAACAGGGATGGTGGTATAACGCGATTATGCGATTTCGCATAATCGGTCTAAAGTCGCATAATCCGCGTAATCGCGAAAAAATCGCATAATAAGCCAAAATTTTCACAGGTTTGAGTAAAAAACAAACAACATATCGTTACTTCTTGAAAAAAAATAAGAAAAGAAAGGTTTTATTTTGTAAACAAATCTCGAGAAGAGCCTTAAAAACTCCACAAAAACAAGCCAGACCAAAATGCTTTCATATGCCAAAAATTACACACTTTGAATTGCAGGACAAGTTAAATATCAATAATATTTTAAAAAAATATAAGAATACATACGTTTTCTGTGTAAAAAACGTGAAAAAAAAACATGAAAAAACCCATAGCACAATCGAGACTCGTGCGATTTAACGTTTATCAACAAGGCGTCACTTGCAATTGCAGAGCGTAGACTAGAACTAGTTTTGTTTTAGTGGCAATTTTAATTGGTTGAAATGATCCAATGAGCTTTGCTGTTATATATCTGAACAATTGTGCTTAATTACAATAAATTATTCCAGATTTATGCTTCATTATTCTATTGTAAGATGGATAAATTTTTATTTATGGGCCATGCAGTATTATGGGATTCAGCCCATTCACATTTCCTGACTTACCAGAAGTAGAGCAAGTATACCAGTATTTAAAGAAAAGTAGAAAATAGGGTGTTATGTAATAGTTATGTACTAAATATGACTGACTGGCTAAAAACTAGACTACACAAAATAAATTTAGCATGATTGAGAACTATTTTAACTTTTTGAACTAGTATTGCATTGAGTAAGGCTATTTTTTATAAATCAGTATGAAACAGTTACGGTAATGTTATTTTACAGTTCATGTTATTTTTCAAAATTGAATACTTGAACACAGCTTTGCAAGTATGTGCATGTTTCTTTTGGAGTCGTAATCATAAACTGAGAAATACTGTTTGTTTTTTGTTTGCGTAAATATTTATATTTAGAAAACCTTTCAGTTAATTAAGGTACTAATGAAAACCTCTCTCAGGACAATGTCTATAGATGGTACAAAGCTTATTACTGGGCTACCTGTACCACAGGTACCCAGTCTAAAGTTCGGATTGTTTTTTACTGGGCTACCTGTACCACAGGTACCCAGTCTAAAGTTCGGTTTGTTTTTTTTTTTTTCCTGTCGTCTCGCGAAATGGCCAAAGTTGCGCAATCGACCACGTGTATTGACCAATCAAATGCATTAGAGATATATGAAGCAGCCTAGTGTTAAAATGAGCCGCCATTATGAACTGCTCGGTAAAGCAGAAATACAGCCATAAAAAAGAAAGTAACAAGACTTATATAGCTAGCTACAACTTTTTTTCCTGAGGAAGGCGTAACAGCTGAAAAAAACAAAGAGATTGATAAGTTTTTTCATTGAAAATCACATGTAGGATATTCGTGAAAATCAATCGGCCATTCCGATCAAAGACGTACTTAGAGAATTGATCGAATGACATGATAGCGAAAACTATCAACTTTTGGTGTACAAATCAACAAAACAGTCGCTTCATATTCAGCTTGGTTGAAACTTGATGGGTTTTTCAGGATAATGTCATCGAACATTTTGCTGTTTGTGCTGTTTTGAACAAGTTTGGTGTGACGTACCGCCTGCACTCAAGATTGTTTACTTCGGAACTGCCAAGCTACATTAGTGGTTAAAATACCATTCCAGACTGTTTGTTCTCCTCTTGATTATTTTAGATGCACAAAAGATATGGTTAGAAGGAAGAAATTAATATTTGTGTGATTGTTTATGTATTTATAATTTCAAAAGCCAAGTTTCAAAGACACAATTACAGGACAATAGCGCCGGCCGAACGATCGTGTTTCCCCAGTTGACAGAACGATAAAGCTAAATAATGGAAATATTTCAAGAAGAAGGTTAAAATTACGCACAAAGTTTAATGGAAGATTCTACAATTATTTGTAAGTAAACTATTAAATTTTGTTCTCACTAAGTAGTTGAAATTGTTTGTAAATTCCGTGTTTGTAGAAATCATTGCAAAATAAATTGAGTTGTAATTGAACCTTGTTTTTTTTTGTGCTGATCTTCGTACGTTATATTGCCTTTTGTACAAAATAACCTAATATAATGGGGATGGTATAATGTATATAGTAATTTTCTAATTTCGGTAATAAATTACGAATTTTTTGGTGCTCGAGAGGGACAAATAGACAAAGTTAAACAAAGCCCACTCATGGAAATGGATGCTTTTGAAAATGATTTTAATTTTGATATTGTAAGAATCTTTAAACGTTTTGCTAAAGTTTGAAGATTGTTATTCAAATAGTGCAATATTCCATATCTAATACAATATGACACTTCACAAGTGATGTGGAAACAAATGTTGGTTTTTGCATCTTGCTTAAGGGTTATACTATCAAAATTTAAAATGTCAGTAAAGGTGTCCCATATCTTCAGTGCTCATCTATACAGGTTTTCAAATGTTTCTATAATGACTGTTTTGGGGTTTACTTGGTCATAATGTTGAAAATACTCATTTTCGAAACCATGATCGAAGTTTTGGTATAAGGAGATTGTCAGAAATTAGAGGGGGGGGGATATGGTGAGCCTACCAGAGCAGTGGCAGTGAAATTTTTTAACCCTCTCGTTGTGGTTAGGTTAAAATAATGACCCTGTCCTCCATCTTGCAGCTTATTTTTTCTTGGCCCTCCTATTTTGGTGTCTCAAAAAATTAAGACCCTTACTATGTTTCCACCCCCTCCCCCCTTGCTAATTTCTGACTGAGTCCCTAATTTATATGCTGTATTGTAAAATGTATCATAACTTTTGAGAAAGACATTACACTTGTAACAAAGATGTTTTATCTGGCCTATACCAACTGACTACCCCAGGTAACCACTGACTACACCAGGTAGCCCAGTAATCCTGGATTCCAGGGTCTAGTTTTTTTTTTTTTCCCTGTCGCCTCGCGAAATGGCCAAAGTTGCGCAATCGACCACGTGTATTGACCAATCAGATGTATTAGAGATATATGAAGCAACCTAGTGTTAAAATGAGCCGCCATTATGAACTGCTCGGTAAAGCAGAAATACAGCCATGAAAAAGAAAGTAACAAGACTTATAGCGTTAGCTACAACTTCTTTTCGTGAGGAAGGCGTAACAGCTGCAAAAAAACAAAGAAATTGCTAAGTTTTTTCATTGAAAATCACATGTAGGATATTCGTGAAAATCAGCCGTTCCGATCAAAGACGTACTTAGAGAATTGACCGAATGACATGACAGCGAAAACTATCAACTTTTGGTGTACAAATCAACAAAACAGTTGCTTCATATTCAGCTTGGTTGAAACTTGATGAGTTTTTCAGGATAATGTCATCGAACATTTTGCTGTTTGTGATGTTTTGAACAAGTTTGGTGTGACGTACCGCCTGCACTCAAGATTGTTTACGTCGGAACTGCCAAGCTACATTTGTGGTTAAAATACCATTCCAGACCTCTTGATTATTTTAGATGCACAAAAGATATGGTTAGAAGGAAGAAATTAATATTTGTGTGATTGTTTATGTATTTATAATTTCAACAATTGAAACAAAGACACAATTACAGGACAATAGCGCCGGCCGTACGATCGTGTTTGCCCAGTTGACAACGATAAAGCAAAATAATGGAAATATTTAAAGAAGAAGGTTAAAATTACGCACAAACTTTAATGGAAGATTCTACAATTATTTGTAAGTAAACTATTAAATTTTGTTCTCACTAAGTAGTTGAAATTGTTTGTAAATTCCGTGTTTGTAGAAATCATTGCAAAATAAATTGAGTTGTAATTGAACCTTGTTTTTTTTGTGCTGGTCTTCGTACCTTATTTTGCCTTTTGTTCAAAAAAAATAACCTAATATAATGGGGAAGGTATAATGTATATAGTAATTTTCCCGAATTTCTGTAATAAATTACGAATTTTTTGGTGCTCGAGAGGGCCAAATAGACAAAGTGAAACAAAGCCCACTCATGGAAATGGATGCTTTTGAAAATGATCTTAATTTTGATATTGTAAGAATCTTTAAACGTTTTGCTAAAGTTTGAAGATTGTTATTCAAATAGTGCAATATTCCATATCTAATACAATATGACACTTCACTAGTGATGTGGAAACAAATGTTGGTTTTTGCATCTTGCTTAAGGGTTACACTATCAAAATTTAAAATGTCAGTAAAGGTGTCCCATATCTTCAGTGCTCATCTATACAGGTTTTCAAATGTTTCTATAATGACTGTTTTAGGGTTTACTTGGTCATAATGTTGAAAATACTCATTTTCGAAACCATGATCGAAGTTTTGGTATAAGGAGCATGTCAGAAATTAGCAGGGGGAGTGTCCACCCCCTCCCCCCTTGCTAATTTCTGACTGAGTCCCTAATTTATATGCTGTATTGTAAAATCTATCATAATTTTTGAGAAAGACATTACACTTGTAACAAAGGTGTTTTATCTGGCCTATACCAACTGACTACCCCAGGTAACCACTGACTACACCAGGTAGCCCAGTAATCCTGGATTCCAGGGTCTAGTTGTTATTAAAGAGGTTATGCTGTCAGATCTGTATATTAATAAATCATTAATATGTTTTTCATGTTTTCATTTGACTTAAAAAATATTCTAAACTTAAAATGCTCACAAAATGGTTTTATACAATTTTCTGTAATATTGCATAACGTTTTGCAACATTGCACAATTTTTCTGCATAATCAACACTTTTCCCCGCATAATCAATTATTTTTTCCGCATAATTTTATCAGAAATTCTGCATAATTTTGATTTTTTCCCCGCATCATACCACCATCCCTGTTGAAATATCTCGGCCAAATTAAATCTTATTTCAAAAATATTAATGTAAAATAGCAGCATTAACCTAGACATTTCATAAGTAATATACAATATTTGCGTCCGATCTGTATGGAATATAAAATGTCTCGCCTTCGGCTCGACATTGTATATTCCATACAGATGGGCTGCTCATATTGTATATATTACGTATGAGATTCAGAAGTGTTTTGGATACAACACTTTTCACCTATCCCATTGTTTTGTCTGAGCACTATATTCTGGTTGAGCAATAGTAATAAATACTCTGAAGTCCCGAATAAATTTATATGTATGATTATTTATTTTGTAGAAATTTTCCACTCTATACTGGCTTATTCATACCAGTACGATTATTTTTCCAATGCCTTTCCACTCTGTACAAACCTTATTGGGGTCTTTATGATTATTGAATGGATATAAGAAAATAATGTCAGTAGAATTCCCCAACTCTTCATTTTCATACACCAATTTATTGCATTGATCAGACAAAATATCAAAATAAAACTTTAATTTTCGGGTCAAAGGATTCCTCCCAAAAGCACACGCCGTAAACATGTCAGTGGTTTTTCTTAGGAAAAGTTGGAAAATGAACATGTATTTTCTTCTCTTTACAATAATTCCACTCTTTACTATTATTGGTTTATCTGGAATTTTCCACTCTGTACTTTTGTTCTGCTGTATACTATTATTGGAATATTCCTCCCTATATACTATTAAATTATGCTCTATATGCTTATTTAGGACATCAGAGTACTTACCAATAGCTTCATTTACCTAAAGTTTATCACCTTGATGCCATGCTTGTCTATTTACCTTAATTTGACTGTATGTTGCCTTCTAGACATTTTTGACTCTGTCTTTGACTGATATGGCAAATAGAGTAAAATTGAGCAGCCCAAGAGAAGCTGAGCAGCATATCTTACACATGGTTAGTAGTCAGTTCAACACCAACCACAATGCTTTGCCTGCCTTGGTTATTGTTTATTATAATAATACCATCACCTCGGATTCTTTTGTATTCCACGGGATTCACAATCCCGAATTTCACTCATGCATAGACATGAGAAAAATTTAGAAGACAAAGAAATCCTTCGTCTTTTACTAAATTTCCCTCTATATAACATAAGCAAGAGGGAAATTTAGTAAAAGACAAAGGATTTTATTGTCTTCTAATTTTCCCTTGTGTACGTCTATGCATTAGGGAAATTTAGCAGGGACTACCCAAAGTCCCTCGCTTTTCATGTGGGACGTATTTCTCCGTTCTTGTGCATGGTGTTTTGCAAATATGCGCATGCTCATTTACAAAATAAATAGAAAATGACAACTTAAGGTTTCTATCTTTCTTCTTATCTCCCTCTTTCTCTGTATTTTTTTGCAAATTAATTTGAATGATTTCGGTGTTCATACTTAGAGATTTAATTTCTCCAAATACCTCAACCTTCAACAAATTTTCTCTCGTCATTCGGGGAAATTTAATCACTAATTTCCCTTGTGCCATGGTATTACTTATAATAGTTTTATACAAGGAAAATTATTAGGGTAAGTACACTAAAAACACCTTGTGTTTTTGTATACTTTCTTATGCGTCCTTTGAGTGAATCAACTTGAAAACATGTCCATGTTCATAATACAGTGAATTTCAGGGCAACTTTTTTTTATAGGATTAGAAGCAGTATTTTTTATTCTTAAAAATCTGCATGCCACTCTAGGCTTAAGTGATTTATTTTGAGTTGCTTTCATTTGAAGTGGGGTATGGAGAAGTTTGATTTGTTTTACAAAATGTCCACCAGTAAATACAATTATCTGCTTGCACAATCTCTCTTGTTTGTGATTTCTAACAAAACAAATGAGGCTCTGCTGAGATTCAAAATGTTGTGTTTGATGTGCCTCTGTCCACAACTTTGAATGAGCAGAGCCAGTTTGAAGTCAAATAACTGATTTGACAAAACAGGTAATGCCTGAATCAAAAAAACAAAGATAGCAAATGCTAGCATTGAATACATTCAACATTGTCTAAATCTAATAGTTGTTGCTCTACTAGATAGAAGATGGCGATATCTATGCAACCATTAATCAACGTGATGGTATGGTATCCTTCCACGACAGTCCGGAAAAATATAACAGTCCCAGAATGCTCAAGAAATTAGATGAAGAGGTAGGGAATTCTAGGACTGATCTCAGATTGATTCCAGAATTGGCTCTTAAAGCACTACAAGCACTACTGACCAATTTTCATTGGTGAAGTAAATGGAGATGGAAGCTGCAAAAGAAGTGCCCGAGAAAGCAGAGCAGAAGGTTTTTTTTTTTGCTTCTGTTGTCTTCTCTGCTTCCATCTCAAGAAACTCATTTGCTGATTTTTACATGATTGTGCGGAAGTGTCTTCATGTCTCTGTCTCTTGTCTACATACTTCACTTGAAAACCAGTCTTTAGTTCTGCACATCAGGGGGCACATCCAGGCAATTTTAAAAGGGGGGGGGGGGGGGGGCAAAAATGATTGATCAAAATTAAAAAAAAAAAAAAATGATCTAATATAAAAATATAGCCCTGGTCCCTTCCCTGAATCAACTCCTGCACATTATTTCATTGTGAACTGGGACATACTGACAGACAGTGGAATCAGTCTAGACTAGTTATTGTCACAGTTAATTTTATACCTTAATATTGAATTATTTGTTTGTTTGCAACGATCTTTAAGTTTATCTTTTGCTATTGCATTTGTGATTGTTGTAGCTATAGACAAAATTTATAATAAGGTTTTAATTCTATTGTTTATTCAATATAGTTTGTTTTATGAATACTGTTTCTATGATTATTTTGCCTTGATATTTCTTGAAAGTTGAAATGAGAGTAAAGGTTATATTTGTAATGTATTGGTAATTGCCATTTCTAAAATTATTCATTTGATTACAGATACGCCAGTATCAACAACTTGATGAAAAACTTCAAACTATGGACAGGCAATTGGCAGTTAATCCTCAGTTTGTACAGAAGGTAAATACTATTTTACATACATCTCAGCACACAGTTGATTTGAAATGAGGGAGGAAAACCAGTCGAGAGCCTGGAGCTGATCCCCTTCTCGTAGGAGATTATAGTCATCACCAACACTACTGTCTTACAATCAATACCCCACTACCAACACCATCACCACCACAATAAAAAATGATTTGACAAAAATATATAGTATTAATAAAATATTTATTTATTTGTTTATGTTATAGACAATGGGTAGTCATGGTGATGAAGATGTAGGGATAGGGAGAATGAGAGAAGATGTGATGATGTAAATAACAGACAGTCAACTTAAAATGCTAAAATATAAAAAAAATGTATTGTTTTACATGTGATGATTAAATCTGACATTTAAAACAAGGGCTTCCTGTGTTGAAAGTTTGTCAAGGTTGTGATAAATAATCAAACAGCAGTATCACATCAAACAATACTTTAGGTGAAGAAATATCCTACATATAATTCAAATTAAGACTTTCTACCAATGTATCAGATGTGGATTCGAGGGGGCCTTTTGATTCATTTTGATAATTAGCTTTTGATTTATAATTAGTAATTTTTTATTAGTGCCCCCCCCCCCCCCCCCCCTTTCAAACTTTCTGGATGGCACCCCTGTGTATTGTGCATTTTAAAATTTTTGTCAAAAATCAAGAAACCACACTTCTAGTTATTCATAGCATATTTATTTATTTGATAATTTGGCCCAGTAGCAACATTCCCATGTTATACCAATGAACCTTGTTTTCAAAGATACTTGAGTCTTACAAAACTGGGCATGGCAAAGAGTCATTTTTAGCTCTGAAGGTAAACTTTGTTGGCATAAAAATCAATAAGTAGCCTGGCCACACATGATATCAATTATAGATCCCTGATTTGTACCCCAAAGATTTGAATATTATCTCGGTCTGTTGCCAACTGGAGCCCTTTTCCTCAGCCAGGGCTTGACTTCAACAAGGACCATTGTTTTTGTAGACTGTGTTATCGGACGTCTGCAACCACAGAATGCTGGCAACTAACTCTTTTTTTTAATTACAAACTATCAAGAATAGTAAACTTTTGTTCCTATTTTTTTGTAAGATTGATCAGTTGCCAAGTTTGCTTGCATGGTCAGCTAAGGCCCGGGAAACAAAACTTTGTTTACTTAGGTTCACATAATAGGGTGGCCTTATCAACTTTCCTACCGTGTGACAATCCCAACAAACATCCTTATTTAGGAGCCAACACATCATTGGATGAACTCTCCTACTGAGTGTTGTCAATATAAATCCCCTTCTAGCATTATTCTAAAATTACTGGTTTCCTTTCTCCATAACTCTTGGATTGTTCCTCGTTTTCCCCCTCCCTAATTATTTTCTATGGTATCAGTTTTTCTCATCTTTGACTAAATTCTAATATTTATTGACAAAATGTCTTTCTTATTCTATTTAATCTATTAATTGGTATTGAAAACGTTTATGTAATTACAATTTATTTATTTCTCATATTTATTTTTATATTGATTTATTCATTACATCAGTTATCAAGGAAATGAATACAATCTTTTGCAATGACCAACTGATCCCAGCCATTTGGTTATCAGCATTAAGCTATTTTAAGTAGCTGTGCTCAAGTCAAAAAAATTTTTTTTTCCTTGCAACTATATTATTTATTATGCAAAATGTAAATTAACGAGTGCAAACTTCTTCATACTGGGATTCCTGTGTCAACAGCATTGCAATAACATTTTGGAATAAATCTTGTTTTTATTAACTAAATTCAAAGTTGTTCACTTCAATTGGGTTATTATGGACAATATACTAGTTCGATTTGAGAAATCATCTTAAATTAGAATTATAAAGGAATAACATAGAGCATAGTTAATATGCATAGAGTGCACACACTAAAAGTGTGTAACAGTTGTCACTATTTAGTGGTAAATAGCACTAATTAAACGAAAGTAAACAATAGAATTAGAGTGCAAACAATATATCCGTGAAATTACTAAATAGTACAAAATAGTGCTAATTAAACAAAAGAAAACAATAGAATAAGCATAAAATAGCACTATTTAGTGCTATTTATGTTGTACACTTTTAGTGCGTGCACTCTTCGTTCATTATATTTTATTTGATATATCTTCGAAATAAAAATTTCATACTAAAATTTATTATTTTTATGAATGTCAATTGAAAATCTAAACTCATTTTGAATATTATAAAAACATTCTTTTTATTTTTAGTCTGTTCTTAGCATTGCTCAATTGTATTGTTATCTGGGTAGTAATTAGTGAGTCGTCAATCTGTCATTACCAGTCATTCCAGAGTAACACATAAAATAGTGGCAGCCATTTGTAGGATTTGATCATAGCTCAGTGTATCTATAGGTAAATTAGCCTGAAGCCATTTAGCACCTTTGGCTGCTACCATCTCCCATTCATCTTTTTGACCAGGAAACTTTCCATGAAGACATGCCAATGCCAAGGCTGTTGCCCACAAAATGTCCTTCTTACTTGATGTTAGCTCTGAAGGACATGATTGCTGGAGCTTATCCAGTGTTGATTCACAGCTCTTGGCCAATTCATCAGTAAGCTGCCAACTTCCTGACGCTTTTTGTAAGGACACAATCTGCAGGCAACCTTTTTGTTGGGGGTGAGCGCTTACTTGGGGTAATCCACCTGTATTATGTGAGAAAACAAATTATTAATGTTAATTTGTTAATCAGAAAAAGCCTGTTGATCTAATTCACCAAATATATCAGATCAATGTTAATATAATTCCAAAGTTCTGTGCACCCCCTATTTAGAGCATTTCAAGCCAGCCTTGTTTTATCAAATAATCTTCCAAAATAACCTCAGTATTTTATGTTTACTGGGTAGTGCATCCCTTCTGGAGATGATGCACCCCTTCCTGAACACAATCTTGAATCAGCCCCTGATAGTGACACTACCTAGGAAGATATGAATTTTTGAAGTTCTGCATTTTTACCAACAAATCTGTTTGGAATATTGCTCTTTTGACGTGACATGTCGATCATGCTAGACACCTTTTTTCAGTCTGATGACTGCTTTGATGATCCCACATTTCAACATTGGCTGCTTTAGGAACCATTATTTGTGCCAGAGGTGGGCTGACAACCAGGGGGGGGGAGGGGGATTAATGATAAATTCAAGACAAACAAGAATAGAGGAGCAGAAATATGGTAGCAAATAGAAGCAAGGGTCATCTACGTTTTTAGTGTGATTGGGTTAAAAGTATCTTTTTAAGGTAGTTCAGGATCTACATGCCCGCCGATATAATTTTTTTAAACGTTTTCTACATAAGAACTGACACATATGAAAAAAAAAATGAAATAAAAAATAGGGGTCACTGTGCTTGTTTTGGAACTGTGGGGGTGGTACGTAGTAGGCTCATTTTTTGCTCAATTTCAACTAAAAGAAGTAGCATCAAATTTGTTGAAAGTAACATTCTTGCGAACAAATTTGAAACTTTCATTAATCGGCTAAAAAGTCTGAAACAATGCTTCCTTTGCTATAGTTCTCATGAATTGATTCCTTGGAAAACACATTCATGGCAATTGACTGAGATTTAAATGAAGAGCTTCATTAATTTTTTGTACACTTGTGTGTCACCATACTAATTTTGGAGCTATAAGCAAAAAAGGTTTTTAACCGTATGAGAAATTTTATTTCATTTCACATGCGCTAGCTGGATGCGCAGTAGCAAGTGTCCCCAACTATCTTAAAGGAAGTTTGGTAAACACCAAATACACTCTGTGGCTATGAACAAAATTAATACAAGTTCAGTTCCAACATTATTTAGAATTGAATGAAACCGGTTTCAAGTTCAATATATCATATGCCATTGAGGCTGGACTATTATTTTATTAATCTCCAACAAAATTTGAATATGAAAGAGAAATTCCAAAGAATTTTGTAGTTGTAATATTAAATGATATGACATATTACTATTGTATACCAAACTTACTGTGTGTATTTTCATTATAAAGGTCTTCATCACTTTCTTGATCTTCAATTGGTGGATCACAATAATTAACACATTCTGCACGCGCAGCTCTGCTGTGGACCATGGGTTTGGGCACACTGTCTGTATAATTCATTCTTTCATACATTGAATCATCAGACTTTGCTCTATTTGATGCAGATTTTTTAGACTTAAAAATGTTGCCCAATCCTGAGAAGGGATTTAGGGACAAGCCTTTTTTCTTCTTTGAACGTAGTGGTGTGGCAGCACATAAATCTAGAGATCCACACATGACTGGAGCGTTGGCATAACATACATCATCAAACATTTCATCAATTGCTTGTCCACTCATCAGGGGTGCAGAAATTGGTTTCTTGCTTTCTTTGTCAACAGCTACAAATGAAGTCTGCTTGGATACAACATTGGCTGATTTACTCATTTTCACAATCATTTCATCATTGCTGCCATCGCTGTTACTGTCCTGCTTTTCTTGAATAAACATTTTGGCTGCAAGACGATGTAGAAGCTGGTTGTCATCAGGCCCTTCACTTGAACCATCAAGGCTGACTTTGTGCTGGATCTTTTTGATTGAGGAACCAATTATTAAGGAGGTAGCTATGGTAACAGAACCCTTGATTGCTGTTTTACTACCAGATAGTATACCATAGATGATGAGACTGTTACCACTGAAAACTGGTGGGATAACATCAGGGACTGTCTCAACAGTACATCCTTCTGGTAAGTCCCAGGTCACCTCACAGTCTAGAAGAGCTGGTTGAAGGGCATTCTTGAGAACTTTGATAACCTGATGAGAAAATATGACAATACTTAGGACAGAGCACTTAAAAGCTTGTTTCAGTTTTTGATAACTTAGCAATCTTGTACCCAAAGCCCGTGTTATCTTGTGGCCTGCGTGGAAATAAAACATACATTTTTCAGAGTTTTTAAATCCATTTAATAAAAACACAAAAGACTTGAACGAAGGTGGTGTTGGTTAAGCTGATCACATTCACATGGCCTTGTAGCTGCTGTGGGTTCCTGTTAACCAATTTTATTCATTAATGTTTATTTCTGTATATTATTTCTCATTCTGGACAAAGCTAATTATAATAACAAACTTAGCAATGCATGCAACAACCAGTGTCATCAATATTGTGATGAAATAAACAATGAAATATCATATATGCTTGGCAGGAAAGAAATCCATATGTCTTTGGTAATTACTGTGTTAAGGACTAAACCATGTTGCCAAAGAAGCCGGAATATGAAACAATTTAAATGAACAAAAAAGTTTGCAAATCAATGTAAGTCAGGTAGCCTGGAGAGTATAACTCAATGATATCATAATGCAAACATCTGGCCTTTTAAATGCCTTATAAAAGCATGATTAATCTGATGAATGAATAAAAACTGTAAATAAAAATGTAGAAATGCGTAAATAAGAAAGGAGATCAAAGCGACATTAACTTGCATTGCCAGTGCTAGTTGGTAAACTGATTTCATAAGATCGACGTTGGTCAGTTGCATCTCTGACAAAAATACAGTTAAGATTATGAGATATGGAAATCAGTCTACTAACATTCAGCTGAATATAACACTAACCTTTGCATTTAACTTGTCACCAGAAGATACAAACTCTGCTGTTCCTTTTCCTGCTCTAGCAACTCCTTTAACCAGTGCAGTTGATGCGCCAGCACCAATACCAAATGCAAAACACCTGACAACCAAATTACATGCTGATAATAATTTATTTGATACCCCATCAAGTAACTCAGTGCTTCTCCCATCAATAAGTATGGACATTTACTCAGAGCATAATCATATACATCATCCGTTTGTACAAGTTGCCTTTTATAATGTGCAAATTAATTGGCTCTAGCTCGTTTTATATGCTGAAATGTTATTACCTTGCTTTCGAAGCATTTGATTTCACAAGATCAATGACTTGGTTAGTATTTCCAACATCTCCATCAGTTAGAACAAAAACCTGTCTAGGATAGCCTTTGATCAGAGGTACAGAAAACACATATTCTAAGGGACGTAAGATTTCCGTCCCACCCAAATTAGCCTCCATCTTGTTTCCATGGGAACAGGCAGTCTTCAAACTGTCATCATTATAGCGCTCACTGGTCTTGAATAGCTTTTCAAATGAACTACCAAAACCCACAATGTTAAAGTAGCAGTCTTCTGGTAAACTCTTCAGAAACAAAAGTAGAGTTTCTCTTGCACTTTTGATATTTGATCCGCTCATACTTCCACTGCGATCAACCACAAATATGAATTCTCCTCTTTCCAGACTGGCAGAACTATCAAACTCTGGAAACAGGTTCACCATGGCAACAGATTTTGACAGGTACTCATCACTGGTTGCAGACCCACCCTCTATGATGGCATGAGGTTCATAGGGCTGACTCCATAGTATATGAACTTGTACATCACAATCAAACTTGTAATCTTCTGCCAGCCTCACACTTGCTTCTTTCTTGTCGTCTCTTTTAACATTGACATGCAGCTTATTACATGGAGAGGTGATTTCTTGGATGGGAGATGCACATTGTACATTCATTTCAAAATCAAAGGAATACTTGGTATTGACTGAAGCAAGACTAGGTGTTGTAGTGCTAATACTAGCTGCACTGTCACTTGGAGTGTATCTTGGATTAAGAACTGTAGGAAGAACAAAAACTACTTTTCCTTCTTTCTCCACTTTTAGTGTAGTGACGAACTTCAGTTCTACAGTAGCTGATTCGCGTGGTGGTAGGTTACCAACGTTAATTTGGAAGATATCTGAGCTTTCGTCACTTTCTTCCAGCAAGAAAGCACTTTGTCCGCTACTGATAGCATCATCGTACGTATCTCTTGCTTCTTGTTTTCCCTGGATCTCAGCCACAATCGTTCTTCCATCTATAGTCGCTTGAAAGCCACACACAGTCACTTCCTCGTCGAGTGGAAACACATAGATTGCTTCAATGGGATTATCAGAATTGTTTTTGTAGTCAATTGTTGCTACAACTTCACAAGTGAAACCTTTGACCAAGCTACGAATTTGGATTTTCTCCAAAGGGATTTGAGAACGTCCATTCTTGTCGAGAAAGCCGTACTGCATAATGGCTGCAGGTTTTAATAGTACTGTTGACAATTTAAACACCAACTGAACTGAAATGCAAATAATTCCCTTGGAAAGGGCATATATGGCATTTATATAATGTGCAGCTTCCAGTATATTTTTGTAGCTTTACGTCATATCGAATAATTCCGCATTCTCGACATAAAACACACAGGAACCCCGCCACTCAACTTACCCCTAATCCTGCGCAATATCCAGCGCTGGCTCTTCATTTCACAGGCGGACTAGGCCAATTCCTTGAGGCTTATTAATCGAAGGGTCACGAGATCGAGCCCCAAAGAAATCACTAAAAAAGCATTTTCAGCCTATTTCTTTCTTTTCTTCTTCTTCTTTAGATAAAAAAATCCCGGTATTGTAAATAACTTTTTTCTGAAAACAAAACATTTTTTAAACATGTTTTTATATTTTTATCCCCCCACGGAATATTATTCCGTGGGGGGATAAAAATATGTGAAATGGCTCAATGAGTCATGTAGGAGAATTTACCACTAGACCTTCCCTGCATTCTCTTGTTCTGTTCTGCATCGCACCCTAGGTGGCACATATGGCATCAGCAGTTCTCTCCACTTTTTCCTGTTCGCAGCAGCCATCCTCGCCTCATCCCATGATCTCCATCCCGCTTCTGCCCGCTCCTTTTCCACTGTTCGGCGCATGTTGTCTTTGGCCGTCCTCTCTTCACTTTTTTCTTCTGGTGCCCAGGTCATAGCCACATGCAAAAGATTGTGCCTATCTCCTACCGTAGTATGTGTCCTATTATCTTCCACCTCCTTCTCTTCACTTCGTTGCTCAGTGGTCTGCAGCTTGATTGGTCTAGGAGTTCCGATCCTCTGTGGATACGTGGTCTTCCCAACGTACTCTCATTATCCGTCGAATACATTTGTCGTTAAAGAAACGTCTATCAACTTGCAATCTCCTTGGTTCCTGATCTTCCACGTTTCACAATCATATACCAGGACTGGCACGACCAGTGTCTTGTATAGTCTAATTTTAGTTTTCCTTGATATATAATTGCTTGATCTCCAGATCTTCTTTAGTCTTGCCCCCCTCGCTTTCGACAGACAGTTCTTTACCATTCTCACTAACTTCTCTGGTATTCCGTACTCCTTCAAACTCTCTCGATGCACTTGATCGAAGACCTTTTCAAAATCTACAAATTCGAGATATAAAGTTGCGTATAATCAAATGTTGATGCATCCATAAAGATTTGAATATTTGAATAGACTATTTGATTATCAAAAGAAAAACAGCAAAAAAGTGAGAAAATGTTTCCTTACTTCTCATTTTTAATTTCTGTTCATGATTAATGAAATGGATTTATTCATTCATTAATTCATTTATTTCTTTGCTTTTTTATATATAGTCATTTTTGATTGATAAATTGATTGATCAACAATTTTGATGACTGGTAGTGAATGAATAAATGAATGAATAAATGATTGAACGAATAATTCATTTCATAAAATTAGAGCTTCGCTATTAGGTTTACCTCATTTTTATATTAGTTTTACTCGATTTTTGTTGGGAAAAATGAGCTCAAGGCCCAATCAGAAAATCCTAATGCTATTTTTAGTCCGTTACCAATC
Source organism: Diadumene lineata (assembly GCA_918843875.1). Lineage (NCBI taxonomy): Eukaryota > Metazoa > Cnidaria > Anthozoa > Actiniaria > Diadumenidae > Diadumene > Diadumene lineata. The sequence goes on along the minus strand of OU974074.1, from coordinate 6,777,533 downwards.
CAGCGCAGCCAGTATTAGGAATCACTGCTGTCGCTTTGAATGTCTAGATCGACAGAGGATATTAATAAAGCGGGAATAAATAGACTTAACGGGGCTTATGATGTGTGCGAAGCCCAGTATGGGGGATAGGTTCTCTAAATAGCTCATTTTCTCGTGTTTATTGGCATGTTATTGGGACCTGACCTTGCCGCATGTTGCCGGGACCTCGAGACCGTTAAGTCCGATCGTTTTTGTCCCTCACATTGTGTATCATCATCCGCTTTTGTTTATTTTTATTTATGTCTTTACAATAGCTTGTCATATATGCTGCATGGATTAAATAGGCCTTACATTTAATGTAATATCTCCTGAATATGAGCAGCCGATGTGTATGGGATATATAAATATTCACACCTGCAGATCGGTTGCGAATATTGAAACTCTCAGCATAGTACATGTGTTTTGTGAATCTTTATCTATCCCAACATGAGGGGGACATTGGGGTTGTCCTTATTTTAGTGCGGTGTTATGTTGAACGAGGCTGAAAAATTGCGGTATTGCGGTGATGCAAAACCTCGCGATGTGCGATATTTAAGTTCATTTACGTGCTGTGTACGGTGAAATGAAAACTTTCTTCTGAGTTGCAATTTTAATCCAACCAAAATGGGTTTTTTTCACGTGACTCATGAAAAAATGCGGCGACGGTGTTTTGTTGAATTTTGTTGCGGTGTTCACCATCGATTTTTTGCGGTATTGCGGTGTTCGAGACTCTAGTCTTATGTTTTTTCTATCGAGAAGCATGTGTACAGGGGCGGCGGAACAGTAACAGCCATGGCAGGGCACTATAATCCCCCACCCCTCCCCACCTCATCCCTCACTCCAAAATCACAAAACAAGTTTTTTTAACTGTGTAAACTTATGCATTTATGTCTTCTAACCAATATTTTGTGGAGGGGGCGTGCCCCCGGCCCCCCGGTTCCGCCGCCCCTGGTGTAATATTATAAACAACAAAGATATACGACAACTGAGAAAGACTGGGAAGAGCATTTAGAGCAAACACGCTTACGTGTAAGAAAGATCCAATCAGAGCGTGTGCTAAAATTGCAGAAAATTAACAATTTCTGGATGCCAATTAGCAGACTAAGTAGTAATTAGTGAGTCGTCAATCTGCCAATACCAATCAATGCAGAGTAACACACAAAATAGTGGCAGCCATTTGTAGGATTTGATCATAGCTCAGTGTATCTATAGGTAAATTAGCCTGAAGCCACTTAGCACCTTTGGCTGCTACCATCTCCCATTCATCTTTTTGACCAGGAAACTTTCCATGAAGACATGCCAATGCCAAGGCTGTTGCCCACAAACTGTCCTTGGTACTTGATGTTAGCTCTAAAGGACATGATTGCTGGAGCTTGTCCAGTGTTGATTCACAGCTCTTGGCCAATTCATCAGTAAGCTGCCAACTTCCTGACGCTTTTTGTAAGGACACAATCTGCAGGCAACCTTTTTGTTGGGATTGAGCACTTACTTGGGATAATCCACCTGTATTATGTGAGAAAACAAATTATTAATGCTAATTTGTTAATCAGAAAAAATCCTGTTGATCTAATTCATCAAATATATCAGATCAATGTTAATATAATTCCAAAGTTGTGTGCACCCCCTATTTAAAGCATTTCAAGTCAGCCTTGTTTTATCAAATAACCTTCCAAAATAACCTCAGTATTTCATGTTTACAGGGTAGTACATCCCTTCCTGGAGGTGATGCAACCCCTCCTGAACACAATCTTGAATCAGCCCCTGATAGTGATACAACTTAGGAAGATATGAATTTTTGAAGTTCTGCATTTTTACAAACAAATCTTTGGAAAACATACTATGCTATGTTGGAATGTTGGTATTTCAAAGTGACATGTCGTGCATTCTGGGTCATTTTTTAGTCTGATGACTGCTTTTACGATCCCACATGAAGAACATAAAAATAGACTATTGTTTTCATTAATCTCCAACAAAAATTGAGTATGACATATTACTATTGCATTCCACACTCACCTTGTGTATTTTCATCATCAAGGTCTTCATCTTCATCTCCATCTTCAATTGTTGGATCATAATCATTAACATATGGCGCAGCTCTGCTTCTTTTGAGCCTGCGTTTGGGCACACTGGCTTGAGATGATCTATTTGATGCAGATTTTCTAGGCTTATAAATGTTGCCCAATCCTGAGAAGGGATTTAGGGATGAGCGCTTTTTCTGCTTTGCACATCGTCGTATATCTAGAGAATCACACTGGTCATCTAACCCATCAAAACATGCACCATAATAAAAATTATCAATTGCTCGTCTAGCCATCAGGGGTGCAGTAATTGGTTTCTTGCTTTCTTTGTCAACAGCTACAAATGAAGTCTGCTTGGATACAACATTGGCTGATTTACTCATTTTCACAATCATTTCATCATTGCTGCCATCGCTGTTACTGTCCTGCTTTTCTTGAATAAACATTTTGGCTGCAAGACGATGTAGAAGGTAATTGTCATCAGGCTCTTCACTTGAACCATCAATGCTGACTTTGTGCTGGATCTTTTTGATTGAGGAACCAATTATTAAGGAGGTAGCTATGGTAACAGAACCCTTGATTGCTGTTTTACTACCAGATAGTATACCATAGATGATGAGACTGTTACCACTGAAAACTGGTGGGATAACATCAGGGACTGTCTCAACAGTACATCCTTCTGGTAAGTCCCAGGTCACCTCACAGTCTAGAAGAGCTGGTTGAAGGGCATTCTTGAGAACTTTGATAACCTGATGAGAAAATATGACAATACTTAGGACAGGGCACTTAAGGATGGTGCCCCCTATTGGCCACTCGCATCTCTACTGCGCATCATCTCAAAATATTTTTCTGACAAATCTTTGTATTTTTCTTTTAATTCTGAGTTTAAAATAAGCGTTTTTATAATATTTTGAATAACTAAATATCTTAACAATTGCAAGGACAGTCCAGGAATAAAATAGACAAGAAAACGAGTTAGTTTTTTTCTCTGTTTAACAACTTGATCAACTCAAAAATTCTCGCTCGTGTAAATTGCCGTAGTTTCAAAAATAAAAATAACCTTCAATAACCAAAAAATATTCATGTGATAAAAATACAGTACAGTTAATACAAAAGGATGAAAGAGGAATGGTGATATTTGTTTGAAAAACGGTGAAAGTTGATTGTCCACTTGTGCACCGATTGATCAAAGTATGAAACTCACTCAAAGTCAATTTCCCTCGAAAAACATACAATAATAATACAAATAACAACACTACAATCCTCAGTAAATTCTGAAATTGCTTTATTTTCTGGTAAACCAAGCCAAAACATTGTACACGACATAAAATTTGCTTTACTAGCCGGCATTTTATGAGCTTCAGTTTTGAAATTACGAACTGACCTTTTCAGCTTCTTATTTGTTACTTTTTCCTTGAAGTTCGAGCATCTCAAGTACACAGAAGTCATTATGAATATTAAACAAAATGTAGATTCAATGTACAAATGATAATAATGTTCAATGTACTATCCAGAAGACGAAAAGTCCAAGTAAAACGAAAACTGATGTGCTGGCAGCCATCTTCGTCCAGGGTGCAATTTGTCTTACCAAGAGGGGGAGGGTGAACGTATTTCACACCAAATCGCAAGGTTTGACACTAAATTACAGAGTTGAACCTCGCTAACTTTTGAAAACGCATGGGAACCTATAACGTTTTTTGATCCAAAACGTAAGGAAAATACTGAATTTAATTTTTAAATTGAATAATTTAAAATAAAAATGGTTTTGGTTATTCTTTTTGTAAATCTTTTGAAATCCTTTCACAATAGTATTTTACTTTTTGACGCATAAAATTATTGAAAATGCTAATTCATCTAAGTATCAATTGCAATTTTTAATATTTTATAGAAAATATACGTGTAATAGAATATTCCTAGCCAGTTTTTTGCCCAATATTCCAAAACAATGAGAAGTAATACGTATTTTCATCGCTGAATTTGACGCTTACGTCATCATGCGTTTAGCGTTAATTATCTCGCTTATATGCATGGGATCCCCCAAATTTTTTTCCGGTTACCAATAGCCCATTAGGTAATTCAAATGACTGACAGGGTTTAGAAAAAATAAAAATGGGTTGCAATTAGGGGGCACCATCCTTAAAAGCTGTTTGCAGTTTTTGATAATTTAGAACAAAGATCTGAAAGGGTCAGCAGTTCATGCTGTTGCTTAGCAACGAGGGCTGTGGATCACCACAAATAGGTTTCTGAGGGGAAATATAACATACATTTTTCAGAGTTTTGAAATTAATGAATAAAGTTTGCAAATTTAATGCATGTAAGTCTGGTAGCCAGTGGATAGTAATTCAATGATGTTATTATGCAAATTTCTGGTAAGTACTTCATGTATGCCCAGATTAGTTAAAACTATGAGATATGGAAATCAGTCTACGAACAATTCAGCTGAATAACACTAACCTTTGCATTTAACTTCTCACCAAAAGCTACAAACTCTGCTGTTCCTTTTCCTGCTCTAGCAACTCCTTTAACCAATGCAGTTGATGCGCCAGCACCAATACCAAATGCAAAACACCTGACAACCAAATTACAAATACATAGTAAGACATAATGTAGAAATGCTGATAATAATTTATTTGATACCCCATCAAGTAACTCAGTGCATCTCCCATCAATATGTATGGACATTTTCTCAGAGCATAATTATCCGTTTGTACAAGTTGCCTTTTTATACTGTGCAAATTAGTCTAGCTCATTTTATATGCTGAAATGTTATTACCTTGCTTTAGAAGAATTTGATTTCACAAGATCAATGACTTGGTTAGTATTTCCAACATCTCCATCAGTTAGAACAAAAACCTGTCTAGGATAGCCTTTGATCAGAGGTACAGAAAACACATATTCTAAGGGACGTAAGATTTCCGTCCCACCCAAATTAGCCTCCATGTTGTTTCCATGGGAACAGGCAGTCTTCAAACTGTCATCATTATAGCGCTCACTGGTCTTGAATAGCTTTTCAAATGAACTACCAAAACCCACAATGTTGAAGTAGCAGTCTTCTGGTAAACTCTTCAGAAACAAAAGTAGGGTTTCTCTTGCACTTTTGATATTTGATCCGCTCATACTTCCACTGCGATCAACCACAAATATGAATTCTCCTCTTTCCAGACTGGCAGAACTATCAAACTCTGGAAACAGGTTCACCATGGCAACAGATTTTGACAGGTACTCATCACTGGTTGCAGACCCACCCTCTATGATGGCATGAGGTTCATAGGGCTGACTCCATAGTATATGAACTTGTACATCACAATCAAACTTGTAATCTTCTGCCAGCCTCACACTTGCTTCTTTCTTGTCGTCTCTTTTAACATCGACATGCAGCTTATTACATGGAGAGGTGATTTCTTGGATGGGAGATGCACATTGTACATTCATTTCAAAATCAAAGGAATACTTCGTATTTACTGAAGCAAGACTAGGTGTTGTAGTGCTAATACTAGCTTCACTATAACTTGGAGTGTATCTTGGATTAAGAACTGTAGGAAGAACAAAAACTACTTTTCCTTCTTTCTCCACTTTTAGTGTAGTGACGAACTTCAGTTCTACAGTAGCTGATTCGCGTGGTGGTAGGTTACCAACGTTAATTTGGAAGATATCTGAGCTTTCGTCACTTTCTTCCAGCAAGAAAGCACTTTGTCCGCTACTGATAGCATCATCGTACGTATCTCGTGCTTCTTGTTTTCCCTGGATCTCAGCCACAATCGTTCTTCCATCTATAGTCGCTTGAAAGCCACACACAGTCGCTTCCTCGTCGAGTGGAAACACATAGATTGCCTCAATGGGATTATCAGAGTTGTTTTTGTAGTCAATTGTTGCAACAACTTCACAGGTGAAACCTTTGACCAAGCTACGAATTTGGATTTTCTCCAAAGGGATTTGAGAACGTCCATTCTTGTCGAGAAATCCGTACTGCATAATGGCTGCAGATTTAGTACTGCTCGCAATCTGTGCATCAAATGAACTGAAATGCAAATGGTTGCCTCTGAAAGGGCATATCTCGCATTTATATAATATGCAGCTACCGAAGCTACCAGTATATTTTTGTAGCTTTACGTCATAGCCAATAATATTCCGCATTCTCGGCGTACACAGGAACCCCACAACAACATAACCAAGGACGTACGCTCAGGTACGCTCTGATCTTCAACTATCTATTTATTCATCGCTTTGGTTCACTCTTTGTTTTCAATACACAAATAAATGAACACAGAAAGTTTCTGTGTCCATTTATTTGTGTATTAAAGACATTGAATGATGTCTGATTGATTGATTCATCACAGGCAGCCCAAGCTTATTATCTGTGAATATTTATAAAAATCATTTCAGTGTTAAAAACTTGAAATAAATTAAGAATACAATTCAAGGTCATAAAGAAGTCTTAATAAATATAAATATCTACTATCACACCATCATCCTTCACAGAATCGAAAATGTCCCTGATCAGAACCCTGTTTAACCGTGCTAACACCACTGCTTCATGCAGCTTCACTTGACAAAGAAAAACAAGCCGTGGCTGACGCCTTAAAACAGAACGGCTACAACAACCTAACAGGCAAATTTAATTTTCTCCAAACCGAAAAAACGCGCCGACGAATCAACTACCGACAAAGACCAACTGAACACCGACCGCATTGCTAAGGCTTCTACAAAAACACAAACATCCAAGTTTCTTTTGACACCGTCCACAAGATCAAACAACAGTTACGCCAACCGAAATTGGATTGAGGGTCAGTGATAATTACCCGGAAGCAGTTTTTTTGGGGTGTTAACTATAAAACTGTCATTTCCACAGAAGGCATTCATATTTTTATTGAAAGCGTTCATGTTTCCATGGCAATTAGTCACTACGAAATGTGATCATATTTGTACTGAAGTCACTCACATTATTTTGAAATAAAAATGTCTTTATTTGTAAGGAAGGCTTCACTTTTTACAATCACAGGAAAAAATTTGTGATTCCCAAAATGGGTTTATTTTGGATTATGGTTGGGAAAGTGCTACAAAATCCAGCATTGGGTTCAAATTTGGGATACCGAAAATTGTATTTTCTCTCGTTTTGGAAATTAGAGAGAAAATAATCTCTCGTCGGTATGTGAACCCCTCTGGGGAGTTTGGAGTATTTAAGGCCTAAAAGGAATGTTTTAATCATCTTCGCTTGGCTTCTGGAGATCAAGCTCACAAAATATTTTCTTCGATGTTATGGAGGTTCAGTCTGGCCCCAGCGATCAACAGCCGGTCTAAATAAACATTCAAGCGCTGCTAGATGCTCAGAAGGAGTCTATTCTCTCAGCAGTTAATGGGACTATCCAAGACCTTAAAGGAAACCTTCTCCAAGCTCACCGAACTGAGTAGCCAAATTGCCGCCCAAGAAGTCACTGACAACTACCTATTCAAGAAGAAGGGGAATGAACAGCAATTCCAGTTCAATAAAAAGATTGTAAAATGCAATGAAACCGCATTAAGAGCCTTGGAGACCATCAACGTGGCTAAAGCTAGAGAAGAACTCCAAAAAGGTATGTGTATGCTTAACGGTAGACAAAAAAGAATAAAGCTTGCGGACAAATCTGAATTTGGCTGGCTAACCGTTCAAGAATACTTAGGAGACGATTTAGCGGAAAACGAAATTGATGCCAAGAAAATTAAAAAGGCTGAGAAAAATGCCGCCGCCAAAGCAAAATCTTACAAGATAAAAGGAGAAGGGGTCAGCCACAAAAACCGGTGTCGAGCGGTCGGCTCGCCTCGTCGAGCTATTCAAGTCTAATGCTTTTGATAATAGTGGACGGAATTTTTCTCCGTATTTTCGTTCCCCAAGTCGATCCGCCTTCCAACCTTGCTCTAGAAGATCAACAGATCTGTGTTACTGTGTTACCGACGTGGAAACGGGGACATTGGGCTAACTACTGCCCATTTAGAGACAAACCAGCTTCAGGATCTAAGTATCAATTTTGATAAAAACTTTGAATTTGCTCAAGATTTCGATAATGGAGGCAATTTGGTTTTGTTTAGGAGATTACGTGACAATTTACATTTTTGGTCGAACTCTATTTAAGCTTCATCCTTTGTTTTGGATATCATTGACAATGGCTATAAGCTTAACTTTGTTAATACACCGTTCCACTATTGTTTTGATAATCGTTCTTCGGCCTTGAAACATAAACAGTTTGTTAATGAAGCGATAAACGAGCTACTTAATCAAAAATGCATTCGCGAAGTTTTTCAACCCCAAAAATTCTACAATCCTCTTCATGTCTCTCAACAGTCTTCAGGAAAATTGAGACTTATTTTGGATCTTTCATTTTTGAACTCCTTCTTAGTCGAACGCCATGTAAAATACGAGGATATAGGTCTGTTCTCCAGTTGTTCTCAGAGGTCATCTTATTACCATTAACCATGTTTTCTCTTGGTTGTTGTTGTTGTTGTTTTTTTTTTTCAGAGCATTTGCTTTTTCAATTGGCCTGAGGTGCCTTCTTTGAACTCTTCGCCGTGTGGTCTCCAGCGAGCCCGCGACAAACAACAAATATGTTTGTGTAGTTCTGGTTTTATGGGTTACGGCGTGAAGGTTATTAAGGGTGAACATGTAGACGAGAGTTGTATTTTCTCTCGTTTTGGAAATTAGAGAGAAAATAATCTCTCGTCGGTATGTGAACCCCTCTGGGGAGTTTGGAGTATTTAAGGCCTAAAAGGAATGTTTTAATCATCTTCGCTTGGCTTCTGGAGATCAAGCTCACAAAATTAAATTTATCTATATTATATCTTGTTTGTCCGTACAGCAACTTAACACAACTTTACTTTGTTTACTACATCTACAGTGCTGAAAGATTGGAAAAAACAAAACGCAGGAGAGGTGGACATAACTACCCTTAATATAGTTCATGGAACAGTTACTATTTTGTGTGTCTTTATCTGGCATTTGCCGTATATATATATTGTGTGTAGCAGTTGCGGAATCACTGAGAGATTCTCACACACACACACACACACACACACAAAAAAAAAAGAGGTGGCAGAAGATTGAAGTAAGAGAGAAGAAGAACACGTAGGGACGTTATGTGCCCACGTCTTAATATAGTTCATGGAACAGTTTCTATTCTGTGTGTCTTTATCTGGCATTTGCCGTATATATATTGTGTGTAGCAGTTGCGGAATCACTGAGAGATTCACACACACACTCACACACACACACACAAAAAAAAGAGGGGGCACAAGATGAAAGTTGGAGAGAGGAAGGAAGAACATGTTGGGGCGTTATGTGCCCGCGTCTACATATGAGATAGACAATCATGTAGGGACGTTATGTGCCCACGCCTTTTTGATTAGGCAACCCTGTAGGGTTGTAAGGTGCTCGGAGGAGTTCAATTTCTGTAAAAAAAAAAAAAAAGAGAATAGTTGGAGAGAGGAAGGAAAAACATGTAGGGACGTTATGTGCCCGCGTCTACATATGAGATAGACAATCATGTAGGGACGTTATGTGCCCACGCCTTTTTGGTTAGGCAACCCTGTAGGGTTGTGAGGTGCACGAAGGAGTTCAATTTCTGTAAAAAAAAAAAAAAAAAAGAGAGAGAATAGTTGGAGAGAGGAAGGAAGAACATGTAGGGACGTTATGTGCCCGCGTCTACATATGAGATAGACAATCATGTAGGGACGTTATGTGCCCACGCCTTTTTGGTTAGGCAACCCTGTAGGGTTGTGAGGTGCACGAAGGAGTTCAATTTCTGTAAAAAAAAAAAAAAAAAAAAAAGAGAGAGAGAATAGTTGGAGAGAGGAAGGAAGAACATGTAGGGACGTTATGTGCCCGCGTCTACATATGAGATAGACAATCATGTAGGGACGTTATGTGCCCACGCCTTTTTGGTTAGGCAACCCTGTAGGGTTGTGAGGTGCTCGGAGGAGTTCAATTTCCGTAAAAAAAAAAAAAAAAAGAGGATAGTTGAAGAGAGGAAGGAAGAACATGTAGGGACGTGATGTGCCCGGAAAGTTTTACAATTATTCAGTACGTGAGGTGCCTGCTGATGGGACGTGATGTGCCCGATGCTAGTTAATGGATACAAAAAAAAAAAAAAAAAATGAAGGGAGACTTTTGGACGGAATTCTTAATTTGTATGTTGATCAGTTATGAATGGTTCTTTCTATTAAGAGAATTATATGTAAACGAATATTTAGACCTCGAGTGTCAAGTGAGTTGTGTTTTTTGCATTCGTTCGATATATATGATCGATCAGTTTGAGTTCCGAATATAATACTAACTTTGTTTTCCTAGTCTTCCCATTTTTCAACAGATGTGCTTAGATCCTCCTTGTGGCAGGAATTCGATTGGTCAATACCAGATCACCTCAAAGAGACAGCGGCTGATTCAAAGGGCGATTCCACAGTAAAAACGTACTTAGCGGTATACAAGCGCTGGAAACAGTGGTGCAAGGTCAATCACTGCAGCCCTTTTCCGGTTGATCCCCCAGTCGTAGCGGTCTACCTACAATGTTTAAAAGACGAAGCCTCCTCCCCGTCACCTATCCTAAATGCAGTTTATAGTATAGATTGGGCCCTTCAACTTGGAGGCCTCGTGAAAGTTTCTACCCACCCCTTGGTTTCGTCAATGGTGTCAGCCTGTCAAAGAACACTTGGCCGACCTAAGCTCAGGAAAGAACCAATTACAGCTGAGATGCTAAAGACTTTGGTGGACTCCAAATTGAAAGATATAAGTGTCCATCCTTATCAGATTTACGAGCGCTTGCGTTATGCTTAGTGGGCTACGCGGGATTTTTTAGATTTAGTGACCTGGCTAGGATAAGAGCATGTGATGTACATTTTTCTGACTCGTTTTGCAGAATCTCCCTGGAATCTTCCAAGACAGATCAACTTAGAAAAGGCAAATGGGTCCTTATAGCACGCTCAGACCTCTTGACGTGTCCTGTCAAAGCGCTCGAGTGCTACATCAAAGCAGCGGGTATTAACATGGATGAGGAGTTACCCCTATTCAGAGCTATCGTTTCTACCTCAAGTGCTGGAAAGCTTCGCAAGCAAGGGATTGGCTATACACGAGTCAGAGAGATAGTTGAGGATTCATTCAAAGACATTATAGACACTAGCAAAATTGGAGTTCATAGTTTACGCGCCTGTATTCCTGATAGGTTATTTAAGAGGCATGGACGTTGGTCCAGCGAAAACGCAAAATATGGATATGTCAAAGATAAAATAGATAATATTCTCTCAGTGTCTAGAGCACTAGGTATTTAACTATAAAACTTTCAATGTTAGAACCGAGCCCAGCAGGTCGGGAGGAGTGTTCCATAGGGCTGGGGTTTTTCCCTTGACTATCGTTACGGACGCGAAGGGGTTTTTTCATCCTATGGATGTCCGGACACCCTCCCCTTAGATCATAAATCCATGTAATGATAAGATACCTAATAAATCGCCGTGTGGTCTCCAGCGAGCCCGCGACAAACAACAAATATGTTTGTGTAGTTCTGGTTTTATGGGTTACGGCGGGAAGGTTATTAAGGGTGAACATGTAGACGAGAGTGGGTTTATTTTGGGTTATT